>CM024242.1:41968836-42568836 GCA_013421045.1 Propylea japonica | reverse complement strand
TAAAATAAATTTGGTTTTATTCAAAAATCGTTACTAATTTGATGATAAAGTACCCCGCACATTTTGTATGGGAATTGGCAGCCGGTGGATTTGGCTGAAAATTTGATATGATGTTCTACTAATCCTTCTGATCAAATGTCTAAACGGTCACGAAGCTGAATAATGCATACTCCAAGGAGTTTTTAGCGATTTTTTGTATCCATTATGGCTTACGTATTACCGTTCACACAGAAATGTTTGAAAATATTTCGAATTGACAGAATCTGCTTTCAATAATCACGAAATATTCTCAAACATTTCTGCGTGAACGGTTATACGTAAGCCATAATGGATACAAAAAATCGCTATAAACTCCTAGAAATATGCATTTTTCAGCTTCGTGACTGTGGAAACATTTGATCAGAAGGATTAGTAGAACATCATATCAAATGAATGAAGTAGGAATCACGTCCTTGTTTGTTCATGCTGAGTAATCTAACAGGAGCTAGGACAGGTGGTACAGAACAAGACTAAGCTGAACTAAATGCCGACGTTTCGTCCGTATATTCGAACTTTTTCAAGGCTACAAATACAAGATTTAGATATAAAAAAATCACCAGTAACACTTAGTAAAAACAATCAGAATGACAGCTAACACCAGAGATGAATTGTATGAGAAAATATTCAATAATGTAATTAAAATAAAACATTTTTTACACATGATAATAAATATAAAACAATAAATACGATGACTATACACTAGTTCACTAAAAATATACAGATTAAAAACTAAAAAATGTGCGGAAACTGTGGTATAGACCAACTTACCAAGTTCAATTTGTCTGATATGTAAGGTGTTGTTAACATTGAGATTTAGAAAAAATTACAACCAGATTCCGTCAACTTTCTCATTCAATTGTGGAAAAATAACTATAATTACTTTTAAGAAATATTAAATTTCGCAAGCGAGAACAGCTGCTATCACACGTAAACACTGATGACATATGAACAATATTCATACCGGTATACGGGAATCTCGATACAGAAACAATAGATTTGTTTATAATTGACTCAGATCTTGGGTGTCAGTTCTATGGTTTACCGTGTCATTTAATGTTATGTGGATCATCTCGCTTATATTTCTTTTTCTCCAATTATTCTCATAAATAATGTGGAAATACTAGATTATGAGAATAATTGGAGAAAAAAAAACATAAGCGAGATGATCCACATAACATTAAATGACACGGTAAACCATAGAACTGACACCCAAGATCTGAGTCAATTATAAACAAATCTATTGTAACACTTAGTAAAAACAATCAGAATGACAGCTAACACCAGAGATGAATTGTATGAGTAAATATTCAATAATGTAATTAAAATAAAACATTTTTTACACATGATAATAAATATAAAACAATAAATACGATGACTATACACTAGTTCACTAAAAATATACAGATTAAAAACTAAAAAATGTGCGGAAACTGTGGTATAGACCAACTTACCAAGTTCAATTTGTCTGATATGTAAGGTGTTGTTTAATGTTATGTGGATCATCTCGCTTATATTTCTTTTTCTCCAATTATTCTCATAAATAATGTGGAAATACTAGATTATGAGAATAATTGGAGAAAAAGAAACATAAGCGAGATGATCCACATAACATTAAACAACACCTTACATATCAGACAAATTGAACTTGGTAAGTTGGTCTATACCACAGTTTCCGCACATTTTTTAGTTTTTAATCTGTATATTTTTAGTGAACTAGTGTATAGTCATCGTATTTATTGTTTTATATTTATTATCATGTGTAAAAAATGTTTTATTTTAATTACATTATTGAATATTTAATCATACAATTCATCTCTGGTGTTAGCTGTCATTCTGATTGTTTTTACTAAGTGTTACTGGTGATTTTTTTATATCTATATCTTGTATTTGTAGCCTTGAAAAAGTTCGAATATACGGACGAAACGTCGGCATTTAGTTCAGCTTAGTCTTGTTCTGTACCACCTGTCCTAGCTCCTGTTAGATTACTCAGCATCATATCAAATTTTCAGCCAAATCCAACGGGAGCCAATTCTCATACAAAATGTGCGGGGTCCAATGAACACTTACTAATTCTAACAGCGATACCAAGTCGGTAGTCAGGGATATCTGGTATTGTTGGTGAATATTGATTGCCAAGTAGACGTCAAATGCAATTACTTTCAGTCCTAGGATTAAAAGTAGCGTTTTTTATCCTTGGATTAAAAGTGTTGCTAAGTAACGAGCAAATTTTTGTACGGTAAGGGAATTTATGGCTATTGCACCAGAAAATAGTACAAAACTGTCAAAATTTTTTGATGGTTGGAGAAAAAAAAGGTTTCTTATTCAGTGAATGGGTACTTTAATGAATCCAAGAAATTCCCGCCACAAAGTTTCCTATACAAATATGGCCTTTTTATGTGACACTTTTGCATCAAGGGAAATATTATATAGGATATGCTCCCTCCCCTTCCTTTACCTCCATGGTCATAACACAGCGGTCTTTAGAGATAAAAAGGCTATGGCCATACCAAACCCAGTTCCAATTATAATAATAATAATAATAATAAAATCGTCCTCAAATGTTGTGTCTGGAAATTACTTTCATACCACTATTTCTTAGGTGACCGATGAATGACAAGGTAAATATAATTACTATCGAATACTTCGATTATTACTCTATTTCAGAAAGCATCACTTACGAAATGACCGTTCATTCATTGTCTTCTTACATTTTACTCTTCAAAATATGGAAATACGGATTAATTTTACCAAATTACACTTACGATTCTTCTCGAAATACATTCCGATACGAAAAAAAATATGGCAGATTTCTTTATTGTACACTGTACTTTCTAATGAATATTGTGTCTATAGGTATTGTATTCAGTTTAAAGAAGGAACTGATGGATGTTCAAATTTTCGTCTTCTACAATTTTCACATTACCCTTGCTACCTACATTTGGTATTCAATTCTGGTTCTTTATTTTGGTGCTGAAACGATTAATAAGATGTTGAGGAGTACTAAAAAATTAACTGAACTCGTAGAAATGTGCAATGAACATCAGAGAAGAAAAAAAGATTTGAGTGTGTATTCTATTGTCTACATTACTCTACTATATATTTTCCTACTTGGTTTCTATATGCACGCATACACTACAAGAGGATGGATACATGTGTTTTGTTCATTGAATTATCACTGCCTTCTTCTTGTCAGTATAGAAATTCAACATTTTTTCGTAACAATGAATTGGAATTTCTTGCATTATTCGAGAAATATGAATTATTTTTTGAATATGAAGTCTGATACTTGCACAACAAAAAAGTTTATGGAAATGGATAGTGAATTGCTTTCGGCGAAGAAAAGCTTCTTTACAGTCTCCGCGTACTATTACTTAATGAAATGTGTGTATGTTGCAAACAGAATAACAGTGTCCCTTTTTTATGCTGACAATTTTGGGTATATGGGATTAATGCTTAAAGATTACATATGGCTTGCCATTGAAGGAATTATCGACATATCAATGGTTTTGATCGATGTTTATTTAAATGTTCAAATTGGAAAACAGGTGGGTGACGAATTAAGGAATTGTGTAATATATACAGGGTGTTTCATCTCAGACGGGCCACTCGTATATTTCTTATCCCATAGTGATCCGAAAATGTTTCTGAAACACATGAGCACTTCAACTCCTCAAAATTGAATATAGAAAAGGGGTTGTGTGAAATTTTATTTGAAAGTTCTTGGAATCCTTTTGCTGAAGGTGTTTGAAAAACGTAATTTTGATTAATCGTTTTCGCCAAAATTCAACTTTTCAGCTCGAATAAGCTACCTCGAATATTTTGGTTATTTTGAAATAATTCAATTCCAATTTTTTCTCGAGTAATGAGAAAAATTATCTCAAACAACAACTAGAAAAATCAAAAATTTTCTTGTGTTGTCCTCATCTTTGTTCTTAGAAGGTGTTTATCTGGCTATAATACGTTTCGCCCATCATCTATATCAATAAAACAGGATCTATGGTTACCGTCAAAATGCCATATCTTTCAAACGACTGCACCAAATTGGATAATTCTTTTTTTTTGTGTTCACAATTGCCAGGGCAAGGTTTATACAATAAAATATTTTCAAAAAAATTGTTCGCAAAAAATAAGGCTTTCCTTTCTCTAACGACCAATCAAGCAGTCTCAGAGTACTTATAGGTTAGATTAGGTACTTATAGGTTATAATGATTTTGATATTTAGACAAAAAGTGAGGTTACATCGAGTGGCAAAACTAGATTTGCCAGGTCAGCGAGTTTATTATAAACCGATCTGTTGAGTTACTCTTTTGCTGATTTGTTTGAAATTTCAAAAATAATTATGGCATACACATAACAAGAATTTTACAAATGAACTCTTCCATAGTATGTTCTCTCGAGATCAAGAAATGTAAAAAATATTTTTAATGTTTTTAAACAGTTTCTGTTCATTTTAATTCAAGACAGTAAGTTGCATACTCTCACCTAAATAAATACATGTTCTACATTTGTATACTTTCAGCTGGCCTGATGATGGAATAATTCCGAAATCGATAGCCGAAGATTTTAATAAACAATAATAGTGTGTTTTATTTTATTTTACATTTCTTGAAACATAACAAGAACTTTCTGAGCAGGTGAGTCTGTATCAACAAAATCAAAATTAAATTTTTTGAGATAACCAAAATATTCGGGCTGGCTCATTTAAGCTGAAAAAATTATTTTTGACGAAAACGGTGCATCAAAATATATGTTTAATACACCGTTGTAAGGAAGCTTCTGGTACTTTTCAAATGAAGTAGCACTCATTCAAGCATCAAATATACGTTTTAATATGTCCCCGAAAAAGAACTATCCAATGATTTCACTTAGAATTTCAATTAATTAATTTAGGATTGAATATTGAAAATCCGATTTCTATACCCGTGAGGTCAACCGTCGCGCCCTAATGACGTACGAGCAAGCAATTAAACAGAGCGGCAAGTTCGCATCGTTGTAACACGAGAGTTTTATTTTAGAGCACTCGTTCTTTAAACGAGTGCTATATCGTTTTCCTCAAATGTCTGTAATTTTAGAATTTTGACCCGAAAATGGCCTCAAACGATAGGGTTCAACTACCTGTTGACGAAGTCGTGGTCAAATTCAATTCTTTCTGTGGGGCCGTCATTTCGTCCGTCTGTCCGGCTGGCCGTTAGCACGATAACTTTGGAATGGATTGTCCTAGAGACTTGAAATTTTCAGGGTGAGTTTGGTTCCGAAATGGCTCGGTTAAGTTTGTTAACCAGCCAAATCGTACAGGGTGTTCCATAAAATATGGCCATTCAAAATTTTTGTTCCTCAATATGTCAGACAAAACGAAACCATTCGAAATTAAAATTTTCGGCAACATGCAAGATGCTCATAAAAAGGCTGATGCAAAATATTAGGCTATAGTGCAAACAGAACCATGGAAAATTCAATTGGAATATTAAAAATAAGAATCCTTATATTTCCATAACAAGATATCCGATTCGAGCGAAATTTATTTTATGAATGAAGATTGATATACTGAACGTTCGTGCAAAATTTCAAGCAGGAAACTATGGATAATCCGAAAAATATACTTCTTTGAGTCATGGAGTGGCAAAATTCACTCGACACGGACATGAAATATTTTTTATCTACACAACTATGTAACTATTGTTACATTAGAAATGCTTTCGTATACACTAGCTGAACTGCACTTCTTGATCATTGCAGGAAATTCTTGATGAATAACCCAATTTTTTTTCAGAGTAAGTTAGCAGTTGAAAATATTTATGATATTCAAACTAGAATTGGTCGAAAAAACCTACCTTACAAAAACGTGAGTGCCCATAATGGAAAGAATGTTTAGAGTATTGGCTAGTAAGATATCTGTTCTAATTTTTTCACAGGATATTTCCTTAAGTATTATTGTGGCGTGGTTGCTTTCACTTTCGTCACTAGAATGTCTGTCCGTTTTAATATACACTCACCGGCAAAATAATCGAACCACTCAAAGAATCGATGAAGTTTGTTAGTTCATAAATATGTACCTAATTTCAAGTTCGATTTGATTGAATTTTATTTTCAATTGTAGGTAGATTGATGCGAAATCAATCACCAATTTTGAATTTCAGGAAAACTCGGCGTACGTCATTTCATACAGGGTGAAACAAAGCCAGTTTTTTTACCCTAAATTTAGAACCACCCCTGATGTGTTCCGGTTTCTTCTGATAAAATCAATGTGGAAGAATTGTATAAACTATGAACTTTTTAGGAATAAACACACTGGTTGAAAAATATAACTCAAGAATCACCTTTTCATTTCTAACGGCTAACTGCATTGGACCATTGTGGTTCTGTGGTATATAGAATATTTACAAGGGTGGGGTTTAATTTACACGGTATACAAAATCAATTAACATCCAACAATTTAATTCTTCATTTATGACAAGAACACAATAACTCAATTTTTGTTATAGATACAGGGTTTTCAGACCAACATTAAATTTCACAATTTTGCTTTGTCTATAAAAGTACTTCCACATATTCAACTTTACATCTGAACGTAAAGAAAATAAACTGAAAAGTAAATAAAAACATAAAACAAGAGAAGTTTCAGCACCACATGTTGTTCCTTATTCATCGTTTATTGGAGACGATTTCGTTCTAATGCATGATAATGACCGACCGCAAACTGCGGTCATGGTCCATAGTCGTTCAAAATGTAAAATTGTGTCGCGGAAATTGCCAGAACATTCGCATCGGCAGGGGGCACTTGACCCCCCGCCCTGCCCCTCGCTGGCTACGCCCATGCTCATAGTGATACTTATGTATATTTATATTTTAAAAATAAGTGAAATCACCCATAGAAAGATATTTTTACTTATATTACAGCTACAGAGGTATACGTGGCGCGCTTATGCATGCAATGACGTTTACAACTTTTTGAATCGTTTTATCTCAAAAACGGTAGTTTTTATTTTTTTAATATAAAAAAATTATTCATGCCTTTTTTATAGATAATTTTATGGTCTACAATTTTTGTTTAAGGTACTTTTACGATAAAACTAACCGTTCTGAAGAAAATCGTGAAAAACCTTTTTTCACCTTTGACCTCGAGTAATTTTTTTTCCACAGGTCGTAACGATGGGAAATTTTATAAGTTCTTTTAATTGTGTTTTGAACAAGTGTACAAGGTTTTTCGACCTAATTAGACCGGACTATGCTTTAATCCCAGATTTGATCCCAGTTGGGCATGTTTGGATGCTCTTGGGAGGAGAATTCGATCTCGAGTACCAACACCTGAAATTTTGCAGTAGCTCAGTGATGCTCTAATTGATTAAGAACCTCATTAATGACATGCCAAGATGAATTGCTCCTGTTATCCGCACTTGGGCGTAAATCACGTAATGTTTTTCACTTAGTTTTTAGTTTATTTTCATTAGGTCAAAATTTTAGGTTAAATTTGTTGTATTGTTATATATAGTATTCGTTTTGAAGAGTTCCGAGCTGCTGAGATGTTCCAGCGCTTGTGCCCAACCAATAGCATGCCGTATTTCGAGCTTTTGAGTTACTCAGGAGCACGAAATATCTCAAAACGAATAGGCTAATTGCCTTAGCGAAATTCAATGTTTTACTGAACTTGAACCATTGCTAGAAATGAGGAACGAAACTGCTGAAGAAAGATGTGTCTTGATAATAAAATGAGAAATCGCATGGTGAAACAACTGGGTCACAACACAGGTAGTTTCAAAGTTAGAGTAAAAAAAACATATTTTGTTTCACCCAGTAAAAGAGGACGTGAGACAAGTTCTCTTGAAATTCGAAACTGTTAATTTCGAATGAGCTTACCTACAATTGAGAAAAAAATTCAATCAAATCGTACTAGAAATAACACATTCATGAATTAACAAATTCCATCGATTTTTTGAGTGGATCGATTATTTTGCTGGTGAGTGTAGTAATGGCCACTTACCACTTGCACCGTCGCATTAAGATACGACTTAAGTGCATTTTAAATTTTAAGATGGCTTTAAGACACAAATCATCTTGCACCACAGGTGGAGCACATGCTAATATGTTCTTAATTTAAGCCATGATGTTTGTTGGCTTAAGAATTTAGATAGACTTTAGCTCGTCTTAAGCAAGCGCAATGACAGTAAGTTCTTGTGGCACTTGGAGGATAGAATTCTTTCCTCCTTCTATCCTATAGTTGTGGCATGTAAACATAACCTCTAACCGAGGTTCTACTTTATTCCGTTGTGTGTTATTTCTTTGATATTGTGAACTATTTCATTCAATTTAATGGGTCTTTTAAACTTATTGGGTGAAATCTACGATATATGACGATGATTTCGATATCTTAGAACTCCTAGATTTTGGCTTTCCAAAACGTTTGATTAATAACAAAGCTGACCACTATCACGAATTGGCATTTTTTCGTCGATTTCGATTGACTAAAAAAACATTTTGCAGCTGCTCAGATTATTAGAGGCCGATTTAGAATGTCCTAATGATATAATTTTTTTTTATTAGTTATTACACAAATATTCGCATTCTTTCTAATTTGCTGTTGTTTGGAATAATATTCCCTTTTGAACGGAAGTAGTTTCCTAATTTATACAAATGTCATGATAATTTGGTGAAACTTTGAATGTAAAACAAGTTCAAATAAAGTGGAAGTAGATGTGCAACACCGGTTCTAGGCCATTTTTGGGCATTTTTACATGTAAATTCCCATAAGGAAATTTAAGGTCGAATTTGGAATTTTTATACCTTGTGAAAATTTTTCTAAGTCCCATTTCAAGGTCAGCAGTGATGGTTCAGATTGGAGACTGAGTGGTCAAGGGTTGCGGCTGAGGGTTGGAGGGTGAGGGGTAGTAGGGTGAGGGGTAGGAAGGTGGGGAGGTATAGTATGAGTGGTAGGAGGCTAAGAGTGACGTTAAAAATTTTTATAATTCCATTGGGAATCGAACCCAAGATAGATGTGTTTCAAACCAGACGCGTTAACGTCTCGGCTATAGTAGCTGTTAGATAAGAGTGTAAGAAATATCACTTATAGAGAGGACTATGATGTTGATAAGATGCAATCGTGACTCGGCAAGTCTCGATAGTAATAGGATTCGGAAATGAAAGTCCATTTACTCATAATATGTTTATTCAATTCAATAAATACTATGGAATATCAATCGTTTTATTATACACATAGAAATATATCATCGCTTAGGTACTATCATGCATATAGAATATATTATTGAGAATAAGGTGAAGTTAATAATGTTTCTAATATTGAAATCTTTTTTCGGGGTTCATCTAATTCTAGCATCTTTCGTTTAACGAGTGAATAGTGACTCCAAGGTAGATTGTCGAATGTTCCAGGCAACAAATATCTCTTGTCGTCTTCTGGACTTAAAGCTATTTTTTCCTGAGTCAGCGAATAAACTTGATGTTCCTTCGCTTGGATTAAATTTTGCGTGATAATGTTTTGCTTCCATGTTTCCAGACATTCTATGTAATCTTCAAAACAAATGTTGTTTTTTACAATCGATTTCTTGATACCCTTAGCCTTTTTGGTAACACCATAATTTCGGCACATAGTTTCAATTTCCTCCGGATCATATCCTTCTGTTTCCCATTGTCGTTTCTTCACATCAATCTCATTATGTGAATTTTTGACTGCGTACAGTTTAGATCTGAGACCAACATAATCAGTCATAGGTGTTCCATCATTCTCATCCTTCATCATTCCCAATACCTTTTTATTCACTTGTGGAATTTCATAAATGTTATCTTAAGGATAGTCGGAGGTATCAAATCGTGTATAGCAATCTCTTCTCATCACCTCATAGGGATCTTCAAATAACTCGTGAATGAGAGAGTCAGTATCAGTATATAGTACGATACAGTTATCAAAGGCGTTTTTCATGTAGTCATAATGGAACTCATATATAGTTGTTTTGGCTAAATCCAAGATGCTCATTCCCACATATATCGGCTTGTTCAAATAAATTTCAAGTTTCTTAAGCTCAACAGCCACTAGGTTCTCATTGAAAATAACAGAATTCTTGAACTCAGGTTTGGAAATATAAGCTTCCGCTGCATAACGACCTTCCCATTTCGTTAGCAGATGAACATTAACTCTCTTTCTGATGTTTTCCATAGTTTTACCAAAAACAGCATTATTCATTAATTTGAATAGATTTTTCTCGAATTCATTCTTTGCTTTCTTCCTGAGGTTCGTATTTAGATCAATATAGGATTTCAACCAAGCAGACTGTTTGAATTTCAACATTCGATGTATTTTAGTGAGAACCAATCCATTCCTTAAAGCTTGCTTCAAATTTCTATAGTAAATAATATATTTCTTCTTTGGATGTAATGTAGCCATAAGTTTTGCATTTTGTTGAGAAGCATAGCAAGGTGTCCGAGTCTTAGAATTGTAATGCTGAGCACAAAAAGGGAGATCTTTATGTTCATCGTGTAATTCCCTTGGATACTCGAGGTCCACTTCCAGAATATACCCTTCTGGGGCATCATCAGGTACGGAGTGTGATCGATTTTTCTGTTGATGGAATAATATATGAAATAGTGGCTGAGTGGTCCCGCACTTCAGTGGAGAGGGGGTAGGTTCTTTTGGAGAAATGTAAAAATGGGCGCCACGTGATTTAAATTCCACTCAGTAGGATTAATAATAATTATATCATTAAAATCACGAAAATGATATTTGAATACTTTAATTATCGGAAAACTAATAAAGTTGTCTTCTCCGTATATAGGCCTATATATGGCGCACAATTTATACACATAAACTATAATAGATGTTTTAAATATATCACAACGGTAATATCAATTCAATAATTTCATTCAAATTGTAAAAGATAAACCCAACTGTAAGGAAACTAGGAGATATGGGAAAAAGGAAAAATTAGGAGGAAAAGGGGAGTTAATATTATCAGCAGATAAAGTAAAATTTTGTCACCACTTCCTGGCGTTAGCGATACTGAACAAAGGAGTCCAATTCTGACCAACCGCAGCTTCAACTCTGGTTCTGTTGGGGGTTGATATTCTCTCAGTATCCGGTAATGTAAAGTTTGCATACAGGAAGGTGAGCCAGAGAAATTGTACTTATGGTTGAAAAGTACTATTGGTGCTGGGGGTATTACAAGCACCCTAAAAAAAAAGAAATACGACCATAATGAAAATGGCGTCCTATCGAAAACTACATTTGAAAAATGTATTGGTATTTACCTCTGTATGATGGAGAAGAGGGTAAAATCGGCTTCAGTGATCCCTGGGGATAATAATGCTGATGTATATGTATGGTATGGATATGGACAATTTCCTACTGATTTCAATGTCCAAAGTGGTGAGATTATGAAAGAGGCCAATTAATCCGTCTACTGACGTTGGAGATCTCAAATACGATACGAAATACGGTAATATTTGATGACATCCAAAATTTCGAATGAAAATAATCCCATAAATGGAAAGAATTATCACTTTCTTGAATTTTCAATTCGGAAACGTAATATCGTCTACATTCAGTGAATTCACCATTAGAAGATGGAGGAAAAGGGACGTTTTTGTGCCGTTAATTTGAATCAATCAGAGCGCCGGAATTTATGGTTTCAGAATTGCCAATACATTTTAATACCCTAAATATCCTTTGTCTCATTTTGATATCATTAGATCGATATATCACCATCTCATTCACCCCAGATATAGCGAAGGAAAATGTGTTATTGTTCGAGTGCGTCACCTGGACGAGAGCATAGGCGGAGAGGACGTTGGGGTTTCGAAATTGTTACGGTGCATGAAATGAACACGTAACAACTCCCCCCTTACCAGAAAGAAAAAAAAACGAGAGAAAAAAAAAGGACGATAGCAACTACCCTGTTTGCCAGACAATTTCCATTCTCCTATCAATTCAATACTTTTTATTTTTTTTTCAATTTTTTTTCTTTATATATATTTTTTTTTAATTGAATAGCTATAAAGCTATACGAACTCACTCTGAATCAGGAGGATGAGCTTTTAGATCTTGGTGAAAAGCATTGCAGCAAATGTATCTACATTGCGAAACATACCTGATCGACGGAAATTTCAGATTCTCACGTGCAATCAGAACAGCAGAATAACCAACAAAAAAAATACGAAAAATACCAGTTTCTTCGAAACGAAAATGAGCTTGGATTAGCAATAATGCACAAGATTCGATTCACGAAATAAATCCCACAATGGATGACTTCAAGTCGAAAATTCGAGAAATCGAAAATGATCACCATCTGCCTTAACCAAAAAATGTTCCATTTACACATTAACTGGCCTGTCAATTTTTCCAGTTTGAAAATCTATGATCGATAGCTGACACCTGTAGAACTAATGCACGGAGTTCGAAATAACAACAATAAACATAATTAGTCGAAAGTCTCGAAACGACCCCGTCACTCTTTGAACGACGGCAAATTCGATATCAAACAGGAAATTCAGAAAATAGAAGAAAACTCGCGGAAATCGAGAAAACAAAAAAAAAACAACAAACCGGAAACACCGCAGCAATATCAAGACTATTACCCTAGCGAAAAAACCTTCACAAATACATTCGACCTCATTAAAAGTAAGGGGGAATAATAGTACAGCAATGTAACGTAACTGTCGCGGACATGAATATACAGAAGATCTTAGTTGTAATTCAGCCACTGAATGGGGGTAGTGATTACCCTAGTCGATTTATGCTTAAAGCAAGGGACAGCCATCCTCTGCCCCAAAACTACCATTGATAAAACTATGGCGAATCAGGTGGGTGAGCCTTCAAATCTTTGGCATGCCAAATGCCAGCGGATGAACCTGAATCATCCATTAACTCAAATATAAAATTAAACATGATTGAATATAACTGCACGAAATAAACAAACGCTATACGAGTACGGTAAGAATCACAAACAACAAATTCGATTAATCTCCATCTTATTATCCATATTAAGAGATAACCTGAAAGGAGCTCAGAAACATGATAGACGATACGAGAGGAACAATAAGCGAAAACATGAATGGCACGAAAAACGGTAGGCGATAACCAGAGCGAAAAACGAAAATCTAGCGATAAACGATAATAACCAGAAGTTAAGCGGAACGATAAGTGACTATCGGAATGATAACAAAAACAGCCAACAAAAACTGAACATATGCTAAAAGAAACCGGAATCTGGAGAAAAAAAACAAACTTGAAAACACCTAATGAAACCATATGGGCACCACGTTGGGCGCCAAAACTTGTGATCGACTTTTCTGTTGATGAAATTAAATATATAAAATAGTGGCTGAGTGGTCCCGCACTTCAGTGGAGAGGGGGTAGGTTCTTTGGGAAAAATGTAAAAATGGGCGCCACGTGATTTAATTTCCACTCAGTAGGATTAATAATAATTATATCATTAAAATCACGAAAATGATATTTGAATACTTTAATTATCGGCAAACTAATAAAGTTGTCTTCTCCGTATATAGGCCTATATATGGCGCACAATTTATACACATAAACTATAATAGATGTTTTAAATATATCACAACGGTAATATCAATTCAATAATTTCATTCAAATTGTAAAAGATAACCCAACTGTAAGGAAACTAGGAGATATGGGAAAAAGGAAAAATTAGGAGGAAAAGGGGAGTTAATATTATCAGCAGATAAAGTAAAATTTTGTCACCACTTCCTGGCGTTAGCGATACTGAACAAAGGAGTCCAATTCTGACCAACCGCAGCTTCAACTCTGGTTCTGTTGGGGGTTGATATTCTCTCAGTATCCGGTAATGTAAAGTTTGCATACAGGAAGGTGAGCCAGAGAAATTGTACTTATGGTTGAATAGTACTATTGGTGCTGGGGGTATTACAAGCACCCTAAAAAAAAAGAAATACGACCATAATGAAAATGGCGTCCTATCGAAAACTACATTTGAAAAATGTATTGGTATTTACCTCTGTATGATGGAGAAGAGGGTAAAATCGGCTTCAGTGATCCCTGGGGATAATAATGCTGATGTATATCCGGGATGGTATGGATATGGACAATTTCCTTCTGATTTCAATGTCCAAAGAGGTGAGATTATGAAAGAGGCCAATTAATCCGTCTACTGACGTTGGAGATCTCAAATACGATACGAAATACGGTAATATTTGATGACATCCAAAATTTCCAATGAAAATAATCCCATAAATGGAAAGAATTATCACTTTCTTGAATTTTCAATTCGGAAACGTAATATCGCCTACATTCAGTGAATTCACCATTAGAAGATGGAGGAAAAGGGACGTTTTTGTGCCGTTAATTTGAATCAATCAGAGCGCCGGAATTTATGGTTTCAGAATTGCCAATACATTTAAATACCCTAAATATCCTTTGTCTCATTTTGATATCATTAGATCGATATATCACCATCTCATTCACCCCAGATATAGCGAAGGAAAATGTGTTATTGTTCGAGTGCGTCACCTGGACGAGAGCATAGGCGGAGAGGACGTTGGGGTTTCGAAATTGTTACGGTGCATGAAATGAACACGTAACAGGAGGTAACATCTATATTTGTATCAGACCATTGAAAACCTCCATATGGTAGGTATTGTGACATTGCCCATCCATATTGATTGTTTACATCAAAGTACATGAGGTAGTTTTCAGGTTTCTTCGGATCATAATTGGGGGTATACCTGTTGTTTGCGTGCGCTCTTCGTTTTCCACACACTTGACTTAGATCTCCACGTATTCCTCTTTCAACAAATAAAAAATCATCAACATCAGTTAGAAGTTCCAATTCTTGTTTAGTATGTTTCAACATTGCATCCCACGTATATCCAGGTAAGGTGAAATAATGTGCAGGATCTAATCCATAAGTCTCATGAGTGCTTAAGCGAAATTGCTCAAATACATCAGCTAACAATAGAATGTCCGTTTTCATATATAGATCTGAATATTCACCCAAATTCTGACATTGAAATTTTTCCCATACAAGCTTAGCTCGCATATAGCTTTTTCGAGGACATTTCTTGTCTTCCAATTTATTATAGAAAGCAGTAATTGGTGGGAGAGAAGTTTCTCGGAAACAGTCATCAGAATCGATATAATCATATGGCATTACCCCTTTCTTTGTGAGAAGCTTTATGTGTTCTTCAGATTCATTAGGAAATTGGGATTTCAAGTTGGGAAAATCTTCTAAACCTGAAGATAATTGATCCAGTGAGGAGGCCATAAATCGGAAACTATCAATGAATCGGAAATTGATACAATATTCAGCATAATGTTTAGTGAAGCTTATATATTTTTCCTTTGTTATAGGTAGCAAATCAATTTTTCCTTCCATCCTTGTAGCAATATCTTTTATACGAAATTAGCATCATAACCACTTAGGTTGTGAAATACTACAGGGATCGTGTGGCTATCCTTATAATTGATATTACATTCTTCATGTGCTACTCCGATAATTGTTTTCTGCTAATAGATGATTATGTCTCGTACTTTCTTCTCACTAGGTTTTAAAATTTCCTCACAAATATGACAATGTGTTGCCTTTCGAAATTCATGTTCCTGCTGTGACGTCATATCAATATCATATGGACATAGGAAAACTTTTCATCAACGTCTTCAGCAAACTGGTTCATTTCATCTGCAAACCAGGTCATGCAATTACGCCCCCGATATGAACGGTAAAAACTGAGAGTGTCATCATATTATGAACACTTTACATAATATCCAACAGCTGCTGCTTGATGTTCTTGATAGTTGTTTTTTATATTGGAAGGCTTCAATACGCTTTCTAGATCTGCATAAATTATGAATGGGGCCTTCTCCTTATTCTGGTGATTTTTGAATTTGAGAATATTTTTTCCTATTTGCATTTTGATAGCAGTTTCATTCATTTTCCTACAATCTTCCGAATGATTATCAAGTTTTTCTTGTGATCTGAAGTATCGGAGGCATCTATCACATATGAATTTTTTATGTTCTTCTCTACTCAACTGGTTGGATACAAGAGGAGATAAATTTTTGATCCATACGTAATGGAATTTAATGGGTGTATCATCATCATATCTATCTTGAATCAGGAGTAAGTTAACATGCTTTTCCATCTTGATCTTGGTTAGGTAGGTAGGTAAAGTGATGAAGCTCTTCTTTACCTTCTTCAGAATATAAACGTTGATGGAGATGTTATTCTGCTTCTCAAAGTTTGATATCTGTTTCATTATCATCGGAAATTGAATACCTTTCAACTTCAAAATTTTAGAGTAATGAGGGTACTTGGATGTACGTTCGGGATGTTTTTCAACGGGATGTAATGCAGCAGTCACGGCCCACGCAAAGCAGGCGTCATCGTTGTTTTTCACATTGATACAAGCATGTTTCTTTTTAATTTGAGGGGGTAGTTCGATGTATGAAGATCCAAGTTGAGGTGTAAACTTGTTTATATTCACCCCAAGGTTAACAACATTCACCAAAGCCCATCCACTATCCCTTTCTTGGAATTCTTCGAGTTCCTTCAAGATTGGCATTAAAACATTTCTATTGAACCATTCAGTGATGTTCGTGTCCCGATAAATAGGCGAGTTTGATGTTGTGAAGTATTTATTCTCCTTTTGAATTTTATTAGCTGTCATGATCTGAAACTCGCCACAAAACACCATGTTGACCTTTACAGCTTCATCTTTTTTCAGCGCGTTCAAAATTTTTCGTCGAAATATGGCCTCACAATCCAACAGAAAATCTTTAGGGTCCTTATGTTTCAGATTGGTAATAACACCTGTTCGAATCCTTGACTCGAAGGCAGATGTGGAATCATCCCAATGTACTCTATCTCTTGCACTTCCCTTACGGTCTTTAATACCAGCACCTTTTCTTCGTATGGACTTTAACTGTGATCTATACGTCTTCACGTGATTTAAAGTTGTGATCAATTTTTGCTTCTCCCCCACTGATTTGCAGTTCTTTAAACGTTTATTGATTCTTCTTATGGATAAAGAACACTGTTTTATTCCATCAGCAAATATATTCTCATCATTAGCGGTGATGAATAGAGCCAGCAGCGATTTTATAACCTGAAGACAATCTTCCATGTTGAACATTCTCGATGCAACTGAAACAGAAATCATATAATTAGCTTATATAGGTTAAAGGTATAAAGTTTAACGATGACATACCAACATAACGTTATTAGGATACGAAGATACACGAAGATGCTCGAAGCTAACGATTGATAATTTCGATGAATTTGAAGATAAAACTACTATCAATAAACTTGGTTCTTAATTCCCATCTAGTTTTCGTTTTCTAATATGTGGTCCGAGTGGCTGTGGAAAGAATAACGTTTTTTTTAGAATTACTTTTCCATCCTAATAGCTTGCGTTTCATGAATGTACCAATATTCTCTCTAAAAGTTTATATCAAGCGAAATACAAGCTACTAACAGATATCGAAAGTTCAAGGAGTGAAATATTATCCATACTCTGAAAATGACGAAATTTTAAGCCCGTCAGAAGCTGAAGAAAATTCTGTTTTTATATTCGATGACGTTGCATACGATAAACAAAATATGATAAGGGCCTTCAACGCTATGGGAGACGCCAAGACTTTATTAGGCGAAGACAATCCTCTATGTTGAACATTTTCGATACAACTGAAACAAAAAGTTCTGATTAAATTTATAAATACACAGATTTCCAAAGATAGCTAAAGATTTCCGAAGATAACCGAAGATAGCCGAAAATACTTCTGATGGCCGAAGATAAAAAGCGGAAAAAAAAGCGGATATAAAGCGGATACAAACGGATATAAAGCGGATACAAACGGATATAAAGCGGATACAAACGGATATAAAGCGGATATAAAGCGGATACAAACGGATATAACGCGCGGATACAAACGGATATAAGCGGATACAAACGGATATAAAGCGGATACACAAAATATTTTCTTCAGTATCAGATTGGAAAGCAGCAGGATGCATACTTGTGGAATCTGTAGGAAAGAATTCAGTCTACCAAATAACTTGAGCAGGCATCTCAATGTACATAAGAAAAAAGACTTCAATTGTCTCATATGCGGAAGAAAATTCACTAGGAATGATACTTTAAAGAAACATTTCTTCAAGAAACATGATGGACTCCTTGATTCGATGAACATTGATTTACTGAGAGGAAACTGTGAGAAGATCTCGGAAAAGATCTATCTGAAAGAGGAGTGTAATAAACCAAATCAAACAGAAGGTAGAAATCCAACATAAAAAATGCTAGATGTCCTCATGAAGTTTGTTGTGATAATGATTATACTGATGTAAATGATATAGTCGATGAGCTGCGTACACTCTATGGAGAAAAATATTTTGAAGATACATCTGAAAGAATACAATTTTTAGTGGAACAACTACGACAGGCAGGTGTCATTTGTTAGGATGATCAGAATGATGATAAACAATATGTGAATCACACTTTCCTAATCCATCCATACTAATATTATAAATGCGAAAGTAACTCTGTCTGTCTGTCTGTCTGTCTGTCTGTTACTCTTTCACGCCTAAACGGCTGAACGGATTCTGATGAAATTTGGTATGGTGATAGATGATAACCTAGAAATGGTCATAGGCTATAAATAATCACGCCATCGTTCTTAGGGGATAGGTAGTAGGCAGATAACTAAATTGAGTTAGTGATTTTTAGTCGTTTTTGTTGGGACTTTTGCTCTTTCACGTCTAAACGGCTGAACAGATTTTGATGAAATTTAGTAAGGTAATAGATGGTTACCTAAAAACAGATATAAGATCAAAATGATCACGTCATCGTACTTATGGCGTAGGAAGTAGGCAGAAAACTGAATTGAGTTAGTGATTTTTTTTATGGTTTTTCCTGGGAGTTTTGCTCTATCATGCCTAAACGGCTGAACGGATTTTGATGAAATTTGGTATGGTGATAGATGATAACCAAGAAATGGTCATAGGCTATAAATTATCACGCCATCGTTCTTAGAGGGTAGGCAGTAGGCGGATAACTAAATTGAGTTAGTGATTTTTAGTCGTTTTTGTTGGAACTTTTGCTCTTTCACGTCTAAACGGCTGAACAGATTTTGATGAAATTTAGTAAGGTAATAGATGGTTACCTAAAAACGGATATAAGATCAAAATGATCACGTCGTCGTACTTAGGGGGTAGGAAGTAGGCAGAAAACTGAATTGAGTTAGTGATTTTTTTATGGTTTTTGCTGGGAGTTTTGCTCTATCATGCCTAAACGGCTGAACGGATTTTGATGAAATTTGGTATGGTGATAGATGATAACCAAGAAATGGTCATAGGCTATAAATTATCACGCCATCGTTCTTAGAGGGTAGGCAGTAGGCGGATAACTAAATTGAGTTAGTGATTTTTAGTCGTTTTTGTTGGGACTTTTGCTCTTTCACGTCTAAACGGCTGAACAGATTTTGATGAAATTTAGTAAGGTAATAGATGGTTACCTAAAAACGGATATAAGATCAAAATGATCACGTCGTCGTACTTAGGGGGTAGGAAGTAGGCAGAAAACTGAATTGAGTTAGTGATTTTTTTTATGGTTTTTGCTGGGAGTATTGCTCTATCATGCCTAAACGGCTGAACGGATTTTGATAAAATTTGGTATGGTGATAGATGATAACCTAGAAATGGTCATCCATACTAATATTATAAATGCGAAAGTAACTCTGTCTGTCTGTCTGTCTGTCTGTCTGTCTGTTACTCTTTCACGCCTAAACGGCTGAACGGATTCTGATGAAATTTGGTATGGTGATAGATGATAACCTAGAAATGGTCATAGGCTATAAATAATCACGCCATCGTTCTTAGGGGATAGGTAGTAGGCAGATAACTAAATTGAGTTAGTGATTTTTTGTCGTTTTTGTTGGGACTTTTGCTCTTTCACGTCTAAACGGCTGAACAGATTTTGATGAAATTTAGTAAGGTAATAGATGGTTACCTAAAAACAGATATAAGATCAAAATGATCACGTCATCGTACTTAGGGCGTAGGAAGTAGGCAGAAAACTGAATTGAGTTAGTGATTTTTTTATGGTTTTTGCTGGGAGTTTTGCTCTATCATGCCTAAACGGCTGAACGGATTTTGATGAAATTTGGTATGGTGATAGATGATAACCAAGAAATGGTCATAGGCTATAAGTTATCACGCCATCGTTCTTAGAGGGTAGGCAGTAGGCGGATAACTAAATTGAGTTAGTGATTTTTAGTCGTTTTTGTTGGGACTTTTGCTCTTTCACGTCTAAACGGCTGAACAGATTTTGATGAAATTTAGTAAGGTAATAGATGGTTACCTAAACACGGATGTAAGATCAAAATGATCACGTCGTCGTACTTAGGGGGTAGGAAGTAGGCAGAAAACTGAATTGAGTTAGTGATTGTTTTTATGGTTTTTGCTGGGTATTGCTCTATCATGCCTAAACGGCTGAACGGATTTTGATAAAATTTGGTATGGTGATAGATGATAACCTAGAAATGGTCATAGGCTATAAATAATCACGCCATCGTTCTTAGGGGGTAGGCAGTAGGCAGATAACTAAATTGAGTTAGTGATTTTAAGTCGTTTTTGTTGGGACCTTTGCTTTTTCACGTCTAAACGGCTGAACAGATTTTGATGAAATTTAGTAATGTAATAGATGGTTACCTAACAACGGATATAAGATCAAAATGATCACGTCATGGTACTTAGGGGGTAGGAAGTAGGCAGAAAACTGAATTGAGTTAGTGATTTTTTTTATGGTTTTTGCTGGGAGTTTTGCTCTATCATGCCTAAACAACTGAACGGATATTGATGAAATTTTGTATGGTGATAGATAGTAACCTAGAAAAGGATATGGGTTATTAATATTCATGCTATCGTACTTAAGGCGTAGGCAGTAGGCAGAAAACTAATTAAGTTAGTGATGTTTAATCGTTGGTTTTGGAAGTTTACCTCATTCACGCCTTAACGTCTGAACGGATTTTTATAAGACTTGGTTAATATAAAGATAGGATCCTAGGCACGGACACAGGTTACTTTTTACGGCGGGAAAATACCTCATTCCAACGTAAATCTAGCGTGATCGTGTCAAGAAGCGCATGACGCCATAGCTACTGAAATGATTTTGATGTTTTTTTTTAACTGAGTGTTACTAAGACTTCAATTTAGTATTTGATCACTTTTCTAACTTAGAGGGTCGGTAGGCGGACGAAGTCGCGGGTAAAAGCTAGTAAATATATAAAAATTTATAATTTCGTTTTTAATTGGAAATATATCGGCTCATACTATTTCTATTTTATCAAGAAATATGTAGAGGTCAACCAGGCGGTTCTTTAAAGCCATCGCATGCAACAAATTTTCTATTAACACATATATACCTAGCATATAATAGATGACAGCCCACTTTTCAGATGGGTCTTACAGACATCCCAATACTGATACTCGACCCTCATAAGAGTTCTCTAGTGTGTTTTCGAAAATCGTCGACCACCCTTTTATACCGCTCAAGCGGAACCTCTATATGAAT
Organism: Propylea japonica; assembly: GCA_013421045.1. NCBI lineage: Eukaryota > Metazoa > Arthropoda > Insecta > Coleoptera > Coccinellidae > Propylea > Propylea japonica. The sequence continues at coordinate 42,547,251 of CM024242.1, read as the reverse complement.
CCATATGAACAATCCGAATGTTTTATAGCCATGCGGCCCCTCAGGATTCTAAGACACTACACAGAGGTCTGAGGTTAGATTATTCATACAGAAAGATATATTTCAATTGTTGATAATATGGATAAGAAATATTATAAAACTATCTCCCATTATGAATATTATTGTACACATATCATATCTATCCAATACTCACCCACTATGATAGGATAATGAGTTGAGTTTGAAAGTTCTACAATAGGAAGAACAGTCTGTATGATCGGAGAGGTGCACTAAAAAAAAATATTTTTAGTCTCTATAGATTCAAGATGTCCTGAGCAGAGCAATCGCATTATTCATTGAGATTATACAAGTCCATACATCTAGCAAAATTATTCTAAGTTCAAATTTTTCTCTTATGTGAAATATCTCGAAAACTATAAGTTTTAGCGAGAAAATAAATCGAAAAACACCCCCATCACCCCCTGTCGCTTTTTCAACTTTTCTATAGAACTGTTAAAAAATCAAAGTGGTTTGCACACGTTTTCTCAACCCTCTACCCTGAGCGATCGCAATATTAATTGAAATTATTACAAGTCCATTCATCTAGCAGAAATATTCTAAGTTCAAATTTTTCTCTTATGTGAAATATCTCGAAAACTATGAGTTTTAGCGAAAAAATAAATCGAAAAACACCCCCATCACCCCCGTCGCTTCTTCAAATTTCTATAGAACTGTTGAAAAATCAAAGTTGTTTGCACACGTTTTCTCAACCCTCTACCCTGAGCGATCTCAATATTCATTGAAATTATTACAAGTCCATGTATCTAGCAGAACTATTCTAAGTTCAAATTTTTCTCTTATGTGAAATATCTCGAAAACTATAAGTTTTAGCGAGAAAATAAATCGAAAAACACCCCCATCACCCCCTGTCGCTTTTTCAACTTTTCTATAGAACTGTTAAAAAATTAAAGTGGTTTGCACACGTTTTCTCAACCCTCTACCCTGAGCGATCGCAATATTAATTGAAATTATTACAAGTCCATACATCTAGCAGAAATATTCCAAGTTCAAATTTTTCTCTTATGTGAAATATCTCGAAAACTATGAGTTTTAGCGAGAAAATAAATCGAAAAACACCCCCATCACTCCCGGTCGCTTCTTCCATTTTTCTACAGAACTGTTAAAAAATCAAAGTTGTTTGCACACGTTTTCTCAACCCTCTACCCTGAGCGATCACAATACTTATTGAAAATATTACAAGTTGATACATCTAGCAAAATTATTCTAATTCCAAATTTTTCTGTTATATGAAATATCGTGAAAAGTTTTAACGAAAAAATTAAGAAAGCTAACGTTCTAACGACCACTCTATCTCTATTAATGAACAAGTCAGAACAAAAAGTAGCAATTTCAAAAACATATTTCCATCTACAAAAGTAAAAACTTCAATTTACTCACCTAGATAATTTCACTCAAGGAGCACCTACTTCGAAGACACTTCGCGAACAACTATACCTGATGCAACAAACTACCTAGATATTTATATACTCCGAAATTTTCGGAATTTTGAACCATGATATGTAACATATTATTACCATTTCAATTCTATGAAAATTCGCCCAAAACATGAGATTTCATTTTCCATTGATTGACTTTTGAAGACGTTAGCTCACAAAGTTTGAGGATAGATTTCTTCTACAAGTTTTGCTGAAGGTATCTGCAGCATCAGAACACCCCACCAATGAAAGTATTTTTCAATTCTTCAAAAAATGTATGTAACCGCTTTCGAAAAATGGTAAACAATAGGAATCGGTTTAATCAGCCCCTCGATTTTATTATCAGCGCTACATGTATCCTGCTTTCATTATCGCGACGTTGCCACTTTCAGAAATAAATCCTGGCAATAGCGAACAAAATAATCATGTGTAATTTAGGTTCTGTGCATACTGATATAAAAAATACGCATTATGACTTATTTTCTGATCGACATAAAACCCATATCGATTTTATTTCGGAAATCGCTTTGCGTTTGGTTGCTAGCTGATCTGCGTTGGATCTGCCAGATATAGATATAGATAGATCGCGCGCGATCTATCTGATCGCACCTAACTTTTGTTTTAGAGTAGACCAAAAGAGGCCAGACAGCTCTAGACAGCTCAGTGGACAGCTCCAGACAGCTCAGCGGACAGCTCCAGACAGCTCACCTGGCAGATCCAACGCAGATCAGCTAGCAACCAAACGCAAAGCGATTTCCGAAATAAAATCGATATGGGTTTTATGTCGATCAGAAAATAAGTCATAATGCGTATATTTTTTATATCAGTATGCACAGAACCTAAATTACACATGATTATTTTGTTCGCTATTGCCAGGATTTATTTCTGAAAGTGGCAACGTCGCGATAATGAAAGCAGGATACATGTAGCGCTGATAATAAAATCGAGGGGCTGATTAAACCGATTCCTATTGTTTACCATTTTTCGAAAGCGGTTACATACATTTTTTGAAGAATTGAAAAATACTTTCATTGGTGGGGTGTTCTGATGCTGCAGATACCTTCAGCAAAACTTGTAGAAGAAATCTATCCTCAAACTTTGTGAGCTAACGTCTTCAAAAGTCAATCAATGGAAAATGAAATCTCATGTTTTGGGCGAATTTTCATAGAATTGAAATGGTAATAATATGTTACATATCATGGTTCAAAATTCCGAAAATTTCGGAGTATATAAATATCTAGGTAGTTTGTTGCATCAGGTATAGTTGTTCGCGAAGTGTCTTCGAAGTAGGTGCTCCTTGAGTGAAATTATCTAGGTGAGTAAATTGAAGTTTTTACTTTTGTAGATGGAAATATGTTTTTGAAATTGCTACTTTTTGTTCTGACTTGTTCATTAATAGAGATAGAGTGGTCGTTAGAACGTTAGCTTTCTTAATTTTTTCGTTAAAACTTTTCACGATATTTCATATAACAGAAAAATTTGGAATTAGAATAATTTTGCTAGATGTATCAACTTGTAATATTTTCAATAAGTATTGTGATCGCTCAGGGTAGAGGGTTGAGAAAACGTGTGCAAACAACTTTGATTTTTTAACAGTTCTGTAGAAAAATGGAAGAAGCGACCGGAGTGATGGGGTGTGTTTTTCGATTTATTTTTCGCTAAAACTCATAGTTTTCGAGATATTTCACATAAGAGAAAAATTTGAACTTGGAATATTTCTGCTAGATGTATGGACTTGTAATAATTTCAATTAATATTGCGATCGCTCAGGGTAGAGGGTTGAGAAAACGTGTGCAAACCACTTTAATTTTTAACAGTTCTATAGAAAAGTTGAAAAAGCGACAGGGGGTGATGGGGGTGTTTTTCGATTTATTTTCTCGCTAAAACTTATAGTTTTCGAGATATTTCACATAAGAGAAAAATTTGAACTTAGAATAGTTCTGCTAGATACATGGACTTGTAATAATTTCAATGAATATTGAGATCGCTCAGGGTAGAGGGTTGAGAAAACGTGTGCAAACAACTTTGATTTTTCAACAGTTCTATAGAAAATTTGAAGAAGCGACGGGGGTGATGGGGGTGTTTTTCGATTTATTTTTTCGCTAAAACTCATAGTTTTCGAGATATTTCACATAAGAGAAAAATTTGAACTTAGAATATTTCTGCTAGATGAATGGACTTGTAATAATTTCAATTAATATTGCGATCGCTCAGGGTAGAGGGTTGAGAAAACGTGTGCAAACCACTTTGATTTTTTAACAGTTCTATAGAAAAGTTGAAAAAGCGACAGGGGGTGATGGGGGTGTTTTTCGATTTATTTTCTCGCTAAAACTTATAGTTTTCGAGATATTTCACATAAGAGAAAAATTTGAACTTAGAATAATTTTGCTAGATGTATGGACTTGTATAATCTCAATGAATAATGCGATTGCTCTGCTCAGGACATCTTGAATCTATAGAGACTAAAATATATTTTTTTTTAGTGCACCTCTCCGATCATACAGACTGTTCTTCCTATTGTAGAGCTTTCAAACTCAACTCATTATCCTATCATAGTGGGTGAGTATTGGATAGATATGATATGTGTACAATAATATTCATAATGGGAGATAGTTTTATAATATTTCTTATCCATATTATCAACAATTGAAATATATCTTTCTGTATGAATAATCTAACCTCAGACCTCTGTGTAGTGTCTTAGAATCCTGAGGGGCCGCATGGCTATAAAACATTCGGATTGTTCATATGGATTCATATAGAGGTTCCGCTTGAGCGGTATAAAAGGGTGGTCGACGATTTTCGAAAACACACTAGAGAACTCTTATGAGGGTCGAGTATCAGTATTGGGATGTCTGTAAGACCCATCTGAAAAGTGGGCTGTCATCTATTATATGCTAGGTATATATGTGTTAATAGAAATTTGTTGCATGCGATGGCTTTAAAGAACCGCCTGGTTGACCTCTACATATTTCTTGATAAAATAGAAATAGTATGAGCCGATATATTTCCAATTAAAAACGAAATTATAAATTTTTATATATTTACTAGCTTTTACCCGCGACTTCGTCCGCCTACCGACCCTCTAAGTTAGAAAAGTGATCAAATACTAAATTGAAGTCTTAGTAACACTCAGTTAAAAAAAAACATCAAAATCATTTCAGTAGCTATGGCGTCATGCGCTTCTTGACACGATCACGCTAGATTTACGTTGGAATGAGGTATTTTCCCGCCGTAAAAAGTAACCTGTGTCCGTGCCTAGGATCCTATCTTTATATTAACCAAGTCTTATAAAAATCCGTTCAGACGTTAAGGCGTGAATGAGGTAAACTTCCAAAACCAACGATTAAACATCACTAACTTAATTAGTTTTCTGCCTACTGCCTACGCCTTAAGTACGATAGCATGAATATTAATACCCATATCCTTTTCTAGGTTACTATCTATCACCATACAAAATTTCATCAATATCCGTTCAGTTGTTTAGGCATGATAGAGCAAAACTCCCAGCAAAAACCATAAAAAAAATCACTAACTCAATTCAGTTTTCTGCCTACTTCCTACCCCCTAAGAACCATGACGTGATCATTTTGATCTTATATCCGTTGTTAGGTAACCATCTATTACATTACTAAATTTCATCAAAATCTGTTCAGCCGTTTAGACGTGAAAAAGCAAAGGTCCCAACAAAAACGACTTAAAATCACTAACTCAATTTAGTTATCTGCCTACTGCCTACCCCCTAAGAACGATGGCGTGATTATTTATAGCCTATGACCATTTCTAGGTTATCATCTATCACCATACCAAATTTTATCAAAATCCGTTCAGCGTTTAGGCATGATAGAGCAATACTCCCAGCAAAAACCATAAAAAAAATCACTAACTCAATTCAGTTTTCTGCCTACTTCCTACCCCCTAAGTACGACGACGTGATCATTTTGATCTTATATCCGTGTTTAGGTAACCATCTATTACCTTACTAAATTTCATCAAAATCTGTTCAGCCGTTTAGACGTGAAAGAGCAAAAGTCCCAACAAAAACGACTAAAAATCACTAACTCAATTTAGTTATCCGCCTACTGCCTACCCTCTAAGAACGATGGCGTGATAACTTATAGCCTATGACCATTTCTTGGTTATCATCTATCACCATACCAAATTTCATCAAAATCCGTTCAGCCGTTTAGGCATGATAGAGCAAAACTCCCAGCAAAAACCATAAAAAAATCACTAACTCAATTCAGTTTTCTGCCTACTTCCTACGCCCTAAGTACGATGACGTGATCATTTTGATCTTATATCTGTTTTTAGGTAACCATCTATTACCTTACTAAATTTCATCAAAATCTGTTCAGCCGTTTAGACGTGAAAGAGCAAAAGTCCCAACAAAAACGACAAAAAATCACTAACTCAATTTAGTTATCTGCCTACTACCTATCCCCTAAGAACGATGGAGTGATTATTTATAGCCTATGACCATTTCTAGGTTATCATCTATCACCATACCAAATTTCATCAGAATCCGTTCAGCCGTTTAGGCGTGAAAGAGTAACAGACAGACAGACAGACGACAGACAGACAGAGTTACTTAGATCGCATTTATAATATTAGTATGGATGACCATTTCTAGGTTATCATCTATCACCATACCAAATTTTATCAAAATCCGTTCAGCCGTTTAGGCATGATAGAGCAATACTCCCAGCAAAAACCATAAAAAAATCACTAACTCAATTCAGTTTTCTGCCTACTTCCTACCCCCTAAGTACGACGACGTGATCATTTTGATCTTATATCCGTTTTTAGGTAACCATCTATTACCTTACTAAATTTCATCAAAATCTGTTCAGCCGTTTAGACGTGAAAGAGCAAAAGTCCCAACAAAAACGACTAAAAATCACTAACTCAATTTAGTTATCCGCCTACTGCCTACCCTCTAAGAACGATGGCGTGATAATTTATAGCCTATGACCATTTCTTGGTTATCATCTATCACCATACCAAATTTCATCAAAATCCGTTCAGCCGTTTAGGCATGATAGAGCAAAACTCCCAGCAAAAACCATAAAAAAATCACTAACTCAATTCAGTTTTCTGCCTACTTCCTACCCCCTAAGTACGACGACGTGATCATTTTGATCTTATATCCGTTTTTAGGTAACCATCTATTACCTTACTAAATTTCATCAAAATCTGTTCAGCCGTTTAGACGTGAAAGAGCAAAAGTTCCAACAAAAACGACTAAAAATCACTAACTCAATTTAGTTATCCGCCTACTGCCTATCCTCTAAGAACGAGGGCGTGATAATTTATAGCCTATGACCATTTCTTGGTTATCATCTATCACCATACCAATTTCATCAAAATCCGTTCAGCCGTTTAGGCATGATAGAGCAAAACTCCCAGGAAAAACCATAAAAAAATCACTAACTCAATTCAGTTTTCTGCCTACTTCCTACGCCATAAGTACGATGACGTGATCATTTTGATCTTATATCTGTTTTTAGGTAACCATCTATTACCTTACTAAATTTCATCAAAATCTGTTCAGCCGTTTAGACGTGAAAGAGCAAAAGTCCCAACAAAAACGACTAAAAATCACTAACTCAATTTAGTTATCTGCCTACTACCTATCCCCTAAGAACGATGGCGTGATTATTTATAGCCTATGACCATTTCTAGGTTATCATCTATCACCATACCAAATTTCATCAGAATCCGTTCAGCCGTTTAGGCGTGAAAGAGTAACAGACGGACAGACAGACAGACAGAGTTACTTTCGCATTTATAATATTAGTATGGATGGATTAGGAAAGTGTGATTCACATATTGTTTATCATCATTCTGATCATCCTAACAAATGACACCTGCCTGTCGTAGTTGTTCCACTAAAAATTGTATTCTTTCAGATGTATCTTCAAAATATTTTTCTCCATAGAGTGTACGCAGCTCATCGACTATATCATTTACATCAGTATAATCATTATCACAACAAACTTCATGAGGACATCTAGCATTTTTTTATGTTGGATTTCTACCTTCTGTTTGATTTGGTTTATTACACTCCTCTTTCAGATAGATCTTTTCCGAGATCTTCTCACAGTTTCCTCTCAGTAAATCAATGTTCATCGAATCAAGGAGTCCATCATGTTTCTTGAAGAAATGTTTCTTTAAAGTATCATTCCTAGTGAATTTTCTTCCGCATATGAGACAATTGAAGTTTTTTCTTATGTACATTGAGATGCCTGCTCAAGTTATTTGGTAGACTGAATTCTTTCCTACAGATTCCACAAGTATGCATCCTGCTGCTTTCCAATCTGATACTGAAGAAAATATTTTGTGTATCCGCTTTATATCCGTTTGTATCCGCTTTATATCCGTTTGTATCCGCGTTATATCCGTTTGTATCCGCTTTATATCCGCTTTATATCCGTTTGTATCCGCTTTATATCCGTTTGTATCCGCTTTATATCCGTTTGTATCCGCTTTATATCCGCTTTTTTTTCCGCTTTTTATCTTCGGCCATCAGAAGTATTTTCGGCTATCTTCGGTTATCTTCGGAAATCTTTAGCTATCTTTGGAAATCTGTGTATTTATAAATTTAATCAGAACTTTTTGTTTCAGTTGTATCGAAAATGTTCAACATAGAGGATTGTCTTCGCCTAATAAAGTCTTGGTGTCTCCCATAGCGTTGAAGGCCCTTATCATATTTTGTTTATCGTATGCAACGTCATCGAATATAAAAACAGAATTTTCTTCAGCTTCTGACGGGCTTAAAATTTCGTCATTTTCAGAGTATGGAATATTTCACTCCTTGAACTTTCGATATCTGTTAGTAGCTTGTATTTCGCTTGATATAAACTTTTAGAGAGAATATATTGGTACATTCATGAAACGCAAGCTATTAGGATGGAAAAGTAATTCTAAAAAAAACGTTATTCTTTCCACAGCCACTCGGACCACATATTAGAAAACGAAAACTAGATGGGAATTAAGAACCAAGTTTATTGATAGTAGTTTTATCTTCAAATTCATCGAAATTATCAATCGTTAGCTTCGAGCATCTTCGTGTATCTTCGTATCCTAATAACGTTATGTTGGTATGTCATCGTTAAACTTTATACCTTTAACCTATATAAGCTAATTATATGATTTCTGTTTCAGTTGCATCGAGAATGTTCAACATGGAAGATTGTCTTCAGGTTATAAAATCGCTGCTGGCTCTATTCATCACCGCTAATGATGAGAATATATTTGCTGATGGAATAAAACAGTGTTCTTTATCCATAAGAAGAATCAATAAACGTTTAAAGAACTGCAAATCAGTGGGGGAGAAGCAAAAATTGATCACAACTTTAAATCACGTGAAGACGTATAGATCACAGTTGAAGTCCATACGAAGAAAAGGTGCTGGTATTAAAGACCGTAAGGGAAGTGCAAGAGATAGAGTACATTGGGATGATTCCACATCTGCCTTCGAGTCAAGGATTCGAACAGGTGTTATTACCAATCTGAAACATAAGGACCCTAAAGATTTTCTGTTGGATTGTGAGGCCATATTTCGACGAAGAATTTTGAACGCGCTGAAAAAAGATGAAGCTGTAAAGGTCAACATGGTGTTTTGTGGCGAGTTTCAGATCATGACAGCTAATAAAATTCAAAAGGAGAATAAATACTTCACAACATCAAACTCGCCTATTTATCGGGACACGAACATCACTGAATGGTTCAATAGAAATGTTTTAATGCCAATCTTGAAGGAACTCGAAGAATTCCAAGAAAGGGATAGTGGATGGGCTTTGGTGAATGTTGTTAACCTTGGGGTGAATATAAACAAGTTTACACCTCAACTTGGATCTTCATACATCGAACTACCCCCTCAAATTAAAAAGAAACATGCTTGTATCAATGTGAAAAACAACGATGACGCCTGCTTTGCGTGGGCCGTGACTGCTGCATTACATCCCGTTGAAAAACATCCCGAACGTACATCCAAGTACCCTCATTACTCTAAAATTTTGAAGTTGAAAGGTATTCAATTTCCGATGATAATGAAACAGATATCAAACTTTGAGAAGCAGAATAACATCTCCATCAACGTTTATATTCTGAAGAAGGTAAAGAAGAGCTTCATCACTTTACCTACCTACCTAACCAAGATCAAGATGGAAAAGCATGTTAACTTACTCCTGATTCAAGAAAGATATGATGATGATACACCCATTAAATTTCATTACGTATGGATCAAAAATTTATCTCGTCTTGTATCCAACCAGTTGAGTAGAGAAGAACATAAAAAATTCATATGTGATAGATGCCTCCGATACTTCAGATCACAAGAAAAACTTGATAATCATTCGGAAGATTGTAGGAAAATGAATGAAACTGCTATCAAAATGCCTGAAATAGGAAAAAATATTCTCAAATTCAAAAATCACCAGAATAAGGAGAAGGCCCCATTCATAATTTATGCAGATCTAGAAAGCGTATTGAAGCCTTCCAATATAAAAAACTACTATCAAGAACATCAAGCAGCAGCTGTTGGATATTATGTAAAGTGTTCATATGATGACACTCTCAGTTTTTACCGTTCATATCGGGGGCGTAATTGCATGACCTGGTTTGCAGATGAAATGAACCAGTTTGCTGAAGACGTTGAAACAGTTTTCCTATGTTCATATGATATTGATATGACGTCACAGCAGGAATATAAATTTCGAAAGGCAACACATTGTCATATTTGTGAGGAAATTTTAAAACCTAGTGAGAAGAAAGTACGAGACCATAATCATCTATTAGCAGAAAACAATTATCGTGGAGTAGCACATGAAGGATGTAATATCAATTATAAGGATAGCCACACGATCCTGTAGTATTTCACAACCTAAATGGTTATGATGCTAATCTAATATATGAATATAAGTGCCACTTTTCGTTGTGATTTAATAACCAACAACGCCTTCACCGATTTGGCTAATTTTGGTCTTGAATTATTCATGGAAGTCTAGGGAAGAATTTCACGTAAAGAAAATTCAAAGGAAATCTTGGAAAAGTGTAAAATCAACATTACAGGTTTTTCATTTTCAGTGCCATCTGTAGTCGTTTTCGAGTACTACGAATGCAAGGCAGTTTCCTATTTTTTCATACTTCATATAATCTTTGATTAAATTGTCATAGATGGCGAACCTGTAAAAACTATTAGAGATTTCAATTTTCAACGAATTGAAATATTAAAATTACCGACATTACAACACTTCAGTGTATAATCATCATAATGGTACATTATTGTAAAAACTAATCACAGGAATCTGAAATATTTATTATTTGACCGTAATTTCAGAGTTCACAGAACACTAATATATACAGAGTTCGTTTTTCATCACTTCTTTCAAAGTAACGTCTATGTTTCAATAAAAATTCGAGCACAGATGGCATAAAATTATATTATCAACATGTTCGCCATCAAATCAAATATATTTTATGTTCTGTGATCAAATCCAAAAATTATGGAATAAAAAAAAATATAAGCATTATATGGCAGAAGATATTTTAAATCGTATTCGTCATCATGCAAGAAATCCTGATTTGTTGATAACCTTGGGAATGTACAACGAAGCCTTGATAAGATATGTGTTCTACCATTGGAAATAAAGCATTAGAACAATTGGGTATGACCGCACCAAATCGTGAGATACATGATTTGTTTGATCGTGAATTGCAACGTGAGCAGTAGTTCAATTCTAATGATTTACGTTTATTTATACAATCGAATATAACCAAACTGAATATTCAAGAAAAACATGTATATGACACAATCATTCAAGCCGTTTCCAATAATGCAGGTGGATTACATTTCTTGGATGCACCTGGTGGTACAGGCAAAACTTTCATTGTATCATATATTTTAGCGACTATTCGATCGAAACAGAAAATTGCATTGGCACTTGCACCTTCGGGAATTGCTGCTACATTATAAGAAGGTGGTCGGACCGCACACTCTGCATTGAAATTGCCATTGAATGTATAGTCCGTTCACGAAAGGTTGAGCACATAGTAGGCGTTTCTTCATTTACCTGAAGTTGGCAGTATTTACTATCATAAATGAAAATGAAGTCAACGTTGCCGAATGTACTCGGCCTCGTCCGACGATCTTGCGAGTTATCAGAGAACTCTATGCAATATTGACAACATTGCGTATCCATCTGACAAGTAAATAAAGAAATAACCTAAAATTTTAATATACACAGTGGAATATGCCAAACTTCCATGGCCAACCGACGGCTCAACCTTTCGTGAACTGAGTATACAGGTGATTGAAACTCCAAATTGCAATATTTAGCTTTTAGGTGGTGCTCTGTATTGCTGTCAGGAGACTTTCGTCAAACATTGCCTGTCATTCCTCGATCAACTACTGTTGATGAAATAAATGCCTGTTTGATTGAAGTCATCAGTTCTTTGGAGATATGTACGAAAATTGACACTGAATATCGATATGCGTTTTCAACTAAATAATGATGCAACTGCCTATGAGTTTTCAAAACAATTGTTAGAAATTGGTGATGGCAAAATACAAATCGACAGTACCAACGGACTGATCACCATATTACTGGTAAATCAAAAGGAGAAGCGTGTTTGATACCGCGTATCCCTATGATTCCAACGGATATGCCATTTGAATTCAAACGGTTACAATATCCCGTGCGTTTATCATTTGCGATGTCCATAAACAAGGCCCTAGGGCGAACACTTCACGTTTGTGGTGTGAATTTGAAGGAATCATGTTTTTCACATGGCCAACTTTATGTTGCCTATTCCAGAGTCGGTACTCCCAATTGTTTATTTATTCATGCTGAAAATGGAAAAACAAAAAATATTGTTTATCCAATTGTTTTAGACTAACACCTACCATAGTGAGAGTACCCAATTCTTTTTAATTTGTTAGTTTTTACTCTTTGCAGTCTTCATCATTCAGCAATTGGCAATTGGGAATCGGACAACGTCTTTAGAATGTTTTACCTCGAATGTATATAATATAGTTTTTACTCTTTGTCATAGTTGAGAAATAACATTTAATAGTGTATCTTTGTGTTTATTTCTGATGATTATAATATAAACATTTACATTATGTTTTTGTAGTGAGTTTTGATGAGCAATTCCATACATTCGAAATCAGACTAAGTAAGAAATTTTATTTTTTTGTTATATTTCTTATAGTTTATTACTATGCCTTATACGTAGCGAAGCACGTACCGGGCAGCTAGTTTCGTTATAAAAGATATTGCTACAAGGATGGAAGGAAAAATTGATTTGCTACCTATAACAAAGGAAAATATATAAGCTTCACTAAACATTATGCTGAATATTGTATCAATTTCCGATTCATTTATAGTTTCCGATTTATGGCCTCCTCACTGGATCAATTATCTTCAGGTTTAGAAGATTTTCTCAACTTGAAATCCCAATTTCCTAATGAATCTGAAGAACACATAAAGCTTCTCACAAAGAAAGGGGTAATGCCATATGATTATACCGATTCTGATGACCGTTTCCGAGAAACTTCTCTCCCACCAATTACTGCTTTCTATAATAAATTGGAAGACAAGAAATGTCCTCGAAAAAGCTATATGCGAGCTAAGCTTGTATGGGAAAAGTTTCAATGTCAGAATTTGGGTGAATATTCAGATCTATATATGAAAACGGACATTCTATTGTTAGCTGATGTATTTGAGCAATTTCGCTTAAGCACTCATGAGACTTATGGATTAGATCCTGCACATTATTTCACCTTACCTGGATATACGTGGGATGCAATGTTGAAACATACTAAACAAGAATTGGAACTTCTAACTGATGTTGATATGTTTTTATTTGTTGAAAGAGGAATACGTGGAGGTCTAAGTCAAGTGTGTGGAAAACGAAGAGCGCACGCAAACAACAGGTATATCCCCAATTATGATCCGAAGAAACCTGAAAACTACCTCATGTACTTTGATGTAAACAATCAATATGGATGGGCAATGTCACAATACCTATCATATGGAGGTTTTCAATGGTCTGATACAAATATAGATGTTACCTCCGTACCTGATGATGCCCCAGAAGGGTATATTCTGGAAGTGGACCTCGAGTATCCAAGGGAATTACACGATGAACATAAAGATCTCCATTTTTGTGCTCAGCATTACAATTCTAAGACTCGGACACCTTGCTATGCTTCTCAACAAAATGCAAAACTTATGGCTACATTACATCCAAAGAAGAAATATATTATTTACTATAGAAATTTGAAGCAAGCTTTAAGGAATGGATTGGTTCTCACTAAAATACATCGAGTGTTGAAATTCAAACAGTCTGCTTGGTTGAAATCCTATATTGATCTAAATACGAACCTCAGGAAGAAAGCAAAGAATGAATTCGAGAAAAATCTATTCAAATTAATGAATAATGCTGTTTTTGGTAAAACTATGGAAAACATCAGAAAGAGAGTTAATGTTCATCTGCTAACGAAATGGGAAGGTCGTTATGCAGCAGAAGCTTATATTTCCAAACCTGAGTTCAAGAATTCTGTTATTTTCAATGAGAACCTAGTGGCTGTTGAGCTCAAGAAACTTATTTGAACAAGCCGATATATGTGGGAATGAGCATCTTGGATTTAGCCAAAACAACTATATATGAGTTCCATTATGACTACATGAAAAACGCCTTTGATAACTGTATCGTACTATATACTGATACTGACTCTCTCATTTACGAGTTATTTGAAGATCCCTATGAGGTGATGAGAAGAGATTGCCATACACGATTTGATACCTCCGACTATCCTAAAGATAACATGTATGAAATTCCACAAGTGAATAAAAAGGTATTGGGAATGATGAAGGATGAGAATAATGGAACACCTATGACTGATTATGTTGGTCTCAGATCTAAACTGTACGCAGTCAAAAATTCACATAATGAGATTGATGTGAAGAAACGACAATGGGAAACAGAAGGATATGATCCGGAGGAAATTGAAACTATGTGCCGAAATTATGGTGTTACCAAAAAGGCTAAGGGTATCAAGAAATCGATTGTAAAGAACAACATTTGTTTTGAAGATTACATAGAATGTCTGGAAACATGGAAGCAAAACATTATCACGCAAAATTTAATCCAAGCGAAGGAACATCAAGTTTATTCGCTGACTCAGGAAAAAATAGCTTTAAGTCCTGAAGACGACAAGAGATATTTGGTGCCTGGAACATTCGACACTCTACCTTGGGGTCACTATTCACTCGTTAAACGAAAGATGCTAGAATTAGATGAACCCCGAAAAAAGATTTCAATATTAGAAACATTATTAACTTCACCTTATTCTCAATAATATATTTCTATATGCATGATAGTACCTAAGCGATGATATATTTCTATGTGTATAATGAAACGATTGATATTCCATAGTATTCATTGAATTGAATAAACATATTATGAGTAAATGGACTTTCATTTCCGAATCCTATTACTATCGAGACTTGCCGAGTCACGATTGCATCTTATCAACATCATAGTCCTCTCTATAAGTGATATTTCTTACACTCTTATCTAACAGCTAGAATAGCCTAGACGTTAACGCGTCTGGTTTGACACACATCTATCTTGGGTTCGATTCCCAATGGAATTATAAAAATTTTTAACGTCACTCTTAGCCTCCTACCACTCATACTATACCTCCTCACCTTCCTACCCCTCACCCTCCTACCCCTTACCCTACTACCCCTCACCCTCCAACCCTCAGCCGCCAACCCTTGACCACTCAGTCTCCAATCTGAACCATCACTGCTGACCTTGAAATGGGACTTTTCACAAGGTACAAAAATTCCAAAATCGACCTTAAATTTCCTTATGGGAATTTACATGTAAAAATGCCCAAAAATGGCCTAGAACCGGTGTTGCACATCTACTAGTGGATTATAATACTGTTTTTTGGATTGGGTTGAATTACATTATGTCGTGGAATTTGAAAAACCAACGTCTGAACACTGTATATAGGAATGCATCATATTTTTACACAAAAACAAGGGACTTTTCGAAGTGCGCCTTCGTCTCTCAAATTTCTTAACTTGAATGCGCTCTCAGAATAAGAAGAATGTATAGAATGATTAGAATGTACCACAGAAAATAAATAAATATCTAATAACTCTGTACTCTGGCATAGGTAGGAAACGGTGCAAGTGGCCATAAATTTGATATATCAAGTAGTCAATTTAGCAATGTCACACATCTAGTAGAAAATCGAGAAATTTAACACAAAAAATAAATTTATTTATATCATTCTCTGTTTTAGATGGAATTATTCCTACTGAAGTCAAAATTGAACGAATTGAAATTTTCTGTTTGCGGCTTTTTCCCATTAGACTGGACATTGATATATTCGGTGAGTTAACAAAATTATAAATGTTCAATACCAAAATATAGATATTTTGGTCTGTATTTCAGATGGTTGCTGGTATATCGACTTATTTGGTGTATTTGATACAGTTCAGAGAAATGGAACAACATAGGACAGGACAGCAATAAAACCAACAATTTGCTGTTTTTCAGTAATTGAAAACTTGAAGTATTCTTTTTGCAGGATCTGTCAGGTGTACCTGCGGACTCGGGTCTATATTTTCCTGTACTTTTTTGACTATATTTATGAAGAAATTGTTAGATATATTTGCAATATACTTTTCTTCATCATACCTTATTTCATCATGAATTATAGATAACTAGCTTTTACCCGCGACTTCGTCCGCCTACCGACCCTCTAAGTTAGAAAAGTGATCAAATACTAAATTGAAGTCTTAGTAACACTCAGTTAAAAAAAAACATCAAAATCATTTCAGTAGCTATGGCGTCATGCGCTTCTTGACACGATCACGCTAGATTTACGTTGGAATGAGGTATTTTCCCGCCGTAAAAAGTAGCCTGTGTCCGTGCCTAGGATCCTATCTTTATATTAACCAAGTCTTATAAAAATCCGTTCAGACGTTAAGGCGTGAATGAGGTAAACTTCCAAAACCAACGATTGAACATCACTAACTTAATTAGTTTTCTGCCTACTGCCTACGCCTTAAGTACGATAGCATGAATATTAATAACCCATATCCTTTTCTAGGTTACTATCTATCACCATACAAAATTTCATCAATATCCGTTCAGTTGTTTAGGCATGATAGAGCAAAACTCCCAGCAAAAACCATAAAAAAATCACTAACTCAATTCAGTTTTCTGCCTACTTCCTACCCCCTAAGTACCATGACGTGATCATTTTGATCTTATATCCGTTGTTAGGTAACCATCTATTACATTACTAAATTTCATCAAAATCTGTTCAGCCGTTTAGACGTGAAAAAGCAAAGGTCCCAACAAAAACGACTTAAAATCACTAACTCAATTTAGTTATCTGCCTACTGCCTACCCCCTAAGAACGATGGCGTGATTATTTATAGCCTATGACCATTTCTAGGTTATCATCTATCACCATACCAAATTTTATCAAAATCCGTTCAGCCGTTTAGGCATGATAGAGCAATACTCCCAGCAAAAACCATAAAAAAATCACTAACTCAATTCAGTTTTCTGCCTACTTCCTACCCCCTAAGTACGACGACGTGATCATTTTGATCTTATATCCGTTTTTAGGTAACCATCTATTACCTTACTAAATTTCATCAAAATCCGTTCAGCCGTTTAGGCATGATAGAGCAAAACTCCCAGCAAAAACCATAAAAAAATCACTAACTCAATTTAGTTATCCGCCTACTGCCTACCCTCTAAGAACGATGGCGTGATAACTTATAGCCTATGACCATTTCTTGGTTATCATCTATCACCATACCAAATTTCATCAAAATCCGTTCAGCCGTTTAGGCATGATAGAGCAAAACTCCCAGCAAAAACCATAAAAAAATCACTAACTCAATTCAGTTTTCTGCCTACTTCCTACGCCCTAAGTACGATGACGTGATCATTTTGATCTTATATCTGTTTTTAGGTAACCATCTATTACCTTACTAAATTTCATCAAAATCTGTTCAGCCGTTTAGACGTGAAAGAGCAAAAGTCCCAACAAAAACGACAAAAAATCACTAACTCAATTTAGTTATCTGCCTACTACCTATCCCCTAAGAACGATGGCGTGATTATTTATAGCCTATGACCATTTCTAGGTTATCATCTATCACCATACCAAATTTCATCAGAATCCGTTCAGCCGTTTAGGCGTGAAAGAGTAACAGACAGACAGACAGACAGACAGACAGACAGAGTTACTTTCGCATTTATAGTATTAGTATGGATGACCATTTCTAGGTTATCATCTATCACTATACCAAATTTTATCAAAATCCGTTCAGCCGTTTAGGCATGATAGAGCAATACTCCCAGCAAAAACCATAAAAAAATCACTAACTCAATTCAGTTTTCTGCCTACTTCCTACCCCCTAAGTACGACGACGTGATCATTTTGATCTTATATCCGTTTTTAGGTAACCATCTATTACCTTACTAAATTTCATCAAAATCTGTTCAGCCGTTTAGACGTGAAAGAGCAAAAGTCCCAACAAAAACTACTAAAAATCACTAACTGAATTTAGTTATCCGCCTACTGCCTACCCTCTAAGAACGATGGCGTGATAATTTATAGCCTATGACCATTTCTTGGTTATCATCTATCACCATACCAAATTTCATCAAAATCCGTTCAGCCGTTTAGGCATGATAGAGCAAAACTCCCAGCAAAAACCATAAAAAAATCACTAACTCAATTCAGTTTTCTGCCTACTTCCTACCCCCTAAGTACGACGACGTGATCATTTTGATCTTATATCCGTTTTTAGGTAACCATCTATTACCTTACTAAATTTCATCAAAATCTGTTCAGCCGTTTAGACGTGAAAGAGCAAAAGTCCCAACAAAAACGACTAAAAATCACTAACTCAATTTAGTTATCCGCCTACTGCCTACCCTCTAAGAACGATGGCGTGATAATTTATAGCCTATGACCATTTCTTAGTTATCATCTATCACCATACCAAATTTCATCAAAATCCGTTCAGCCGTTTAGGCATGATAGAGCAAAACTCCCAGGAAAAACCATAAAAAAATCACTAACTCAATTCAGTTTTCTGCCTACTTCCTACGCCATAAGTACGATGACGTGATCATTTTGATCTTATATCTGTTTTTAGGTAACCATCTATTACCTTACTAAATTTCATCAAAATCTGTTCAGCCGTTTAGACGTGAAAGAGCAAAAGTCCCAACAAAAACGACTAAAAATCACTAACTCAATTTAGTTATCTGCCTACTACCTATCCCCTAAGAACGATGGCGTGATTATTTATAGCCTATGACCATTTCTAGGTTATCATCTATCACCATACCAAATTTCATCAGAATCCGTTCAGCCGTTTAGGCGTGAAAGAGTAACAGACAGACAGACAGACAGACAGACAGACAGACAGAGTTACTTTCGCATTTATAATATTAGTATGGATTTCCACAATGAGGTCTTGCCTATGATACTATTAGTAAATGAATTTACAGTTTTTCAAAGTTGCCTGTAACGCGTTCTAAATTCAGAAAATTTTTCGAGTAATTGTTCTTAGTCTGTTTTATTAATTTGTTCAAAAAATCCCTGTATATCTTATATTCATTTGGAAGTTCATGTGTGAAGTCAATTTATATAGGTATATACCTGTCACCGTCAATATGTTATTCGTTTTAAATTTGTTTCTACAGGTTTCATACTATCTCAATCCTCATATAAGAGGTCGCTGAAGTCCCTACTGCATCCCCAAAACATTATTCCGAATTTAAGAATGGACTTGAAGTTCGAAAAATACACTGTTTTCAGTGTGTTCAAATTTGTATAGGGTTTCAGGATTCTTAAAATGTACAAAACAGAATTCAACCTTTTAATCAGGTTTTGGGTATGTTGGTTCCACTGAAGGTTTTCGTCTATCGTTAAGCCTTGAACTTTGGTTGATTAAACTATTTCTTAAGTTTTTTTTCTGGCTAAACAAGGTTTGATTTAATTGTTTTGAACATGATTGCCTTCATTTTCCCTGCATTCAAAATCAGTTCATTGATTTTTAACCATGTTGTCATTCGGCCACTGCATGTTTGCAGTGTTTGTAGTAGTAGTTCTTTGTTTTTCCACGAATCAGTGAGTTCTTTCTGGAAAACCTTTTAGGTTTTCTCTCCCAGTTTCTGAAACAAAAATAATTAAAAAACTTTCAATTAATATGAAATGCTCCTGCGTAAATTATTGTACTAGTTTGTCAGGAGCAAATTGGTTTTGAAAAAATTGTTGCCTAACTGTAAAACTAAAAGAAGACATAAATGAAAAGGATAATGTAAAGTTTCGGTGTCTATATCAGACTCCTTCTTCGGACAAACTTGTAAAATCTTTGGAATTGTATGTTTTTTCGTTGCATTTTAATTGACATTGAAAGTTGTCAACTGATGTCATTTCTTTCCTCAATAAAACAATCCAAATACGATCTATTCCAACAGAACTATTAGCCAAATTTATCTACTTAATCCATGAAAATGCATGTGGATTTTCTAATTTTTTTTTCATAATTATCAGGTTCCGTCATTAGAATCTTTGTGTTGTTCCAGTTCATCATATGATCTTCGCTATTCGAACATACATGATTAGTAATTTGTGATCTTGTAACGTCTTTATTTTTGATGCTATTATTATGTTCGTGTTTTCTTATCTGTAAAGGTCTTGATGTCTCTTCTGTATAAGATTTTCCACATATACCGGAAAGATTGTAAACACAATTTTTTTATTTTTATGTCTCATTCATTGGTTTCGTCATGGTTAGAATGGAGTTATTGATGGTCCTAAACGAACATCGATAAGCCGAGCAATTCCATTCAGAACTTAGGGATAATAAAAATTTTTCAGGTTTTTCCGGTTATGAACCGAATTATTTCTGAAACTATTGATCGTATGAGAAATATTTCGATTGGAACTTAGGAAAAATTAAAAATATTATGAATCGTAATATATCTGCAACTGTTGACCTGGAGATATTTATTTGGAAAAGGTTTCGTAGGCTCATCTGTGATGAATAAAACGAGGTATTAATGGTCATAAAGGTATATCGAGAAGCCGAGTAATTCCGATTAGAACTTAGAAAGAAAAATTTTTTTTTCACGTCCTATGTTATGAATTAAATAAATTCTGAAATCATATGGAAGTTATTTCAGAAAGGTTTTGTAGGCTTATCTGTGACAAATAGAACGAGGTTTTAATGGTCCTAAACGGATATCGAGAAGCCCAGTAATTCTGATTAGAGCTTGAGGAAAATTGAAAAATTTCACGTCCAATGTTATGATTCGAATTATTTGTGAAACAAGTGATCATATGGAAATTACTTTGAAAGGGTTTTGTATGCTTATCTGTGTGTAATAAAACGAGGTATTAATGATCCTAAACGGACATCGATGAACTGAGTAATTCCGATTAAATCGGATGATTTATATGTGGTAAGTATGTCAAGCGTCTGTCTATTGTTAAGCCTAGGTACTTAATGTTTTCTCCGTGTTCTAGTGCTATATCGTTTATCTTTATTGTCGGTGGCCTTATGTTGTTTTTGTTGGGTATGAACATTGTTTCTGTTTTGTCTGAATTGTAAGTCGTTGCACTTTCTTCTTCCCAGCATTTGCAGGCGTCCCAGATATATTTCCATTTATTCTCTATTTCTTTTGCTGATTCTCCCTGTATAAGGACAATCTGGTCGTCTGCAAACGCCAGGACTATTGCTATGTCCTCTAAGTATTGTCTGTCTATGTTGCGTCTCTGTGATTCGTCTTCTTTCCAATTTGTGTTTGTGATGTCTATCTGTCTGAACCACCCTTCCATGACTAATAGCCACAGGGTTGGTCCAAGACTTGATCCCTGTGGGCAACCCTTTGTCATTTGTCTAACTATGTCTTTGTGTTTTATCGTTCTGTCTGTTAAGAAGCTTTCACACAGCCTACGGAGCGCCTTCGGCACCTGTGCTCTTTGTAATTTTTGTTTTATTACCGGCGTCCATGCGCTGTTGAAGGCGTTCCGAAGGTCTAGTGCTACTAACAGCTGGTGGTTGTCCTTGTCCTTGTTCTCCTTTATTTTTTCTATTAATTTGTCTATTGCGTCTATTGTTGAGAGTCCCTCTCTAAATCCATATTGTCGTGAGTCTAAGTAGTTGCTCGTCTATAACCAATGTTGTAAGCGTCTGTTCATTAGCTTGTCCAAGATCTTTCCTAGGGCAGGAAGGAGGCTTATTGGCCTCATGGTTCAGTCCTTCTTCGGAATCCATATGACCTTTGCCTCCTTCCACACCTTGGGAAATAGTCCGTACGTGAGACATTTGTTGTACAGGGTGGACATATTTCGATGGTTTAGCACTACAACTTTTAAACCAGGGGAGATAGACAAAATCTGATACCCACTTCTCGATCTCCTTTTCTGAGAAACTTACAAGAGTAGTATTCATTTTTGGCTACCTTATTTTGTTTTCGAGTTATAAGCGAAAATTGGAAAAGTGGCGATATCGAAAAAAATTGATATCTCCGCTAATATGGATGATAGAGCTCTGAAATTAAAACTAAAAATTATACAGGCACTTTTTTACGTAGAATCCAGTGGCGTGCTCGTCTTTTTTGCACCATTTCTAATTACGAACCTATGACCCAAAGTTATGTTTTTTTAAATAGGAACACTAGATTTTCATGCAATTTTCTGAAAGTTTAATTTTTCCTGATTTCAAAAATATATAATATTGTATGGTTTGTATCAATATGAGTAATGAAAATGAACAAAAACCTATTTTTATCTGAGTCTGAATATTTTCTATGGTTTCAAGTGTTGACGAGCACAGAAAATGGAGCTTCCTATAATTACCACAATCTCTTTCCAGTAGTCTTTTCATTTCTATGCTCTTAACTCATTTTTTCCAAGATCGAAGAATAATGGACTGCTGTGAAACTTGATCCTCATTCTAAGTTATTGTTAGTTATTATTGTAATCACTATTAGGTATTGAAAAATATTTTTCCTTCGTTTCTTTTCTAATTAAATTGATAACTTTAATCATATCTATATGCGTTATTTCATATGCGATTTGAAATAGACTGGCACTTGTGCGTATTAATTCTGGAGAGCAATAAAAATATTCTCCTGCAACCATCTCATTATAACTAATTTACTAAGTACATTGAAATGGAGGATCATGTGGATCTTTCGTAATCTATTTTAAGATAAAAGAGTTTATGAAATACTAGCTTTTACCCGCGACTTCGTCCGCCTACCGACCCTCTAAGTTAGAAAAGTGATCAAATACTAAATTGAAGTCTTAGTAACACTCAGTTAAAAAAAAACATCAAAATCATTTCAGTAGCTATGGCGTCATGCGCTTCTTGACACGATCACGCTAGATTTACGTTGGAATGAGGTATTTTCCCGCCGTAAAAAGTAGCCTGTGTCCGTGCCTAGGATCCTATCTTTATATTAACCAAGTCTTATAAAAATCCGTTCAGACGTTAAGGCGTGAATGAGGTAAACTTCCAAAACCAACGATTGAACATCACTAACTTAATTAGTTTTCTGCCTACTGCCTACGCCTTAAGTACGATAGCATGAATATTAATAACCCATATCCTTTTCTAGGTTACTATCTATCACCATACAAAATTTCATCAATATCCGTTCAGTTGTTTAGGCATGATAGAGCAAAACTCCCAGCAAAAACCATAAAAAAAATCACTAACTCAATTCAGTTTTCTGCCTACTTCCTACCCCCTAAGTACCATGACGTGATCATTTTGATCTTATATCCGTTGTTAGGTAACCATCTATTACATTACTAAATTTCATCAAAATCTGTTCAGCCGTTTAGACGTGAAAAAGCAAAAGTCCCAACAAAAACGACTTAAAATCACTAACTCAATTTAGTTATCTGCCTACTGCCTACCCCCTAAGAACGATGGCGTGATTATTTATAGCCTATGACCATTTCTAGGTTATCATCTATCACCATACCAAATTTTATCAAAATCCGTTCAGCCGTTTAGGCATGATAGAGCAATACTCCCAGCAAAAACCATAAAAAAAATCACTAACTCAATTCAGTTTTCTGCCTACTTCCTACCCCCTAAGTACGACGACGTGATCATTTTGATCTTATATCCGTTTTTAGGTAACCATCTATTACCTTACTAAATTTCATCAAAATCTGTTCAGCCGTTTAGACGTGAAAGAGCAAAAGTCCCAACAAAAACGACTAAAAATCACTAACTCAATTTAGTTATCCGCCTACTGCCTACCCTCTAAGAACGATGGCGTGATAACTTATAGCCTATGACCATTTCTTGGTTATCATCTATCACCATACCAAATTTCATCAAAATCCGTTCAGCCGTTTAGGCATGATAGAGCAAAACTCCCAGCAAAAACCATAAAAAAAATCACTAACTCAATTCAGTTTTCTGCCTACTTCCTACGCCCTAAGTACGATGACGTGATCATTTTGATCTTATATCTGTTTTTAGGTAACCATCTATTACCTTACTAAATTTCATCAAAATCTGTTCAGCCGTTTAGACGTGAAAGAGCAAAAGTCCCAACAAAAACGACTAAAAATCACTAACTCAATTTAGTTATCTGCCTACTACCTATCCCCTAAGAACGATGGCGTGATTATTTATAGCCTATGACCATTTCTAGGTTATCATCTATCACCATACCAAATTTCATCAGAATCCGTTCAGCCGTTTAGGCGTGAAAGAGTAACAGACAGACAGACAGACAGACAGAGTTACTTTCGCATTTATAATATTAGTATGGATGACCATTTCTAGGTTATCATCTATCACCATACCAAATTTTATCAAAATCCGTTCAGCCGTTTAGGCATGATAGAGCAATACTCCCAGCAAAAACCATAAAAAAAATCACTAACTCAATTCAGTTTTCTGCCTACTTCCTACCCCCTAAGTACGACGACGTGATCATTTTGATCTTATATCCGTTTTTAGGTAACCATCTATTACCTTACTAAATTTCATCAAAATCTGTTCAGCCGTTTAGACGTGAAAGAGCAAAAGTCCCAACAAAAACGACTAAAAATCACTAACTCAATTTAGTTATCCGCCTACTGCCTACCCTCTAAGAACGATGGCGTGATAATTTATAGCCTATGACCATTTCTTGGTTATCATCTATCACCATACCAAATTTCATCAAAATCCGTTCAGCCGTTTAGGCATGATAGAGCAAAACTCCCAGCAAAAACCATAAAAAAATCACTAACTCAATTCAGTTTTCTGCCTACTTCCTACGCCCTAAGTACGATGACGTGATCATTTTGATCTTATATCTGTTTTTAGGTAACCATCTATTACCTTACTAAATTTCATCAAAATCTGTTCAGCAGCCGTTTAGACGTGAAAGAGCAAAAGTCCCAACAAAAACGACTAAAAATCACTAACTCAATTTAGTTATCTGCCTACTACCTATCCCCTAAGAACGATGGCGTGATTATTTATAGCCTATGACCATTTCTAGGTTATCATCTATCACCATACCAAATTTCATCAGAATCCGTTCAGCCGTTTAGGCGTGAAAGAGTAACAGACAGACAGACAGACAGACAGAGTTACTTTCGCATTTATAATATTAGTATGGATGACCATTTCTAGGTTAT
Source organism: Propylea japonica (assembly GCA_013421045.1). NCBI lineage: Eukaryota > Metazoa > Arthropoda > Insecta > Coleoptera > Coccinellidae > Propylea > Propylea japonica. The sequence goes on along the minus strand of CM024242.1, from coordinate 42,522,045 downwards.
CATCTATCACCATACCAAATTTTATCAAAATCCGTTCAGCCGTTTAGGCATGATAGAGCAATACTCCCAGCAAAAACCATAAAAAAAATCACTAACTCAATTCAGTTTTCTGCCTACTTCCTACCCCCTAAGTACGACGACGTGATCATTTTGATCTTATATCCGTTTTTAGGTAACCATCTATTACCTTACTAAATTTCATCAAAATCTGTTCAGCCGTTTAGACGTGAAAGAGCAAAAGTCCCAACAAAAACGACTAAAAATCACTAACTCAATTTAGTTATCCGCCTACTGCCTACCCTCTAAGAACGATGGCGTGATAATTTATAGCCTATGACCATTTCTTGGTTATCATCTATCACCATACCAAATTTCATCAAAATCCGTTCAGCCGTTTAGGCATGATAGAGCAAAACTCCCAGCAAAAACCATAAAAAAAATCACTAACTCAATTCAGTTTTCTGCCTACTTCCTACCCCCTAAGTACGACGACGTGATCATTTTGATCTTATATCCGTTTTTAGGTAACCATCTATTACCTTACTAAATTTCATCAAAATCTGTTCAGCCGTTTAGACGTGAAAGAGCAAAAGTCCCAACAAAAACGACTAAAAATCACTAACTCAATTTAGTTATCCGCCTACTGCCTACCCTCTAAGAACGATGGCGTGATAATTTATAGCCTATGACCATTTCTTGGTTATCATCTATCACCATACCAAATTTCATCAAAATCCGTTCAGCCGTTTAGGCATGATAGAGCAAAACTCCTAGGAAAAACCATAAAAAAAATCACTAACTCAATTCAGTTTTCTGCCTACTTCCTACGCCATAAGAACGATGACGTGATCATTTTAATCTTATATCTGTTTTTAGGTAACCATCTATTACCTTACTAAATTTCATCAAAATCTGTTCAGCCGTTTAGACGTGAAAGAGCCAAAGTCCCAACAAAAACGACTAAAAATCACTAACTCAATTTAGTTATCTGCCTACTACCTATCCCCTAAGAACGATGGCGTGATTATTTATAGCCTATGACCATTTCTAGGTTATCATCTATCACCATACCAAATTTCATCAGAATCCGTTCAGCCGTTTAGGCGTGAAAGAGTAACAGACAGACAGACAGACAGACAGACAGACAGACAGAGTTACTTTCGCATTTATAATATTAGTATGGATGACCATTTCTAGGTTATCATCTATCACCATACCAAATTTTATCAAAATCCGTTCAGCCGTTTAGGCATGATAGAGCAATACTCCCAGCAAAAACCATAAAAAAAATCACTAACTCAATTCAGTTTTCTGCCTACTTCCTACCCCCTAAGTACGACGACGTGATCATTTTGATCTTATATCCGTTTTTAGGTAACCATCTATTACCTTACTAAATTTCATCAAATCCATCAAAATCTGTTCAGCCGTTTAGACGTGAAAGAGCAAAAGTCCCAACAAAAACGACTAAAAATCACTAACTCAATTTAGTTATCCGCCTACTGCCTACCCTCTAAGAACGATGGCGTGATAATTTATAGCCTATGACCATTTCTTGGTTATCATCTATCACCATACCAAATTTCATCAAAATCCGTTCAGCCGTTTAGGCATGATAGAGCAAAACTCCCAGCAAAAACCATAAAAAAAATCACTAACTCAATTCAGTTTTCTGCCTACTTCCTACGCCATAAGTACGATGACGTGATCATTTTGATCTTATATCTGTTTTTAGGTAACCATCTATTACCTTACTAAATTTCATCAAAATCTGTTCAGCCGTTTAGACGTGAAAGAGCAAAAGTCCCAACAAAAACGACTAAAAATCACTAACTCAATTTAGTTATCTGCCTACTACCTATCCCCTAAGAACGATGGCGTGATTATTTATAGCCTATGACCATTTCTAGGTTATCATCTATCACCATACCAAATTTCATCAGAATCCGTTCAGCCGTTTAGGCGTGAAAGAGTAACAGACAGACAGACAGACAGACAGACAGACAGAGTTACTTTCGCATTTATAATATTAGTATGGATATCCATGTTCGAATTTTGTAGAAATTAGTTGAAAGCATAGAAATGATGAGATGGACGGAAGGAGATTGCTCTTGTTATAGGAAGCTCCATTTTTCTGTGCTCGTCAACAGTTAAAACCATAGAAAATATTGAAAATCAAATGAAAATAGGTTTATGACCGATTTCAATACTCATATTGATACAAACCATACAATTTTATATATTTTTGAAATCAGAAAAAAATAAACTTTCAGAAAATTGCAAGGAAATCTAGTGTTCCTATTTGAAAAAACATAACTTTGGGTCATAGCTTCGTAATTAGAGATGGTGCAAAAAAGACGAATACGCCACTGGATTCTACGTTAAAAAGTGCCTGTATAATATGTTTCAATTTCAGAGCTCTATCATCATTATTAGCGGAGATATGAATTTTTTTCGATATCGCCATTTTTCCAATTTTCGCTTATAACTCGAAAACAAAAGAAGGTAGCCAAAAATTAATACTACTCTTTCTAGTTTATCAGAAAAAGAGATCGAGAAGTGGGTATCAGATTTTGTCTATCTCTTCTGGTTTAAAAGTTGTAGTGCTAAAACATCGAAATATGCCCACCCTGTACATGTCCGTAAGTAGGTACATCTCTAGCTATGTCGTAAATGTGTATTAGAGCCTCGTTGGGTATCCTGTCGTTTCCTGTACTTTTGCCGGGTTTCATTCCTTTTATTATTTGTGAAATTTCGTCCGTTTCTATGTCAGGTTCTTTTTCTTCGTTGTATGTACTGTCGCATGTCTTACTGTTTTCATTCTATCTGTGTCTTGGTGTTCGTCGTCTTGTTGGAAGTATTTGTCAAATAAGTACTCTGCTTTGTCTTTTTCGTCTGTTGTGTATGTTCCGTTTTCTTTTATTATGTTTGTGTTTTGTTCCTTCCTTTTTGGGTTTAGGCATTTCCACACCTTGTCCCATGGGTTTTGTTCGCTTATTTGTTTGATTTTTTCCTGTGTGTGTTCAATTTTTGTCCTTTTAATTGTGTTTTTGTAGTCAAGTCTTAATTTTCTGTATTCTTCGAATTTCTTTGCTCTTTCGTCTGGGTTGGGTTCTTGTTGTGCATGTCGTCTTTGTTTTCTAAGGTTCTGTCTGAGGTTCTGTAACTCGTCGTTCCACCATTCGTCCCTTTCGTCTGTTAATTTTTTCTTTATGTTGTGTCTGCATGTTATGGAGTATATGTCTTGGAGATTTTTTGCTTGTTCTTCCAGGTCTCCACTGTTGTTTATCGCCCAATTAGTCTCTTTTATTCGTTTCTTTAGTTTTCCCTTGAATTGTATCCAGTCTGTGTTCGTAAAGTCGTATCCCAAGTAGCATTTTTGCGACGGCAACCTCATTATACACCAAAATTAACGTTGTCATTGCTGTAGAAATCAGTCGTTCTTGAAACGTCGCATGGAAGACCACCTTACAACGTAATCGCGACGTTAAGCATGACTAAAGTTGCACTAGTCGTCGCGACGACGTTTAAACAACTACATACAAAGTAGTTATTATTTTGGGATTATTAACGACGTTCTTATAACGTTTATTAGACAACTTCGGTTTTCTGCAACGTTGTCTCGATTCAGAAACAACGTTGTGGATTCAACTGAAGCAGTTGACTTGAAAACGTTGTCGCGTAGTCATTTCAGCAACCTTCTGATACGATGAAAAATATCGAAAAATTAAACTGTTATATTATATTTGTGTCGATAACTTTCTCAAAATTATGGTATTTGCGAATCCAAATGAAAAATAATTTCGAATAGTTAAGAAGAACATTTTTAGAATAAATCCAGCAAAGATCACGTTTATATTATTTACCTTATAGTTTCATGATATTTCAATTCGTAATGACAAGGTATCATCTAAGACAAAATTTTTCATTAATACCTTCATTAATAAGTTGAGATTCATAATATTTCAATATCCACATTATTCGAGTAGGCAACTTCTCTGACGACAAGAACTGAAAGCTTAACAAATTGAGGTGCCAGTAGATTCGAAAGATAAAGTTCTCAATATTGTATTGTTGATAATTATTATAACCAATTAATTAGTGCCAGTACTTCCATGTTTATTAATTGCCGATTAATTAACTTATCCTTTCTAGAAGTGAATTCATAATATAAATAGTAAGATACTGTTTATTTACCTTTGTTATTTTACGAAGGTGGAAGTTAACAGAACGAAACACAGAAAATTTGTATGGAATCTAATCAACCAACTAAAGTGTATAAACTGTATGTATGAATCAAATACCTGGTTTTCAATATATGAGTAAATGACTATGACTACTTCATGTTATATATTCTGGTTACAAAACATAACAAGCAATATTTCAATTCAAATTACACAATGTTCTCCATAATTATCAAATTCTTCTGAAACCCAGCTGATTGGTTAACATAATATTTAGTAATATTTATGTAGCTCCTTTAATTCATTCTTCCATCCATAGATTAAAGATTCCACTTCTATTTCAAGTACACAGTGAATGATTTATTATGATACTTCGTAGCTGAAGTTCTTTGATAATATTCGATACAGTTCTTCCTCGAGTGCAATATAAAAACCTCATCATATTTATTTATCTCAAGTAAAAGTTATTATATGAATGGTTCCATCTGGAAAATAGAAGTAATTTGGTTTGAACATTACCAGAATTTGTGATGAACATTAGTTTCTTACCACGCAGTCAAGGAACATTTTATTTATGTCTTCAACAAAATCGGAAGATTTCAACTTCAATGTTGAGGCTTTAAGAGCCAAGCACACATAAGATCTAAATTGTAATATTTCTCAGAATGTCGGCTGAATAAATATCATCAGAGTTCATATGATCTGAAAAATTGAAATCAGATTTCTTCCGAACATTTTCTAGGTACCCATCATTCCCATAATCTGTACATTTACTACTGCGGATTAGTCGCTAATACAGAAACTGCATCTGAAACGTTGGAATTTATTAGAACGGTTTATAATACGTTTAATAATACTTTACCTGGTCAATAGCAATCAGCTCCAAATTTTAAATATAATGTAAACAAATCATATTGAAATTTCATAACCTCAATTTGACGGGGTAAAATAAATTGACAGCAGTTAAGCTTTGGCCGTGTAGGCAACTAGAGTGGCATTTTGGGTATTATATTGGTTGTCTAGTAACCCAACGTTTAAAATTAGTGCAGTTTTTGGTCAACTAAACTACCAAACTACGCCATATTTTAACAATTGGTCATTGACCTTTGGGATGTAAATGAACGAAAACAAATGATTTTAAAACCTTCATTTAAATTTTCTGTGCGTAATTTTTCTAAATCTCGTTTAGTAAGCGTTTGAACTCATGAAAAACATTGGCAATTTCTTCCTTAATATAACTTTTTATGAATTTTCAATTTCGGATTTTCCAGAAATATCCAATTGATTGTAGGCGCGCTTGTTTTTCAGCATGAATCAATAGTATATTCAACAGTAAAGTGGTCTTCGTTGTCGATTTCTGTTGCGATAGCATCGTTTCCACCCTTTAACAAGGGAAATGGGCTATATCCATAAGATAGAAAATAAATCGACAGCGGTACAAGTTGGAATATTGTGATGGCCACGGTAATTATTTGGTTGAAATATCAACGTAATATGTGGAATGAACTTCGTTCCCATAGATGTCGCATGTGTGAATAAGTTGCATTAAAGTAAACTTCGCAACGTTTAGACAACGTAAATCTGATAACTGTAGTTGCAGCACGACGTTGTCAAAACCCTAAAATGATTGACCAAACTGGTGCATTTCATGGGTGTGAGAACGTTGTGCAGAGGTCGGCGAAGTCACTTAGTTTGGTTGCGCGACTTCTTTATATACGTCGACACAACGTTAAATTGCTACTTGGGATATTGTCTGTGTTTTCTTCCGTTTTGTCGCGTCTTTTTTCATTTCGTATGTAAGGTATCTGTGGAGGCTTAGGGATTCTTCCTCTAAAACTCTCCACGATTCCAGTTCAATTCCTTTAGTCATCGTCATGTCTATGTGGCTGTTTCCCCTAGGTCCTGAGAAGGTCGGTATTTGGTGTCTGTCCCCGTCGTTATGTATTTCGTAATTATGTTTAAGTGTCCTGTCCAATAGTCTGTCGCCTCTTGTGTCCGTTTTTGTTCCACCCCACGCTACGTGGTGTGCGTTTATGTCGCCAGCCAGTAGGTGTTTTTCCTTTTGTCCTAATACTCGTGTAAATTGTTTCAGTTTGTTGTTGTCCTTGACTCCTGGTTCATCGTATGTATATGGATGTAATTAGTAATTTGTCCTTTTTGTTGTCTTTCTTATTCGTGATTTCGATTGTTGTGTAGTTTTTGTCTATAAGGTCCATTCTCGTAGTTATATTAGTAAGTGTTTTTTTAGTCAATATCTGCGTTTTGTTGTTTGTTGTGATTCCGTGTGTTACCTATATATTCGTCGTTTTCTATTATTCGTCCGTAGGGTTCTTGTACAATTGCTATGTCTATGTTGTCTTCTGTAAATTTTTTGTATAGTAAGTGTGCCGCTGATCTGCCTCTGTCCAAGTTAATTTGTATAATTTTCAGTTTGTCGAGTAGTCGATTATCTGTTCGTTTTGTTCCACTTTCCTTGTGTATACGGGACATTTCCTATCCCGTGCACTGTGCTGTCTGAAGTCGCGTCTTGTGCCGTTAGCTTTACAGTTAGGGCAGTCTAACTGTGTCGCTGTGCATGTCCGTCCTTCATGTCCACCTCCACATTTGTGGCATAAACTTTTTTCTGTGCAGTGTTTGTACACGTGTCCGTATTTGTGGCAGTTAAAGCACAAGGCCACACTTATCTCCTCTTGCAGCCCGACTTTCTGTAGATCCACGTATATCGTCCCTTTTTTCAGTAGCTGTTTTGTTATTCGTATGTCTGTCTGTATAAGTACGTTTTCTTTGTATTGGTTTCTACACGTTTTTATTGTCAATATCTGAACTGTCTTTCTAAATATCTCCGTATCTATGTCTGTATTCTCGTATGCTATTTGTGATATTAATTCGTCGTCCGTATATCCTTTTGTTATTCCCGTAAGTAATATTGTCGGTCTCCTAGTCTTGTCTGTCCTAATGTCGAAGTCTTTGCTCTGCTGTAGCGCTTTATTGAGTATTTCCTGGTTCGTCCTGTCTTTACATTTAATTATTACTTTTCCGTCTTTTATCGGTATGATGTTCTGTACTTGTTCTGCCTGCAGTATGTCTTTTGTAGCGTCTGTTAGTTTTTTAATGGTGTCTTTGTATTCCTTTACGTTAGGTACACTTATTATGGTCTTATGTTGATTTCCTTTCTGCTCAGGGGTTTTCCATCCGTCCGTCGCCTGTTTGGTTTTTTTGTCTGCTTTCATTGTTGTTGCCTGTGCGTCGGTTTTTGTCTTCCTGTGTCGTCTTTGTTCTTGCCAATCACTATCCGTCTCGTACTCTGTGCTTTTAATTGGTTCCTTGTTTCTCACGTCTGCTTTGGTAGTCACAATATTTTTGATGTGTTCCTGTCTTAAGTTCATTTTATGTGTTCGTCTGTTTTGGTCCGTTTCGTTTGTTAGGTCTGTCTCGAATTTATTTTTCTTTCCGTCTTGTGTTATCATTGTTTTTATGTCAATTATGTGTTTCTCCATTATGCTTATCTTTTCATTTTGTCTCTTTATTGTTTCATTTTGTCGGTCCATATGTTGTTTGTTTAGGTGTGCTGTCTCGTTAATGCCGTTTGTTCTCCCCGCTTCATATGCCATAAGCATCATGATGTCTAGTTGGGTTTTTACAGTATTTGGTTCTTCCCTGTTGAATTGAATCCTCCCCCCTGTATATCTTGTCGTGGCCTTGGTGATTGTGTCTTTTGCTTGTATTATTTGTGGGTGAAGGCCTGTCAGAATTGTTAGCAACAAAAAATTCATTTCATACTACTCCAACTGAAGTTGCTCTATCCTTGTTTATGACAGTATCGTTTGTCTTGGATATGTTCAAGTGGCAGAGATATGTCAACTGTCCAATCCCAACTTGATTGAAACGGGTTGCTTGGAGATGACAGTTTGGTTATCGTGAATATTAATTTTTTCAGATTACTGGAATATGGCTGGTGAGTTTATTTTTGATTTTCTATTCATACTGTAATCGATGAGTTTAGTCTTGTTTTAAACTGAATTCTGCAGATTTAATCAGTAAAATGGCTTCCTATCTTAGTAATTCATTTTCAAGTGACAGATACTAGTTTTTTTTCCTGGCAAAGAATTGATATTGCTACAAATGGTCCAGGTTCCTGAATTGAACTGTCCTGCTAACGATTTCCCGATGTAAGAGTGTTACAGTGAAAGTGTTTAGTGTGTGATAACTGACTTTTTGAATTTTCCTTGAATATTTTTACAGTTTATCAGAATTTTGATTCAGAATACTGATTTTTTGTTCGACCCAGTGGGCGCTCAATAATATTTCTTTAGTAGATGAATTTAATGGTATTGGATTTCTCTTGAAGTAATTATGTTTCGTTTAGACTTGACGAATGTTGATCCAAATTTATTACGATTAGAATACGTTAATTTCTCATTTATTCATTACTAGCTTTTACCCGCGACTTCGTCCGCCTACCGACCCTCTAAGTTAGAAAAGTGATCAAATACTAAATTGAAGTCTTAGTAACACTCAGTTAAAAAAAAACATCAAAATCATTTCAGTAGCTATGGCGTCATGCGCTTCTTGACACGATCACGCTAGATTTACGTTGGAATGAGGTATTTTCCCGCCGTAAAAAGTAGCCTGTGTCCGTGCCTAGGATCCTATCTTTATATTAACCAAGTCTTATAAAAATCCGTTCAGACGTTAAGGCGTGAATGAGGTAAACTTCCAAAACCAACGATTAAACATCACTAACTTAATTAGTTTTCTGCCTACTGCCTACGCCTTAAGTACGATAGCATGAATATTAATAACCCATATCCTTTTCTAGGTTACTATCTATCACCATACAAAATTTCATCAATATCCGTTCAGTTGTTTAGGCATGATAGAGCAAAACTCCCAGCAAAAACCATAAAAAAATCACTAACTCAATTCAGTTTTCTGCCTACTTCCTACCCCCTAAGTACCATGACGTGATCATTTTGATCTTATAACCGTTGTTAGTTAACCATCTATTACATTACTAAATTTCATCAAAATCTGTTCAGCCGTTTAGACGTGAAAAAGCAAAGGTCCCAACAAAAACGACTTAAAATCACTAACTCAATTTAGTTATCTGCCTACTGCCTACCCCCTAAGAACGATGGCGTGATTATTTATAGCCTATGACCATTTCTAGGTTATCATCTATCACCATACCAAATTTTATCAAAATCCGTTCAGCCGTTTAGGCATGATAGAGCAATACTCCCAGCAAAAACCATAAAAAAATCACTAACTCAATTCAGTTTTCTGCCTACTTCCTACCCCCTAAGTACGACGACGTGATCATTTTGATCTTATATCCGTTTTTAGTTAACCATCTATTACCTTACTAAATTTCATCAAAATCTGTTCAGCCGTTTAGACGTGAAAGAGCAAAAGTCCCAACAAAAACGACTAAAAATCACTAACTCAATTTAGTTATCCGCCTACTGCCTACCCTCTAAGAACGATGGCGTGATAACTTATAGCCTATGACCATTTCTTGGTTATCATCTATCACCATACCAAATTTCATAAAAATCCGTTCAGCCGTTTAGGCATGATAGAGCAAAACTCCCAGCAAAAACCATAAAAAAATCACTAACTCAATTCAGTTTTCTGCCTACTTCCTACGCCCTAAGTACGATGACGTGATCATTTTGATCTTATATCTGTTTTTAGGTAACCATCTATTACCTTACTAAATTTCATCAAAATCTGTTCAGCCGTTTAGACGTGAAAGAGCAAAAGTCCCAACAAAAACGACCAAAAATCACTAACTCAATTTAGTTATCTGCCTACTACCTATCCCCTAAGAACGATGGCGTGATTATTTATAGCCTATGACCATTTCTAGGTTATCATCTATCACCATACCAAATTTCATCAGAATCCGTTCAGCCGTTTAGGCGTGAAAGAGTAACAGACAGACAGACAGACAGACAGACAGACAGAGTTACTTTCGCATTTATAATATTAGTATGGATGACCATTTCTAGGTTATCATCTATCACCATACCAAATTTTATCAAAATCCGTTCAGCCGTTTAGGCATGATAGAGCAATACTCCCAGCAAAAACCATAAAAAAAATCACTAACTCAATTCAGTTTTCTGCCTACTTCCTACCCCCTAAGTACGACGACGTGATCATTTTGATCTTATATCCGTTTTTAGGTAACCATCTATTACCTTACTAAATTTCATCAAAATCTGTTCAGCCGTTTAGACGTGAAAGAGCAAAAGTCCCAACAAAAACGACTAAAAATCACTAACTCAATTTAGTTATTCGCCTACTGCCTACCCTCTAAGAACGATGGCGTGATAATTTATAGCCTATGACCATTTCTTGGTTATCATCTATCACCATACCAAATTTCATCAAAATCCGTTCAGCCGTTTAGGCATGATAGAGCAAAACTCCCAGCAAAAACCATAAAAAAATCACTAACTCAATTCAGTTTTCTGCCTACTTCCTACCCCCTAAGTACGACGACGTGATCATTTTGATCTTATATCCGTTTTTAGGTAACCATCTATTACCTTACTAAATTTCATCAAAATCTGTTCAGCCGTTTAGACGTGAAAGAGCAAAAGTCCCAACAAAAACGACTAAAAATCACTAACTCAATTTAGTTATCCGCCTACTGCCTACCCTCTAAGAACGATGGCGTGATAATTTATAGCCTATGACCATTTCTTGGTTATAATCTATCACCATACCAAATTTCATTAAAATCCGTACAGCCGTTTAGGCATGATAGAGCAAAACTCCCAGGAAAAACCATAAAAAAATCACTAACTCAATTCAGTTTTCTGCCTACTTCCTACGCCATAAGTACGATGACGTGATCATTTTGATCTTATATCTGTTTTTAGGTAACCATCTATTACCTTACTAAATTTCATCAAAATCTGTTCAGCCGTTTAGACGTGAAAGAGCAAAAGTCCCAACAAAAACGACTAAAAATCACTAACTCAATTTAGTTATCTGCCTACTACCTATCCCCTAAGAACGATGGCGTGATTATTTATAGCCTATGACCATTTCTAGGTTATCATCTATCACCATACCAAATTTCATCAGAATCCGTTCAGCCGTTTAGGCGTGAAAGAGTAACAGACAGACAGACAGACAGACAGACAGACAGACAGATAGAGTTACTTTCGCATTTATAATATTAGTATGGATATTTATTACTACAAAAATGACCTCAATGAAGTTATTATTTATGAAGTCTGCCCATGATTTTGAAGTACATAGTTATTATTTTAGAATGTAGAGAATTGAAAAGAGCTGGATGATAAAGGAGTATCTTCTTTCTCTCTCTATAGAGGAGTTGCGAACACAGAAATGTTGAAAACTGACCACAGAACACTGATGTCTCATGATCTAGTGTCACGTCTGTCACTGTCACCATGCGGACACCCCTCGAAATTCAATCGCCCCAACTAGTGATGGGCAAAACCGAATTCTTTCAAAAATCGAAAACCGAATGAACGAATGAATTTGAGAATCGAATGATCATTCGAATGATTTTGCATTCGGTTTGAGGTGACACCTACAATAACAATCAGGAACTATGTCGTTAAGGTTCAATATCTCAGCATTTGCCTGCTTTTTTTAGGGAAATGAACTCTATTGCCATTCATTCGGTCCAAATTTCGAATGAATCATTCGTTTTGCATTCGGTTTCGGGCGGCATCTACCTGAAATTGTAGTTACTATGTCCGTAAGGCTCAATATCTATGTCATTACGTGCTATTTCTTAGGGAGGTTTTCGAAATTGAGCTCTATGGAATTCATTCGGTCTAAATTTCGAATGAATCATTCGTTTTGCATTCGGTTTCGGGCGGCATCTACCTGAAATTGTAGTTACTATGTCCGTAAGGCTCAATATCTATGTCATTGCGTGCTATTTCTTAGGAGGTTTTCGAAATTGAGCTCTATTGGAATTCATTCGGTCTAAATTTCGAATGAATCATTCGTTTTGCATTCGGTTTCGGGCGGCATCTACCTGAAATTGTAGTTACTATGTCCGTAAGGCTCAATATCTATGTCATTACGTGCTATTTCTTAGGGGTTTTTTCGAAATTGAGCTCTATTGGAATTCATTCGGTCTAAATTTCGAATGAATCATTCGTTTTGCATTCGGTTTCGGGCGGCATCTACCTGAAATTGTAGTTACTACTATGTCCGTAAGGCTCAATATCTATGTCATTGCGTGCTATTTCTTAGGGAGGTTTTTGAAATTGAGCTCTATTGCAATTCATTCGGTCTAAATTTCGAATGAATCATTCGTTTTGCATTCGGTTTCGGGCGGCATCTACCTGAAATGTAGTTACTATGTCCGTAAGGCTCAATATCTATGTCATTACGTGCTATTTCTTAGGGAGGTTTTCGAAATTGAGCTCTATTGGAATTCATTCGGTCAAAATTTCGAATGATCATTCGTTTTGCATTCGGTTTCGGGCGGCATCTACCTGAAATTGTAGTTACTATGTCCGTAAGGCTCAATATCTATGTCATTACGTGCTATTTCTTATGGAGGTTTTTGAAATTGAACTCTATTGGAATTCATTCGGTCTGAATTTCGAATGAATCATTCGTTTTGCATTCGGTTTGGGGTGGCAATAGAAGAAATATTAGATACTATAAATCAATAAGGCCCAATATTTCTGCGTTTGCATGCTATTTCTATGGAGGTTTTGGAAATTGAACTCTATTGGAATTCATTCGTCAGTTTTGGAGTGGCCCTCATTTTAAATTTACTCTTTTATTTTAGTTGACCCTTCCAAATAATATCGATTTCTTTGGACATAAAGGTCCTACTGATTTGAAAAAATGTTTTTTGAAAGATGGTAGTATCACCTTTTATTAAAGCGAATCAATATGAAAACATTCAACTAAGTAATGTCATAGGAAAATTCTTAAAAAAATGTTAGTGAAAAAATGTAAGTACTGATTTTCCTAATAAATCCGCAATGGTACAAGAACTTGCACATTGAAGTTTAATTTTTCTTCGATGAGCTAACATCTCATAAGAACTTATATGCTTGAAACCATTAATTGAATTTTCAAAAGAGTTCAATTTCAAAAACCTCCGTAAGAAATAGCACACAAAGGCAGAAATATTGGGCCTTATTGATATATAGTATACAATATTTCTGCTAGATGCTACCCCAAACCGAACGCAAAACGAATGATTCATTCGAAAATTTCAACGAATGAATTCCCATAGAGTTCAATTTCCAAAACCTCCATAAGAAATAGCATGCAAACGCAGAAATATTGGGCCTTATTGATTTATAGTATCTAATATTTCTGCTACTTGACACCCCAAACCGAATGCAAAACGAATGATTAATGATTCATTCGAAATTCAGACCGAATGAATTTCAATTTCAAATACCTCCATAAGGAATAGCATGCAAAAGCAGAGAAATTGAGCCTTCTTAATGGTATATAGTGTTTGATATTTCTGCTAGATGCCACCCCAAACCGAATGAAAAACGAATAATTCATTCGAAATTTAGACCGAATGAATTGCAATAGAGTTCAGTTTCAAAAACCTCCCTAAGAAATAGTACGTAATGACATAGATATTGAGCCTTACGGACATAGTAACTAAAATTTCAGGTAGATGCCGCCCGAAACCGAATGCAAAACGAATGATTCATTCGAAATTTAGACCGAATGAATTCCAATAGAGCTCAATTTCGAAAACCTCCCTAAGAAATAGCACGTAATGACATAGATATTGAGCCTTACGGACATAGTAACTACAATTTCAGGTAGATGCCGCCCGAAACCGAATGCAAAAATGATTCATTCGAAATTTGGACCGAATGAATGGCAATAGAGTTCATTTTCCTAAAAAAAGCACGCAAAGGCTGAGATATTGAACCTTAACGACATAGTACCTGATTTTTATGATAGGTGTCGCTCCAAACCTAATGCAAAATCATTCGAATTGCTGAAATATTGCATTCGAATGCAACGAATACTTTCAAGAATCGAATGCTGCATTCGATTTTGCATTCGAATGGCCCATCACTAGCCCCAACTGATTTTTATGTGTGAAATGTCATCCGTGTTGCAAGTGTTTAGTAGGCAGCTCGCACTTCTTTTATTTATGTTCTGTGGTGTCTATCCTATACTGTGGCACCACTATGATCCATCATCAGAATTTATTGAATAGAGACAAGAGAACTTGTGTTGAATATTGTGAAACATTATATATCATAGAATAATGAATGTGATTATATCCAGGAGAGGAGTTAGTGCTATTTTTCAGTGCTATTGTAAGCTCGTTCAACGAGAAATCATCCAGCGGGAAGTATTCTGGGTTTTTAACATCTTGTGAAGATAAAAATTGTTCATTTGCGGTAGATGAGGATAGCCCACTTAAATTCTTCTGACCACGTTCCATTTTTGATTGCATCCGAAAGGTTAGATCGAGTATTTATGAGTGCTTTAACTTTATTCCAAATTTGTTTAGAACTAGAAGATCCCGATATGCTTTCACAAAATGATTTTCAGCTACTTCACCCCCCTTCCGCTGTCATTCTGTTTCATGGCTTTGTGTTCTAATGAGGTAGTGAATGAACGCCAAAATGACATATGGAATGTCATAATATTTTCCATGAATAATCTCGTTCCTTAAATTAACAAGCCACAGTTTCAGAAAATTCTATTACTATTCGTAATATACTACATATAAGAATATGAAGAGAATCTACTGAACAATATCTATGTCCCCCGTTATTTTTCTGATATTATGCAATGGATTAATATATTGCTTTCATTTAATCGATAATACTCCAATTCCGATTGATAGAGTTCGTCGAATTGTAAGTGGTACAGAAGTGAAATCGAGAGAGCGATACCATTTTCAGGTGAGTCAGAAATAAGGATATGCACGCTTTGTTTCAGATTTTTTTTTTCATCAATGCGATTACGAATTTCAAGAAATCTCGAAAACTTTCGAGTCCAATTTACTGCAAAGCAAATTTTCAAATCAGTTTTATTAAAGCTGAAAAAAAAGTGAATATGCGTTTCATCTTTTACATTAATCACACTCACGGGTTTAATAACTAGTAACTAAATATTTATTTGGGGATGTATGTTTCCCTCAGTTCTGTACTTGTGAATGAAAAAATAAGTATTAAAAGTAATACTTATGTATTACTGTATAAAGATACACACTTCGGGAAGTGACTGCCTGCGCCATCTTTTATTGAAGGGAAAAACCAGTTGTAGTATTAGCAATCAGCCTCTGTAATGGTTGATAATGAAAGAAATAACGGAGGAAACGGTTTGCCCTCTTTTTGGACTTCTTCTCCTCCTTATATTTCATGATTTGAAGCCTATATTGTCATTATTCTTTATGATGAAAGGAATAAGGGTGAATGTAGCATGATACCAGAGACAATAGAGACGGATATCTCCCTCACTAAATTTGTCCGAATTTAAAGATTTTTTTTCCTTTTCTGTACCATGGAAATCGTATAAGGCTGTCCTTGTTACAGATTTTTTCAGGCACCGCTAGAGGCGCTGCTTACCGTTATTCTTGATGTTGCCAAGCTTTATTAAAAGCACTAAGCGCCCAGGGAAAAATAAAAGAACTGTCTCTTTTTCTATGCTAAAATTTCATATCTGTGATCTCTCTCGTGGCTTATGTCTTTTCCATTCTGATGTCATCGTGGCAACATTTCCATTTCATCGCACGTGTTTCACAGAGTTTGTTTACATCGTTTGTCAAAAGAAATTCTTTTCAAATATGGTTTCCAAGTGTTTAATTTGTGGTTCTTCAGAGAGGATGAAGTTTTAAAATTGCATTATTTTCCACGTAATGTACAAAAGTAAGTTGAAAAATCAAATTAATTTATGGGCATTAAATACTAATAATTACTATTTCTGTAGATCAAAACTTTGGCAGGAGTCCTTAGGTATGAAACCTATTGACAAGTGTTTGAGGAATTATAGGATTGGCTCGAATGATTTCTCCACGGACATGTATATGTCAAATTGTTCGATTAAACTCATTGAAATGAACTACTTAAGGACTAAAACGAAACTTTTAATATACTGCGATACGAAATTACTGGCCGACGAGTCCGTAGACCAAGCTCATGTCCTCTCTAAAATCAGACTGACTTCTTTATTCCTTCTTTTCAATAGCTTCACACTTTTTGCTTTTATGCATTTCAGCATTAATTCAACTACGCAATACGCATCTACGCATTATGTACGGGGGAATCCCCAACCTCCTTGTTCCCTTAAACTTGACGCCTGGTCTACGGCCACGTCAGGCAACACACAATATGTTGCCTAGCCAACTAATGACCTGACTCAAATCTCCGGCATATATGAACACGGTGGATTACAAGTTGAGAGTTGACGCAATTCCGACTCGTTTTTTCAATATCGCACTTGACGCACTTCATTCAACCTCCATATTTATTGTTCAAAAACAAGAAAATATTTACAATGTATGATCCACCCCATCTTTTGAAAAGAACATATTCCCTATTCGGGAAGTATGATGTTGCAATAAATGTTCGAATAGGAGAAACTCAAACTACCATGGAGGAAAAATTCTCAGATGTAGTTCGGGCTTACGAACATGACAAGGCAAGCATTTATCCCACCAGGTCTCTGTTAAAACTGAAGGATCATTTCTTCCACCCAACCATGAATAATGCCATGAAGGTCCATATTCCTGCCCAAGACATGAGCTACACCACATCAGCCTATTTATATTCCTTGATACGAGAGGGTAAGTTTCATTTGATTTTCTCCAAGTTTCATAAAACAGCTCTTCATTGTTTTTTAATTTATCGATTCATGTGGTAATATCTTTTCATTCTTCCAATTTTTTTAGCAATCCGTATTATTCAATGGGTTTCAGTAACATTTTGATTTCATTACTTATCACTTTGACACTCATTTTGTTATATGATTGCAGCAGCTCCATTTTCTACATACTGTGAACGCTAATAAATTAATGTTTATTTATAGGACCATGGATCAAGACGCAATTGGTACAGCTGAATTTGTGCTTAATATTGACGATTTGTTCGATAGCTTCAATGGAATTTCCGACCAATATCCTTTACATAAATTCTAATTTTTTATATTTTCCTCATAATTTTTCATTTATTTGTCATAAACAAACAATACTATATAAAACCAAAAATTCAGAGATCTAACAACTTGAAATAATTTCTGATCTGAAAGAGAGATAGAAATTTATTGTATTACAAAGGGCCATCGTCCGAAGTCTTTCAGCCATTGTTACGAAAAAATGTCTTTATATTCTACTGAAATTTTCATAGGTACGTACAGTTAAACTAGTATAATACAGAAATGTTTTTTGTTTATATTATTTCTCACTAATTCAGACACCTAACAACTGGAAATAAATTTTGATATGAAGACTATGTATATATTATTATTGTTATTCCATTTATTCATCGTGATATTTCTTCAGTTTATATATCACTAGCTGACCCGGCAAACCTAGTTTTGCCAGTTTAAAAATTATTTCATCTTGTTAATCTTGTAAGTAGAAATCTGAAATGAGTGATAGATTTATAGAAGTACCCTGAAAATATCTATCTATATCTATAGGCTAAAATTCAGAATATTCAACATGTTTATAGGATCAACCTGTTTATATTCAAAGCGTCTATTTAAAATTTATATGAAATCTTTCACAAATCAAATGAAACATCAACAATACAGAACTCATATGTGACACGTTAAAAAAATGATAATGCTGAAGGGTCTATGAAAACAGCTGCTTGGAAAGGATAATTAGAATATTAGGAGAGCAGCCCATCCGATTTAATATATTTTTGTAGTAGGTATTTTTTCTTGAAGAAGTAAACCCGGCCTGTATAGATTTCAAAAATTCGAGATGTTACTTCTCATAGTAGTCATGTAGAAAACAATTCTGAGACTTCTATTATCGTGAGGATTAGGTACACTTTCTTGTTCAAAACCTTAAATTGAATTTGGCTAATCTCGATATTTCCAGTTGTTGCTCTTGGAAGTTATCGAGTTTAGGAGTGGCCTATTGGACCCCTATGAACCAAATGACTTCCGACGGCAACAACTCGAAAAAACGAAAATTTCAAGTTGAGTTTATGGTTTGAACGGGAAAGTCGAATTGACATATAATTAGAATGACCCTAAAAGTCCTTATAATTGCCCTTCAAAATTTAGGTAAATTCAAAGCATGAATGAAATTGTTAAATCAAATCAAAATAATATTGTAAAGAGGATTGGTTTTAAGGACCTAAATTTCTTCATGAGTAGCTTTCTTTATTTTTTGAATATTCCGTAAATTATCAACAGTCCAAATTAATTTATTTAACCAAGCAGTGAAAGTTTATTGAGCACTCCATATCAAATCTTCAGGACCTGCAGAAAAGATATATTAATTACTATTTAGTGATCAAGAAGTAAAAATTACTTATTTTTTATTTTCGAGTTTTCTATCGATTACATTTTAATGAAAGCAGGCAAAATTCAAATCAATATTTTACATTTTTCGCATAATAATAATTGTTAATTATTCTAACATTTCCCTTGCCAATATGATGAAATAAATTATGAACATCAATGTAGTTATTTAAGGAAACCATTTAATCTCTCAGTCTCTCGGTAAACCATGAATGAGTATAATGCACAGACAAAATAATCAGATGTGCGCTACAATAGTTCATAATATAATTTACCTTAGATTCCAGATATGTTTTTTTTCATAAGTAGTTTTTTAATTTTGAAAACATTCAGTAAATTATCAACAATCCACATCCATTCATTTAATTTCATTGTTCAATTCATATAAACCTTCTCGGACCTGCAAAAAATATCAATAATTGTAACAATGGATAGGTGAGTCTTCAAACATCCACTCTCTTGTTGAAATGTATGGTAGAATTGATTGGAGCAACCTTGTGTACAATGTCTACTCTATTACAGTATTCGTTTTGAAGAGTTTCGAGCTCCTGAGCTGTACCAGTGCTTGTGCGCAGCAAATGGCAAGCCGTATTTGGAGCTTTTGAGTTACTCAGGAGAACGAAACTTTTCAATACGAATAGGCTATATATGGAACTATTGTGGGAAAACCCATTGATATTAAAGTTAAAGATATGAGAAAACCTCAATGAAATGTAGCATTATCATCATGAATTACTGTTACTTAGATTAATCGTTTATATATTCTGAACACTCACATGTCCCCAAAGGTTTCGATTTTTCAACAGTGTTCTTCTATTCACCGGATGGATTCACTGCTTTCACCATCTTATATTAATCTATCTGAAATGTAAATATCCACTTCTTGAATAACAATAGCAGCATTGATATACACTAATATGTGTTGATATTTCATGTTCCTCCTATTATATTACACAAACTCGAATAAGTTGAACCTACCTCTTATTATTTCCTATGCGAGGAGTTCAATGGTATTTATCTTCGTTGGTTCCTTGCTTCACCTTGGGAACTTCATCTGAACCAATTTTCTTGGGTTGAAAATGTAACTTGAAATTGGTCATTTTCTATTGATATATCTGAACCGCAAATATCCTCTTCCTGAATAACAATAGTAGAATTAATAATATAATAATACATATATCACATATTTCATGTTATCACAGTACACAAATTCTAATATATAACCTACCTCGTATGGTAACTTTATGTAAAAATTGTTGTATAATATGCTAGTTCATACGTTATTTCTAATTGAAATTTAAAATTTTCGTTTCACTCGATGAAACTTCACTTTGTTCAATTCAAATGTCAAAATCAGTATAACATAAACATAAAGATTAGGCAACCCAAAATACATCAAAGAAGAAGAAGAAAAGGAAAGCCTTTTATTTTTTCCGAACAATTTTTTTTTTTAATATTTTGTTGAAAAAACCTTGCCCTAACAATAATGAACACAACAAAAAAAGAATTGTCGAATTTGGTGCAGTCGTTTATTAGATAGGTTCTTTCAACAGTAACCATAGATCCTGTTTTATTAATATAGATTTATTACTTACTAGCTTTTACCCGCGACTTCGTCCGCCTACCGACCCTCTAAGTTAGAAAAGTGATCAAATACTAAATTGAAGTCTTAGTAACACTCAGTTAAAAAAAAACATCAAAATCATTTCAGTAGCTATGGCGTCATGCGCTTCTTGACACGATCACGCTAGATTTACGTTGGAATGAGGTATTTTCCCGCCGTAAAAAGTAGCCTGTGTCCGTGCCTAGGATCCTATCTTTATATTAACCAAGTCTTATAAAAATCCGTTCAGACGTTAAGGCGTGAATGAGGTAAACTTCCAAAACCAACGATTAAACATCACTAACTTAATTAGTTTTCTGCCTACTGCCTACGCCTTAAGTACGATAGCATGAATATTAATAACCCATATCCTTTTCTAGGTTACTATCTATCACCATACAAAATTTCATCAATATCCGTTCAGTTGTTTAGGCATGATAGAGCAAAACTCCCAGCAAAAACCATAAAAAAAATCACTAACTCAATTCAGTTTTCTGCCTACTTCCTACCCCCTAAGTACCATGACGTGATCATTTTGATCTTATATCCGTTGTTAGGTAACCATCTATTACATTACTAAATTTCATCAAAATCTGTTCAGCCGTTTAGACGTGAAAAAGCAAAGGTCCCAACAAAAAAAACACTTAAAATCACTAACTCAATTTAGTTATCTGCCTACTGCCTACCCCCTAAGAACGATGGCGTGATTATTTATAGCCTATGACCATTTCTAGGTTATCATCTATCACCATACCAAATTTTATCAAAATCCGTTCAGCCGTTTAGGCATGATAGAGCAATACTCCCAGCAAAAACCATAAAAAAAATCACTAACTCAATTCAGTTTTCTGCCTACTTCCTACCCCCTAAGTACGACGACGTGATCATTTTGATCTTATATCCGTTTTTAGGTAACCATCTATTACCTTACTAAATTTCATCAAAATCTGTTCAGCCGTTTAGACGTGAAAGAGCAAAAGTCCCAACAAAAACGACTAAAAATCACTAACTCAATTTAGTTATCCGCCTACTGCCTACCCTCTAAGAACGATGGCGTGATAACTTATAGCCTGTGACCATTTCTTGGTTATCATCTATCACCATACCAAATTTCATCAAAATCCGCCAGCCGTTTAGGCATGATAGAGCAAAACTCCCAGCAAAAACCAATAAAAAAATCACTAACTCAATTCAGTTTTCTGCCTACTTCCTACGCCCTAAGTACGATGACGTGATCATTTTGATCTTATATCTGTTTTTAGGTAACCATCTATTACCTTACTAAATTTCATCAAAATCTGTTCAGCCGTTTAGACGTGAAAGAGCAAAAGTCCCAACAAAAACGACTAAAAATCACTAACTCAATTTAGTTATCTGCCTACTACCTATCCCCTAAGAACGATGGCGTGATTATTTATAGCCTATGACCATTTTTAGGTTATCATCTATCACCATACCAAATTTCATCAGAATCCGTTCAGCCGTTTAGGCGTGAAAGAGTAACAGACAGACAGACAGACAGACAGAGTTACTTTCGCATTTATAATATTAGTATGGATGACCATTTCTAGGTTATCATCTATCACCATACCAAATTTTATCAAAATCCGTTCAGTCGTTTAGGCATGATAGAGCAATACTCCCAGCAAAAACCATAAAAAAAATCACTAACTCAATTCAGTTTTCTGCCTACTTCCTACCCCCTAAGTACGACGACGTGATCATTTTGATCTTATATCCGTTTTTAGGTAACCATCTATTACCTTACTAATTTCATCATTCATCAAAATCTGTTCAGCCGTTTAGACGTGAAAGAGCAAAAGTCCCAACAAAAACGACTAAAAATCACTAACTCAATTTAGTTATCCGCCTACTGCCTACCCTCTAAGAACGATGGCGTGATAATTTATAGCCTATGACCATTTCTTGGTTATCATCTTCACCATACCAAATTCATCATCAAAATCCGTTCAGCCGTTTAGGCATGATAGAGCAAAACTCCCAGCCAAAACCATAAAAAAATCACTAACTCAATTCAGTTTTCTGCCTACTTCCTACCCCCTAAGTACGACGACGTGATCATTTTGATCTTATATCCGTTTTTAGGTAACCATCTATTACCTTACTAAATTTCATCAAAATCTGTTCAGCCGTTTAGACGTGAAAGAGCAAAGTCCCAACAAAAACGACTAAAAATCACTAACTCAATTTAGTTATCCGCCTACTGCCTACCCTCTAAGAACGATGGCGTGATAATTTATAGCCTATGACCATTTCTTGGTTATCATCTATCACCATACCAAATTTCATCAAAATCCGTTCAGCCGTTTAGGCATGATAGAGCAAAACTCCCAGGAAAAACCATAAAAAAATCACTAACTCAATTCAGTTTTCTGCCTACTTCCTACGCCATAAGTACGATGACGTGATCATTTTGATCTTATATCTGTTTTTAGGTAACCATCTATTACCTTACTAAATTTCATCAAAATCTGTTCAGCCGTTTAGACGTGAAAGAGCAAAAGTCCCAACAAAAACGACTAAAAATTCACTAACTCAATTTAGTTATCTGCCTACTACCTATCCCCTAAGAACGATGGCGTGATTATTTATAGCCTATGACCATTTCTAGGTTATCATCTATCACCATACCAAATTTCATCAGAATCCGTTCAGCCGTTTAGGCGTGAAAGAGTAACAGACAGACAGACAGACAGACAGACAGAGTTACTTTCGCATTTATAATATTAGTATGGATGACCATTTCTAGGTTATCATCTATCACCATACCAAATTTTATCAAAATCCGTTCAGCCGTTTAGGCATGATGGAGCAATACTCCCAGCAAAAACCATAAAAAAAATCACTAACTCAATTCAGTTTTCTGCCTACTTCCTACCCCCTAAGTACGACGACGTGATCATTTTGATCTTATATCCGTTTTTAGGTAACCATCTATTACCTTACTAAATTTCATCAAAATCTGTTCAGCCGTTTAGACGTGAAAGAGCAAAAGTCCCAACAAAAACGACTAAAAATCACTTACTCAATTTAGTTATCCGCCTACTGCCTACCCTCTAAGAACGATGGCGTGATAATTTATAGCCTATGACCATTTCTTGGTTATCATCTATCACCATACCAAATTTCATCAAAATCCGTTCAGCCGTTTAGGCATGATAGAGCAAAACTCCCAGCAAAAACCATAAAAAAATCACTAACTCAATTCAGTTTTCTGCCTACTTCCTACGCCATAAGTACGATGACGTGATCATTTTGATCTTATATCTGTTTTTAGGTAACCATCTATTACCTTACTAAATTTCATCAAAATCTGTTCAGCCGTTTAGACGTGAAAGAGCAAAAGTCCCAACAAAAACCGACTAAAAATCACTAACTCAATTTAGTTATCTGCCTACTACCTATCCCCTAAGAACGATGGCGTGATTATTTATAGCCTATGACCATTTCTAGGTTATCATCTATCACCATACCAAATTTCATCAGAATCCGTTCAGCCGTTTAGGCGTGAAAGAGTAACAGACAGACAGACAGACAGACAGACAGACAGACAGACAGACAGAGTTACTTTCGCATTTATAATATTAGTATGGATATTCACGAAAAGCACATTCAATTATTGCTTAGTGCAAAGTTTGTTATGTTGGCGAGTGTAAATCTGAAAATATTAGCATAAATAAACATTATTATTATTATTATTTTCATTCGATTGTTATATGCACCTTTTTGTATTATTCCTTTGTTTGAATCGAAATTACTATATATCAATAAATCAAGTTTTTGGATGAAAATGTCATATTTGATCTAAAAGCTACTTATTGTCATCCCTTGGAGAACCCCCAATACTTGAGGAATCCTTTTCCATTGTTTTCACAAAGGATGGGGATTCCTCGGGTTGAGGGGGCTCTTCAAGGGATGACAATAAGTACTAAATTTGAAATATGTATAATTTGAAATTCCCGCGCAGGTACATAAATTTCCGACGGTAGCGCCCTCGAACGCTGCCTTGCCGACCTGAGGGCAAAGATCGGAAAAAATTAAATTTAGTAGGCAGACACCCGTCTCTGTTGTCTCTGATGATACTATAAAAACTTATTATATAATTATTATTTCCGTCTGTTAAATACTGTTTTTAAAAAGATTTATTTCTTTCCAAAATATCAATTAGAACTTCACAGATAAAGAATTGAGAAATTTAACAGATTAAGATTTGGAGTGAGTCTAATGGAAGTTACTTCCTAACTGAGCTAAATCTAATGTCCACTCTCAAAAGAAAGCTAAAAGTGCATACACTTAGAAATTGCATGTCGACACTTTCGAGTATAATTCCTGGGATGGACCGAGGTGTTGACGTCTACAATTCCTAGTGAAGATGATCTCATAACTCTTTCTTGCTTAGTTTAGATAATAGTAGGAGAGCTGGCACGAATTTTTGGGTAGGTATTTGAGGCAAGCTGAAAACTTGTCAGATACCTCTCCTATTATATCCCAACTCGGGATTGCAGATCTGGCTGGTGAGTAGCGGGGCTAAATCAACCCCTACATTTTTAATGGCCTGGCAGGTAAAAAGCCCTACCGAAATGATCTGTCTTTTTGGGAATCTTATTTTTTAGTTATAAGTAACACTCCATTAAAATTTCAAACTGCCTCAAAAACATTTTTTATAATTTTTTGCAAAATATTTTTGCACGCGTCTGGCAATGTTAAACCCCGATTAAATTATTTGGCAGCTTGAAATTTTAATGGAGTGTTACTTATATCTGAAAAATAAGATTCCCAAAAAGACAGATCATTTCGGTAGGGCTTTCTACCTGCCAGGCCATTAAAAATGTAGGGGTTGATTTAGCCCCGCTACTCACCAGCCAGATCTGCAATCCCGAGTTGGGATATAATAGAAGAGTAATCTGACAAGTTTTCAGCTTGCCTCAAATACCTACCCTAAAATTCGTGCCAGCTCTCGGACTATAACGTCCTCGTTATCGCTTTCTTTCCTGGTGTTGTATTCAAGGTCTATGCGGATGATCTTCCTGGGACTGAAGAGAACTTCGGAAATTCTTGCTCTGTTCTTCATAATTAGAATTATTCCGGTGATTATGCAACAAAGCAAAATACCACTTGTCGTTATGTGGATTATTTGAGATGTCGGTTGTAAATACAGGGGCTGGTCTTGAAGTTTTTCAGCTTCTTGGAGAATTGAAGTTGGTTCTGATAAATGTTTCAATTGAAGATCCACCTTGTAGTTGTAGTTCAATGGAAGATTTGAAATTTTTCCAGTGTAACTTTCAAAAATTGGGACTGTATTGTCAAATATTGAATTTTCGATGATAATTTTGCAATCGGAATTCAACAGATTTGTGCCTTGGATAGATTTATTCGTAATAATTCCATGACAATCTTCAAGTGTTGTCTGTGGATTCTTGAACAGTGTAAAACGCTGTTTATTCTTCAGAATGTGAATTATCTTGTAGTTATTTTCTATTAAAACAGTTTGGCACCGGTCTGGTGATGTTAGGGTACAAGTTTCTTTGACTGGTTGTTGCTGACATAGAACCATCGAACTGCCTAATCTGGAGTCGCATACTTCATCGGTCCAGTACTCTTCATTCTTGATTTTGATCAAATACTTATTTGGAGGTATTACAGCTATATCTTGGTTATTAGGTAAAGGGTACACTCTGGAGTAGTTTGCAATCAAGGTTTTGAGGATAGGAATTTTAAGGAGGAATGTAATGGTTTCATCAGTTCGTATGACAGATATTTTGGCAAGTTCTATTATTTTATACAGGTGAACTTGATCAATTGGTGATGATTGCTGTGGTTTATAAATTCTTACCAAATATGTAACGATTAAGTGAAGTTCTTGAAGTTTTATAATTTCTAAATTTGGTAGGTATTTCTTTCATTGCGAAACTAAGTGTTCTTTCAAGCATTTGTAAAGTATTTAATAGTTCTTCCGATTGTAGTATCTGGTATTCGATAATGATTCTAAATTCCTCAGTTGATTTGATATTTTCAAAAAGTATTTTTGTATGAAAAATGTTATTGTTCAACAGAGCTAAGTCTTCAAAATATCTCTGCGTTAAATGGTTAGCGAATGAAGTTAATTTATTTATTCTTTCAATTTCAGAATTTTCGTTTCGATGAAGGCTCTCTAAGTTTTCGTTAATGGTCTTTAGGTCATCATCATCTAGATTTCCAGTTACGAATTTGATTCCTTTCCCAATGAAATTTGCCAAGCCTCTTTTAATTTTTCTGTTGAAAAATTTATGTAATATTTGTTCGATTTGAACTAGATTTGATTTCAATTGAACATAAATTCTGTGAGATAATTCATCGATGGTACGATTTTCCTGCAGAGCAATAAAGTTGTAATTGAGTTGATCATAATTAGTTTGTAAATTGGTTATGTTTATAAAAAAGGAAATTGTGGTAGTGGTCAAGAATTTTGGCATTACAATGAGATTCTTCAAAGTATCCATTACTGATTATTTTGTTGACCTGAAGGGCCTGGTTGGTTTGGGTCCGTATCAGGAGAATTAGCGGTATCCTGAAAAGAACAAGTATTATTTCTTAATCTTTTGACTTTCTTGATATGAGCTGTGGTTTCTCTAGATTTTATTTTGTTGTTGTTGTTCGACTCTAACTTTTTCAAAAGGAGGGTCAGTTTTTCTGGGCCTATTTCTTTCAACATAGATTTCTCTTTGTTCTAAATCGGGAGGGTCATTTCTATTCTCGTTTAATTTATTCAATGTTTTATGTCCTCGTTCCTTATTCTGTTGGTGAATATGGTCAAAAAATGGTAATATTTCTTGTTTCCTTTTTTCATTATATTGTTAATAAACGGTCATGTTCAGATCAAATTCTGGTAGTTTTGTGTAGGGACCATAAAGTAAATAAAATGGAGAATTGCCGGTAGTTGAATGTATTGATTGATTATAGATCAATGTTGCAGTAATCATAAGATTTGAAGGATTTTCATTAGGGTTTTTCAGTTTTAAAATTCGAAGTTTTTCCAAGATTGTAGAATGAAATCTCTCAATAGGAGAATTTGAACTTTGATTATTCACGGTTGTGAAGTGAAGATCAATTTTGTTGAATTCACAATATTCCGTGAAAGTTTTGTTGTGAAATTCTCTTCCTTCGTCGCAAACAATTTGTTGGGGGATATTATGGTGCGTAAAATAATGACGTAATATATTGAGGATTGTAAGTGCTGTACCATCTTTGACTAGATATGACTGAGCATATTTAAAAAAGAGATCTATTATAGTCAAAAACTTTGAATTTAGAAAGAAGTGGACCAGAGAATTTCAATTTATAGAGATGTCTCTCGTATTTCGACTGAAGACATAATAATTCACATTTGGTGATTATTTCTGTTATTTTGTTTTTAAGTTTTGGCCAATAGTACTTTTTTGATAAAAATTTATGACTTTCTGAAATGCCATTGTGATTTTTGTCGTGATATTCTGAAATGATTTCTTTTTCATTTTCTTCACAGGTAACATCCAATGAATAATTATTACTGATGACAAGTTTTGCAGAGTTTTTCAATGATTATTCACAAAATCTGACGAGGGGTAAACGTAATTTATTGTCTCTGAAATAAATTCCAAAAGATTCGTTTGGTCTCAGAATTTCTTTGAATAGGTTCGAAAAATCGTTTGTCATACAATTTTGTCTTATTGATACACTATACGTATTTTTTCCAAAAGGTTTAGTGTATTTCAAATTGAATTTTTCACCAATATTCATGATGATTCTTTTGGGATAAATATTGACAGGTGGTTCCGTAATTGGGATAACTTTTCCGTTGTCTTCTTGAGTAGAGTGAATAGTAGCGTCAGAGTTATTATCATTGTTCGGATTTTCATGTTCCTCGTTTACAGGAGGGTTTTCGTTATTTTGAGAGTTCAGAATGGTTTCTAATTCTTCGTCACCTATTTCGGGGAGTTCATTTACATTTGGTAAGATGGACGATATTTCTACATTATCATCAGATAAAAGTGATTTGTTTTCTCGATTATGTATTTCTATTCGAGAAAGTGCATCGGCAACTTTATTATCTCTGCCTTTTGTATGAATTATTTTAAAATCAAATTCTTCTTATTTCAATTTCCAACGTATGAGGCGGGAATTTGGTTCTTTAATCTTGTAAAGCCATACAAGAGGATTATAGTCAGTTTCGATTGTAAAACTTTGTCCAAAAAGATAGGGCCTGAAATGTTTCGTTGAATCGAGAATTGCTTATTAGCAATTCAATTCAATTCAACAATTGAAAAGGAATTATTATTCCTTTTCAATTGTTGAATAATTCCTTTCAGCCGAGTTCAAGCATCTGTTGTTAATTTAAAAGGTTTTTCAAAATCTGGGTAGACCAGAATTGGGGCGTTTGTCAATAGTTATTTACATTGTTGGAAAGCATGAACATTGTCCGGATCTTGATAATTTATTTTTGCTCCTTTCTTCAAGCATTTGTAAATGGTGAAACGATATGTGCGAAATTTTGTATGAAACGTCGGTAATAACCTATTAAACCTAAAAACGACTTTATTTCTTTAAATGAACGCGGTAGGGGATATTTTTCGATAGTTTGTAATTTTGCTAGATTTGGCGATATTCCTTCAGGTGTTATGACATGTCCTAGGAATGCTACGTTTTTACTCAGAAATTCACATTTATCGAGTTCAATTTCAAGGTTATATTCTTGAATTTTCTGAAAAATTGGTTTCAGGTGATAAATATATTCTTGCAATGATTTTGAAAATACGACTACGTTGTCCATGTAAACAAAACAAAAAATATGCAGGTATTCCTTGAAAACATTATCCATTACACGTTGAAAAGTACTCGGGCCGTTTTTCAATCCATAAGGCATTCGAAGGTATTTATAATGGCCATTGTTTACAGTAAATGCAGTTTTTTCTATGGATTCAGGATCCATTTCAATTTGATGAAAGTCTTTGCCATGTCGATTGTAGAAAAAAAGCAACTTTTGCCTAAGTTATCCAAAATCTCTTCTATTCTCGGTAAAGGGTATTTATCTTCGACGGTTTTATCATTAAGACGTCTATAATCTATAACCATTCTGTACCCGCAGGTTTCACAAACTTGATTGGCAATCAAATCGTTGATTTTGAGAAAAGTTCGATGGTTTTCGTCAAAAATGAACTGAAATTTGCACAGAAATAATGACACTTCATCAATCAACGTGATCGGGGGTTTTGTGAAACCCGGCTTACTTCTTTTGACCTGATGCGTCTTTTTTCTTGTCAACGATCCATACCGGAGCACTATAGGGTGAAATTGACGGACGTATAATTTTGTCGTCAAGTTATTTTTGAATTTGTTCCTGAATAATTTTCCTCGTGTGATGAAAGATTTTACGTAAACAGGTTCCTCATCTTTTGTTCGAATTTTGTGTTTGACTGTATTACTAAATGAAAGATCTGAATCTTCGTTATAAAAAATATTGTTGAATTTATTACATATTTTGAAGATTTTTCTTTTTTCTTCAGAGTTCATGTGAGCAGTTCTTATGTTTCTCGCAAGTTTAAAATTTTGATGTGTTAATGAAGGGGTTGATATTTCTGTTTCGTGAATCGATTTCACAGGTATTCTTTCTACAAAATTAATTTGTACTTCATTTTCATTTTCAGGTTGCCTAAAAGTGTTTATAGTCGAAATTGACATAGGAGTTGATTTTTGTTGATTTTTGACATACTAGAGCCTGGTTTTGATCCGAACACTTCGCGATCTGTCGGGTATCCTCTGTTATTTGGAATTGGTGTGTTAATGCAATAAGGAAAGCCGTTTGGATTTCCAGAATTTTCAGAAGGAGATTGATGTTTATAATTCGTCACGAAATTTTGGTTATTCGTAGTTATTAGGTTAGAAAATTTTTGAGCGTTGCTTGGGAAGTTTTAATTGAAATTTTGATTTCGATTTTGAGCTTTCGGGAGTTCAGGTAATTACGAGTCGGATATGAATTTTGAGGTAAAGTACGATTTTAATTTAGCTTTTTTGATTGTTCTTGTGATTTCCGCAGAAATTCGCAGTATTTCCATTCCTGCTCTCTATTGCCGAAAAATTGACATCTATTAACACAGTCTTCTAAACTAAAGCAGCTGAAGTTACTAAGGTGAGATCTGTATGGTTCTAGAATAGCTATTTGGAATGTTTTGAGTGCTAGTTTCTGAATATCTTGTTGTTTGTATAACAAATAGTTTTGGTCTCTTATGTCCAGGGTTGAATGTTGTAACAAATCTCTCAGATTTTTTGATATCCTACTATAATAGTCTAAATAAGTTTCATGTTTTGTTGTACACATTGAGATAAAGAGGACACTAATAAGTCTTCATTGCGTTGGTCTCCATACCTTTGCAATACCCTCCTGATATTGGGCCAATCAGAGGCATTTTGAAAAGCTATGAAGTCCCTAGCTTCATCTTTCAATTTTGATCTAATCGAAAAATTCAGTGCATAGGTTAAATCTTGATTCAATCTGCCTTGCAGATGCGTCAATAAATTTCATACTTCGTTTATGAAAATTGATAGATTCTGGCCGGGATAATATTCCGGAATTGAGTTCAATAACAATTGTGAGTCCTGTCTAGACATTACTTCGATTGGGTTTACAGTATTAGAAGAAGCTTGCTTAGAATTGATTGTTCTTTTGGGGTAAGGTCGAAATCTACTATTTCTAAGAATATGTGAACCTAATTCTAACGTTTCTGAATCCTCAGCAATTATCCCTAATTCTTGAGAAGAATTTGTATCTGTCATTAGACTGATGAAGGAAAAAGAAAAAATTGGATGGGTTTGAAGGACTTACACCAAGATTTGCATCCTATAGTGGGTTGTTCCTTCCTTCCAGGTTGAAATGGGTATATTTCCTTCCGGGTTGAAGGTGATGTTCATGGTGGTTTTGACGATATCGCACAAAGAGTTAAAACTCAACAGGAGTTCATCGGAGACGTCGAACGTTTTCGAAGCGGAAACTAATTAACGAAGCGAAAATTAAATAAAGTCACTTTTCACTAAAACCCCGTTGCGATATCCTGTTCGCAGCGCCAATTATGATTTCCTTCTCTTAAAGTCTGTTTTTAAAAAGATTTATTTCTTTCCAAAATATCAATTACAACTTCACAGATAAAGAATTGATAAATGGAAGTTACTACCTAACTGAACCGAATCTAATGTCCACTCTCAAAAGAAAGCTAAAAGTGCATACAATTAGAAATTGCATGTCGACACTTTCGATTACAATTCCTGGGATGGACCGAGGTGTTGACGTCTACAATTCCTAGAGAAGATGATCTCACAACTATATAACAAATTCCAGAAGCTATGCGAATGAAATATCACCGTATTTCACTCAATGGAAACCTAACTGATAATTGATTTTGAATTTTTTTTTAATGAAAGGCCATAGAAATATTATTTGGGCTTTTTTCATGATGTAACTATTCCTATGTTCACTCGTTGACCTTCCAAATATTACTTGCGTAACTTTAGTTCTATGAGGAAATAGCTCAAATAATCTCTCGATAATAACTGATAATTTGTAATCATTGTGAATGATTTTTACCCTATGGAAATGAATTTTGAAAAGGTATGTTAGAAACATCGACATCATTCCTTGAAAGAGTCATACTTGAGTTGAATTGCAAGCAATAAAGGTTTTGTTAACTGGGTACCAAATGCGGATAGCTACTGAAATATAAAGGCTTCTAAACATTCAATGAAATTTATGTGTTCTTCCAAAAAACCAACGAGTGTGGGAAAACTACTACACTGTGAACATAGAATTTATACTTTACTTATTACTGGAGCTAACTTCACGCTTTTTCATCGGATGGTACATCTTCTTTTCGATAATTAATGAAGAGCAATGGAAAAAGTACATCTGGCAGTTGAAAGTTTGCATATTATTTTCAACAAGTCACATTACAATTACTTATAATTTTTGTTTAAGTGTCTGGTATAGCCAATGAAACAGATGAATTCAAATCAGTCATAGCGAACCATTCGTTTATTCCTTCGTTCGCTAAAGTACTTGGTAAATCAGATCATCGAGAAATTGAACATAACCTAATAATATATTTCTGCATTTATCATTCATTTCCTCACTAACTGTTCGACATCATACCTGAAATTATGAGAGTAACGTCAACGTTCAAGGATCATGCAAGGTGGTGATATTATCTAAAGCATTCATAGATACTCTTGCTATTTCGCACTATTGGGGCTGATCAGTATTGAGAAGATTAACCTTTGAATAATATAATCACTCTATAATCTTAATTCAAGACTCGGGTACTATATACACGAGAACAGAAACGAAATATCATCACTGATGATCCTCGTGAAGGTATGAATGAAGTTGTTGAGAAATCATTTTACAGGTTTTCGGAAAGGATAAAACAATAAGATGAGATTTGAAAGATATATTCGAAATTAAAAAGAAAACAGCTCAATACGAGAGAAGGCAATGAACAAACGAGAATTCAAAAGTATTCTGCAGGTAGAGAGAGCGAGAGAATCAACTGTTGAATCGAAATCAAATGGCTATCGACCAAAGTCTTTCAGCCAGTTACATTTTTCTTTATGAAGTAAAGTGAAAATATAATGAATACTATTATTATTCTGACGAAGTCAAGTGCAATATAAACAATGAAACAGCAATTAACAGCAAAATATATCAATTGATTGGAATCAACCTACATATCATCATAATTTGTTCGCATATTGTAGAATACTGACCTAAACTTTGTGCTCCTTGAGTTCCTTTATTTTCTCGGTACTGCTGTTACTTTAGTGTGTGAGAAGGTGAATATGTAGTTCAATATCTTTTGATTCAACTTAAATTTTCAATCCAATTGGCAGCATTTTGTTACTTCCTTGGAAAATTTATCATGATATGAGTGAAAATAAAGTACATCATATTCTTAACTTTCTACTTGTTTTGAAGTTGTATTTTGAATTTTATGGCAGAAAGGACAATTTCACTTAGTGGAATACATGAAAATGTAGAACATATTAAATTTTATTGTCCTTCCTATTAAGTAGGTTACAGGTATTAGCATAAAAAATATAGAGAATATACAGTTAAACATTTATGATCTTAGTCATCATCAATATTGGTATTAACATCATCATTTACTGGTAACCCTTCCCAAAATCTCATTCTATTATCCGGTATCTGAGACTTTAGAACGGTTAACAAATTGCGCTTTCTTTCAGAAGTTAAACCACGATATTGTGTTTTCACTTTAGGATCAGCAAAAGGCCCTTTGATAAATTTTTGCTGTAGGACGTTGTTAATAACCTGGAAAGTATCTGAGAAATTAGTTTTATACTGAAAATATTTTTGGCCTCTTTTGAAAGAAAGCGCGACAATATCTCTAAGGTAAATTCGAGGAGCTGATTTTTGAAGTTTGTATTTAGAAGTGTAATCAGTGAAAGTAAAAAAGTTTTCAAGATTCATTTTTATGACATTGACTCGACCAGAATTTGAACTTTGTACCACAATACCAAAATCTACAAAATCGTAGACCTTTCTTGTGTGTTTTAATGCCAATTCCACTTGGTGGTGGAATGCATCGGCAGACATAAAAGTATGCCATGGTTCAAAATACTTCATTTCTAAATGTTCAATATTCACCTCTGAAGAATTAACGATGTAGAGAAGGAAGCTGATTATACTCCAATTCTTATTTTGAGAGGAACAATTGTACAACCAAATGACAACTGTTTTTTGTCTCTGTTTGCTAAAAAGAATGAGTAGAATGTAGATATTATATCGTCCTTTGTCCGACCGCTTATTGCTTCATGCCAGATTATTGCATAAGGATTTGTTTTATTCTTCTTTCCTAGAGTGACAAAACTTTCGTTGAAGGCTATGATCCTTGGGGTGAAAATAATTTCCTTGAAAGTTTCCATGCGTGGAAGCATAACCACCTGCAAAAACATTATATTATCGCGCAGAATTGGCAAAACTTTTATGTTATACATTCTGTAAATCAATGAGACTTTGATCATTTTGAATGCATTCAGTATACTTTCGGTACTCTTGTCGTGCAGATGTAGCCTTCAAGTTGTGTTTCTTCCAGTTCTCGCCAATCTCACATTTATTCATATTGATACTATCTTCAACATCATGATGGGTCGCATCTTCATGTATTTTAATTGCCTCGCAATGCCAACACTCCTCGTGTTCTAGTTTTGTGAAGAAAATATTGAGATTTGAAACTTCTTTCCGATATAATTCGTAAGAAAAGTCGTTATTTGGAAAACGTTCCTTGAAATTCTTGTACATCATTGTTATGGAAATGTCGCTCGGTAGATACAGCCGATTTGGTGCATGTTTTCGGCGGTAATGAGATATAGTGGGCCGAAAAGAGTAAATATGATTTACAATATCTTTTCTGTCTATTTTTCTTGAGTTCGAAACATTCTTTTTAGTTCTCGCATCACGCATTGGGGCGATTAGTTTAGGGTCAGTGCTGCGAACATTTTTAAGTTATCTGTCATTTTCAGGTCCGTACCCAAGTGTTGACAAAAGAAATTTTTTACATACTTCAACATCTTCGCCGTTCTCATTTCTCAATGTATATTTAAAACTCCATTTTATTTTAGAAATATTTCCAGACGCAACTGTCTGGCTCTTTTTTTTCAGATTTTTCAATACAACTCGAGACAAAGAGCTCTTGCTGTTCTTTTGTTAATGACCAAAACTGAGTAATAATATTTTTTTGACGCATAGTCGTTACTTTCTGTTTACACATCTTCTTGCAGCTGCATGAACCCTTCACGTTGTGTGCATTAATGTACTTTTCTTTTTTTTTCTTCTGTCTTTCTGAAGGGCAGATTTTATACTTCCTTATTTTTCTGAGTTCTCCTTTCTTTGTATATCTTTCTGATTCTGATTCTCCAATTTCAGTAGCAAGATCTACAATACTATTTAAAATTTCAAGAATAAATATCTCGGAATTATAATTCATTGAATTGGCCTCGTCATATTCTTGTTGCGATATACCAATAATTTCATTATTTGTCAGATGAAGTATAATTAATTGACTTGGGTGAAAATATTAAAATATTCGATATAATATTAATCTTTTTTTCTTCTGTTGAAGCTATGCTAAAGTTATTCAGTATAAAGAAAACCCTCTCTGAAACATCCGAATATACAATATTACGAATTTACTCTTCTACAAATACCTCGGAATCTGAATATGATGTTGAAATGCAGAATTGCCCACTTTTTTGCAATTTCATTTTTTTAAATTTAGGGGAATTCTCATGGAGGTCTGCTTTATAATCGTAATTAGGGTCTTTCATTTCTTTACGTCTTTTTTTTCGTTCTTCACTTTTATATGAATCGACTTCATCTCTGAATTCCTTGTTCAAAGCGAGCGTTAGAATTAATGTACTCCGGTCGCTCGACATGCTAGAAATGATGACCTTTTTAATGTAAACTCCGAAAGTTATGTAGATAGATTAATCAAAAACTCACCTTTTTAGAACAAACAAACGTGTTATGCAACGATTCAGTCATAATATAACATTCTAGTGCCCGATTGCACCGTTCGTCTAAGCAACGTTTAAGATCTGAAATGACGTTTCATCAATGGAATAAACGTCACTTAAGGGCTTAATCGTTGCTTAGACGAACAGTGCAATCAGGCATAAAGGTTATACTCATTTCAATTTGGCGCGAATAAAACACACATTATGGGACATAACCTAAACCTTTATTTGTCACCTTTGCCAATCGTTGCCAAGTGTAGTAGATAGGACATATTCAATAAGTATCGCCACAGATTTCCAATAATGTTTACATATTCTCTAGCTCATTTGTCCTAAATGCGAATAAATGCCAGAAAGGACAAATTGGTTTAGTATATTACACAAAGGACAATTATAATTAGGAAAGCATAAAATATTTTCGCATAGGACAAGTGTTTTAGTGTTCTTTTGGGCTTGTTTATGTAGATAGGGCTTTCTAACTCTGTGAGAAGCTAGAAAAAACATAGAGCTCCCCAACAGTATGAATATCTCAAAATTGAAAGTTTTGCAGTTAGGACAACTACTCTTAGGACGGAAGTGTGGGGCGGATTGAAAAACGACAAAATGACCTGTTCGAATAGCTTTCCGTATGTACCGAGACTTTGTCTCAGCATACCAGGATCCTGTCTGACCATGAATCGGCCCTGTCTCTCCAACGCTCTCAGATTGAGTCGATCCAGAGTGACCAATTGTTTTTATCAGACAAGATATCTGATATCTCGAAGGGTCTAAATGAGGTCAAACCTGGGTTGCTTTCGTCTGCTGGTCCCCAGTCACTTGTCATCCCTGAGATCCTCGAGCGTGTTGAAAAATCCCATAATCTTCTGGCCCTCAATGTCTCAGAGGGGGCTGACCGATCTGCGGATGTTTCCATTGCGTCAGCTATAGTTAATTCTATAATCGGCTAGCGAAAGCCTGCTCAGCGTCGATCGATTACCATCCAAGGACAAATCACGACCTGCTTGGCCGAGGTTAAGGTTTTTCAATCCTCGTGTCGTCTCTAGCCTGCTGAGGAATAAGTCTCGTCTGTCAGCATGTGCAGAATTTCGTGATGTCTTACTACGGGATGACAAAACGAAGAGTCAGGTGGCTGAATTCGATTCATTGCGGAAGAAGCTCAAAAGAAGACAGTCCAACGGTGAAGAGCACATCACCATTAAATATGTTGAAGGATCTGCAACCATAGTCCAGACTACTAAAACCAATGTATCCTCTGACCTAACAGCTGATTCGGGGGACTCCAGGTGTGGCCAATAATTTATAGTAACGTGCAGTCCCTTTCTTCTAAATTCTCTGAAATTCTAACATATGTTCAATTACATCAACCAAGTCTTATCTTCTTCACCGAAACTTGGCTTAAGCCATCTATCCCTGACAGTATATTTCATATTCCAAACTATACCCTGTATCGCGATGACAACAAGATAACCGTAAGTCACTGTGGAGTATGTATTTATGTACGGAACTCCATCACCGACTGTTTCAAAGTTGAAGCTGCTCACTACGACTGGTCGGGTATTGATAACATTCTTCTGAAAATTCATTACAGCAGATTTTGTCTATTAACTGGATGCATTTATCGCCCTCGTCCTTGCCAGGGTGATTCCGACTTAGTGGAATTTCTCCAGGATGCTACAGTTGACAACAGATATATTTTTGTAACTGGGGACTTCAACTGTCCGGATATTGAGTCGCCCCTCAAAGCTTTACCTCCTTTTGGTTCTCCCTCATATCTCTATGCAGACCTCATCAATAAGGCGGCCTACCAACAATTAGTCGATCAGCCTACAAGATTCAGAACTGGGCAGGAGCCCTCTGAATTGACCATATCCCACCGTTTGGGAAATCCGACCACAGCACCTTGTCAACGGAGATACAATTTCGACTCCTGTGTCCAAATTCTACATCCACCAAAGAAATACGAAACGTCGACTATAACAAAGCATCCGAACTACTAGAATCTAAAAACTGGTCTCTAATTTTTGAGGATGAGGATGATGTTGATGGAAGGTGGCGTTCCTTCTTGAAGGTGATTGACGAGGTTGTTGCGTCTTGTACGACCACTCGTTTGGTTAGGATCCATACTGCGAAACCTTGGATCGATGATGGAGTCTTGAGGATGGCAAGAAGAAAGAAGGCCCTATGGCAGCGATACCTTAGGACAAGATCAACCAGTGATTTTAAGAATCATCGTACTTATTCGAACCACTTTTCCGCCAAATTAAACCATGCTAAAATTCAGTACGAGAGGGGACTGACTTCTGCTAAGAACAAGAAGAAATTTTTCAAATACCTCAAGTCTTCGATGAGTGGTTTTCCTACCGTTCGCAATCGGTCCGGCCGTCTTTGTGAGGATGCCCTTGAGACGGCCGGGGTGTTTGCTGATGTCTTTTCGTCTGCATTCGTTGAGGAGCCTGATGACCCTCTTCCGGAGGTTGAATTTCCTCAAATCACTGAAGAGATTTCCGACATCGACACCAGCGAGGAGATCGTCAGAGAATACCTTCTTCAGCTCAAGAATACTGCTCCTGGTCTGGTTTTCTAAACTTCTCCGTTGCTGCGCTAATTCCCTTGCTTTGTCCCTGTCTATAATATTCACATGTTCCCTCAAATAGGACCAGACATCAATTTTTAATGTACCCGAAACATAGTTTGTCTTTGACTGAGAGGAATTCTACATATAATATGTGCCTGAAACTGTTCAACAAACTTCCGCTCAAGATCCAACAAAACATAAACTTCAAATCCTTTCGGAAAGATATCTACAGTTTGTTGCTACGGCTAGAGCCATATACTGTAAATGAATTTATGGAAAGTGACATAGAATGTTAATTATTTTAGTATATGTATTAGAATATTTATTTCTTAATTGTATTGTGTGACTTTCTCATTTTCACTGTGTTAACAGTTATTATTGGTGAATAAAGAATTTCTCTTCTATTCTATTCTATTCAAATATTCTATCCTCCCTAATGACTGGCTTACTGCATCCGTAATACCAGTTTTCAAAAAGGAGACAAACTATCACCGCACAAGTACAGACCTATTAGTGTACTGTCTTCGGCTTCAAAAGTCCTTGAAAGAATCGTGTCCGATCATATCACCCGGTTTGCTTTAGCCAGGGACATTATTCCTAAAAAACAACATGGATTCTTATCTGGTCGCTCTACTCTTACCAACCTTACTCTATGCATCAATGAGTGGACTAAGGCGTGGGACCTGGGGGTGCCCGTGGATGTAGTTTACCTCGATTTCTCCAGAGCCTTTGACAAGGTCCCCCACCATCGACTGCTTGCCAAGCTTTCTCACCTTGGAATCAAGGGAAAGGTTATTGCTTGGATTGGGGCTTATGTATCTAATCGCACTTTTCGAGTTAGGGTCAATCGTTCTTTCTCCGTTCAAGATATGCCTTCAACATCTGGTGTCCCAAAGGGTTCCGTTCTTGGCCCTATTTCATTCTTATTGTTCACTTCTGACCTCCCCAGATTACTTCAATCGGCAACTTCTATGTTTGCAGATGATACTAAAGTTTATAACTTTCCACTGACCCACTATGATACCCTGCAACGTGACCTACACGAAATAAGTGTTTGGTTGCTCCCTTTGAATTTGGATAAATGCTGTGTACTGTATATCGGTAGAAACAACCCAAGAAGAGAGTACAGCATCAGTGGCATAACGCTGGAAAGTGTTTCAAGTCATTGTGACCTGGGTGTGACTATCTCCGAGGATCTACGCTGGTCTGACCATATATCTAATATCACAGCCAAAGCCAGATAATTGACAAATTCCATCCAGAAGTCATTTAGCGAAGGCGACATCAAAACTCTTGATCTTCTTTACACCAGCTTCATTAGACCATCTTTAGAGTATGCTGGCCATCCACACGTGCTGGTGAACACCGTCTTGAGTCAGTGCAGCGTTGGGTCACTCGTATTCCATTCCGAATAACTCGTCCGTCTTACGAGGAAAGACTCAATCTTTTTCGACTCCCATCCTTTCTTTAACGACGCGAGAGAGGTGATCTAATATTTCCTTCCGATCGCTCCGGGGTGACTTCGGTGGTCGTATTCAAGACCTATATACCCTGAATACCAACAATTTGAGAGGCCATCTGTTTAAATTGTCGAAAGAAAAGTTTAGAACCCCCCAACGCCACAGCTTTCGCACCAACCAATCTTCGAGAGATGGAACCGTTTGCTGAATGCCGTGATAAGTGCTGGGACTGTCAACGGATTTAAAAATGCCCTGGATTTTTTCACGTCAAGGTCTACAAATGTGTAAACTTTGTTGTGTTATTTCTGTTTGAGTTAATAGGAATTAATTCCTCTACTTTTATAATTGTATTAATTCAAGATCAAATAGTGCAAACTAAAAACAATCAGAAATATATCATGAAGGATAGGAGCCTCACCGACGATAGATGCCGCTAAGTATGCCAAACATCAGAAACAATCCAACATATTACAGGAGGCTGCCAAATGTTTGCTGGAAATGAATATAAGAGTCGACATGATGCAGTTTGTAAAATACTTCATCAGGAACTCGCCATCCAACTGAAGATTCTGCAGTCCGAAACAATTCCATATTATAAGTATCATCCTGAAGTATTAGTGGAGAACAACCTTTACAGGTTATACTGGGATCGCATAGTACTTACAAATTTAACAGTTGCTAATAACAGGCCGGATATAATCCTAGTGGAGAAAAAAGAGAAGAGAGCAATACTTATAGACGTAGCCAACCCGAACAACAACAATCTACGTCAAAAATATGCCGAAAAAATATCGAAATATCGAGAGCTTGAACTTCAGATTAAAAGGCAGTGGGGAATGTCTAGTACCAGAACCATTCCCATTCTCATATCCACCACAGAAATCATTGAAACATAGATAAATTGAAAATAGTAATCATCGAAATGAATACAATCTTCAATTTATAGGCTCACAGAACCTTCTTCATGCGGACTGGGATGATTTATTCAAGATGTTGTCAATGAGGGAAGAGACAGACCGGTTTCGGCCTTATTAGGCCTCGTCAGTGTCCCATATCCCTCAGAGACAACATCCTATTGAAAAACTTCTACATTTAAGACCACTTGTAAGACTCTATCGAGTATTATCCTACAGATGGTGACATCTAGTAGTGAGTAGTGTCAAAATGAGAAGTTCAATCATCACAGATCGCATGCTGAAAGTACTGATTACTTCCTCTTCACTCTTTGAGATGTTAGCAGTGGTCCTACATCAGGGCCTTCATGCAAGTTTCTCCGAGTGATGGAAACACCCAATTTTTCATTATCTTAAAATCACAGAAATTATTCCTAAGAGCCTCAAGTCCAACCTCAAGGAGCTAGATTTGGATGAAAACCTTTTTAAAGTAATGCAAAAAGCAGTACTTCTTGGTACTGCTAGAACGGTAAGGAAGTTTGTAGGTCACGACGGACACGAGGAACAACCATGGAGGAAAACATTGCAAAACCAACTACCACGACATCAACCGAGAGATCCAGGACCAAGCAACGAAGGACGAACAACCCAGGACCCAGGAGGAGAAGAACACCGAAGACCTCAGAGCTCAATCCCCCTGATACTTGCTATCCGGGATGAGTGAATGTTCCTCTTAGTAGGGAGTGTGATAGCCGATCGCTAGGGGGTGTGAAAAATCACACCCTTTCTACGCTAATAGGCTCAAGTCGATATTATATCAAACGTCAAGGTCCAAAGAACATGCAAGGTGGTTATATCAAACAGAGCATACGAATATCTTTTTTGTCCTATTTGATGCCCGTCAGTATGGAAAAGCTCTGCCTGAAAGAGCTATTCTAGGTTTCGTTACTCAACAAAATGTCGCTTTTTTGAGGATAAACAAAAACAAATCGCCATCTCTTGGGATCCTTACGAACACCTAGCTGCGATACATGAACCTGAACGAAGTAGGGAGATATTAATCTGTTTTTCATTCAAACTGACGGTTCTCCAACTATGCGGACTTTTTGTCTTTTCTTTGGATGTTGACGGGATGAGTTCTGAAGTATGAGTTAAATAGTGGTTGATTTGAATCAATTAATATTTTACTCCGCCTTCATCTATACTAATACTAATACTAATACTAATATTATAAAGAGGTAAAGTTCGTATATTTGTATATTTGTAAATGGAAAGGGCTAATCTCGGGATTTACTGAACCGATTTTAAAAATTATTTCACCAATAGAAAGCCACATTATTCAAGAGTGCCATAGGCTATATAAAACACCAAAAATAAGAAGGCTTTCACGTGGTAGTCGGTTTTGCAAAGTGAATCGGGTAAAAATCGTATGAAAGCCAGCCAAATCAGCGGAAGACGCGCCAGGGCTTCGGTTTAATTCGGTTTGCGTTAGTGCTCGCTTCGGGAGAAGGGGGCGTGGCCTTTAACATCTAATCGCGTGATCGCAGCTCAGTCGCGTCGCGTCTCCTTACGCAGGCGCAGCGGACGTCATCGGAATTGAATTCTTCGAAACAGAATTAGCACACTTTCGATATTCGGCTTCGGCCACATAAGAATGAAACGGACATACTACTGATACGTTCGTAGGATACCAATGAGTTGTCAGTTTTTATTAATGAAAATGTACCGAAATTAGTTAAAGGCCAGAAACGAGCTTTTGATGCACAAAATTCACTGTGTGCTTAATAACAGACGTTTAACTTCTTTCTTGACGCCTCGGGAGGCACTGGCAAATCGTTTCTTGCAAATTTGGTATTGGCAAAAGTAAGACAATCCCTGAGAAATGGACTAGCTGTTGCCTCTTCGGGGATTGCCGCTACTCTGTTGAATGATGGGAAAACAGCCCAATCCACCTTTAAGCTACCTCTGACACTAGACAACTAGAGTAACAGTCAGTTTGTTCCATACGTAAAAATGGGCCACTCGGGAAACTTTTACGAAAAACATCTTTAATTAGGTATATGGGACAAATGTACTATCAAATACCTCAGAAACTCTGATGCTGTAATGGGTGGTGTTACTTTTGTTTTTGCGGGCGATTTTCTGCAAACACTGCCTGTAGTAACAAAAGGAACACGCGCCGATATCATCAGAGCATGCTTAAAATCATCTCACTTACGGAGTTCGGTTGCATCTCCCATTTTACGAACAAACATGAGAGCCCATTTGAGCGACAACGACGATGACGACTTTCCGCGTAAACTACCCAATCTTAGCGAAGAATAAATTGTCTCTTCTAAAACCAACAGCAATTACGTAAAAACTTGACGGGACATTAGGATACATATTGCACAGGTTGGAACATCTTACTGATGCAATATATCCCGGTCTTGAAAATTTATTGGAGATTATCATTTGCTTTGTTCTAGGGCAATATTGTCACCCAGAAACGATACAGTGAATGAAACAAATAAACTCATTTCAGAGAAAATGCCCGGTCAGGTCAATCACTATAAGTCTATCCCCAAAAATTTTTAAATTCTTTGAACCCTTGTAGCTTACTTCCTCACGGAAGTTGGCATTCCTATCATGCTATTAAGAAACTTGAGCCCCCCCAGCATGTGTAATGAGAAAATGCTGCTTACAAAACAGTTACGGGACAGTATAATCGTGGCGACCATTATCAGGGCCAGCAGTGGGACAACTGGCCTATATTCCGCGGATACCCATGATTCCCACTGATTTACCCATACCGTTTAAAAGGCTACGGTTTCCTCCAGTGAAGATCTCTTTTGCCCTCACTATTAACAAGTCCCAAGGTGACACATTTATCTCTGGTCGGCCTTGACCTGAGAAAGCCGTGTTTTTCCCATTGGCAGTTACATGTTGGCTTATTTCGGGTTAGAACTCCTGACAGACAATATACAGGGTCTCTATAAATGATTGTAACAGCGCAGTTGGCTTTGGATTATGCAAACCACAGAATTCTGTGATCATGGTACATGGTTACAATCTTTTATAAAGACCCTGTATTTTGCTACCAAATGATAACATTATATCCAATATTGTTTACAGAGAAGTTTTGAACAATTAAGATTACCATTACCAAACTAACTTTACCCGCGACTTGGTCCCCCTGGAATTTGTTTATCGCAAATCCCTCAAATGTTTTTTTAGGACAGAGTTACTTTCCAATTTTGTATTAGCATGCAAATACAAAATATACCTGTGTATAAACCTCCTTTTTGGCAGTTAGAAATCAAAACATAACACTCTGTACTAAAAAAGGATTATTAACATTATGCCCAACGGAGTGGGCACGGGTCAGCAAGTTATTTATATTTACTACCTACGACCCTATATACGTACTAACTATCATTATCGTCTTTATTAATACCACGTCTTGTTAATGACGAAGAGTCGAGCGTTTCCGCTACATCGACTGAAGGTAAAGTCTGCATATTTGTATTACCTTCATTTTGAATGAAAAACGGACAAACATCTCGCTGCTTTGTTCAAGGTGCATGCATTGAACAGTTAAGTGGGTGTTCTTAAGGATCCCTAAAAATGACGTTTTATTTCTGTTTATACTAAGAAAGGAGCGACATTTCGTTAAGTGACGGAACCTAGATAGCCTCTTTCAGGCAAAGCTTCGATACATCCACCTTGCATGTTGCATGAACGTTGACAGGTTCAGTTCCGTAGTATGAGCTCAATATTGGATGATTTCAATCCATTAAAATTCTCTCTCTGCTTTCATTGTTTATATTAACTACCTGCGTCCACTTTACACACTAACTATCATTATCGTATCTTTCATTAACACGTCTAGTTTATGACTAATAGTCGAGTATTTCCACTACATTGACTAAATGTAAAGAATGCATAGTTGTATTACTGTCAGTTTGAATGAAAAACGGAGAAACATTTCGCTACTTCGTTCGGGATTCATGCATTGGAGAAAGGAGTTCGTAAGGATCCCAGCAGATGGCGTTTTGTTTCAGTTTATACTCAGAAATGACCGACATTTCGTTAAGTAAGGAAACCTAGAATGCCTCTTTCAGCCAGAGCTTCTCCAGTCTGACGAGCCCCAGTAGGAGGAAATAGCTATTTATGAATGCTCTGTTTGATATTA
This sequence comes from Propylea japonica, assembly GCA_013421045.1. Lineage (NCBI taxonomy): Eukaryota > Metazoa > Arthropoda > Insecta > Coleoptera > Coccinellidae > Propylea > Propylea japonica. Next base: position 42,477,114 of record CM024242.1, on the reverse strand, counting down.
CCACCTTGCATGTTTTTTTGACGTTAACAGGAATTGTTCCGAAATATGAGTTCGATATTAATTGATTTCAATCAATTAATTTTTTTTGTTTTTATTGTTTGAATTCACTTTCTTCGTCCCTATTTACGCACTAACTATCAAACGCCGTTGATTGTACACGTGTTTATTCTGCTCTTGAGTTTTCATCTATGATATAACACTAGCGACCCGCCCTGGCTTCGCACGGTAATTCGATCCAAGTAAAACTGTTAAATAAAGACAGTTGCATCATACTTTTATCATAAATTCCCTAAATTATGGTGCCTACCGACCCTCTAAGTTAGAAAAGTGATTAAATACTAACTTGTAACACTCGGTTAAAAAAAAACATCAAAATCATTTCAGTAGCTATGGCGTCATGCGCTTCTTGACACGATCACGCTAGATTTCCGCGGGAATGAGGTATTTTCCCGCCGTAAAAAGTAGCCTGTGTCCGTTCCCAGGATCCTATCTTTATATTAACCAAGTCTTATAAAAATCCGTTCAGACCTTAAGGCGTGAATGAGGTAAACTTTCAAAACAAACGATTAAAAATCACTAACTTAATTAGTTTTCTGTCTACTGCCTACGCCTTAAGTACGATAGCATGAATATTGATAGCCCATATCCTTTTCTAGGTTACTATATCTATCACCCAACTAAATTTCATCAAAATCCGTTCAGCCGTTTAGGCATGATAGAGCAAAACTCCCAGCAAAAACCATAAAAAATCACTAACTCAATTCAGTTTTCTGCCTACTTCGTACCCCCTAAGTACGATGACGTGATCATTTTGATCTTATATCTGTTTTTAGTAACCATCTATTACCTTACTAAATTTCATCAAAATCTGTTCAGCCGTCTAGACGTGAAAGAGCAAAAATCCCAACAAAAACGACTAAAAATCACTAACTCAATTTAGTTATCTGCCTATTGCCCTTCCCCTAAGAACGATGGCGTGATTATTTATAGCCTATGACCATTTCTAGGTTATCATCTGTCACCATACCAAATTTCATCAAAATCCGTTCAGCCGTTTAGACGGGAAAGAGCAAAAGTCCCAACAAAAACGACTAAAAATCACTAACACACAGGGTAACAGCTTGGATATGTCGAGTAGAGGTTCAATAGAGCCTACACAAAACTATCCCGCTTCAACCCGTGCACGTAGGCAGCATTGGACTAGAACAATGAACATAAGTCTAATCAATGCATATTACAAAGTTACCGAAGGAGAAACACAGACAAAAAAGTACGCGGCAAAACTAGCGGAACTCTGGGAAGAACAGTACCCAGACAAAAAATTCACCGGCAAACATTTGATTGCGCAGGTCAAGAACATAAAGACGAGAAAGCTTCTCTCCCCAGACGAACTCGAGATGATGAAGGCGGACTCGATCAGAAAATCACCAGTCAAAACAATCAACAACATAAGAAGGAGCATCCACCGAAGAAGCCTGAACCTACAACAACAAGACAGCTCACAACAACAACAAAACAGCCCACAACAACAGCAAGAAAGCAACACACAACAACAGGAAGAAACAAATATACAACCACAGCTCGAACGAACCGAAGACGATGAGACAACCCTGGAGATTCTCACTATGTTCCAGGCAGTTGACCTTGAGTGGAATGGAGTCGAAATAACTAGACGACCCAGAATCACCAAACTGACCAACAGTAAAGATACCACCACAATGATGAAAGCCATTGATGAAGCCCTTGACAGTACATTCAGCAGCTCGACTAACTTGGGAGATTTGTGCCACAAGGTATACTGTGCGGCCACCATAGCCAACATAATCCAGCCAACAAAGACGACAAACCCCACAGTAATGCACCAACAACGAAACAGCAAACCCCCATGGGAGGAGCGAATCGAAAAGAAGATCGCGAACATCCGACGAGAGATAGGAGTCCTACACAGCTTTCTGAACACCACGAAACCATCCAAAAAACTTGAGAAGAAAGTCCAGAAGTACGCAGATAGGAGAAAGCTGAAGAAAAGCGATCGCAAATACCACGAACACCTGAAAGTACACATGGAGACCATGAAGCAGAAGATCGCAGCCTTGGGGAGCCGAATGCGAAGATACCATAAAAGAACTCAGAGACACCGAGAAAATAACCTTTTCATGAATAACCAGAAAGAGTTCTTTAGGAGTCTCGATGAACAACGAAAACATGCCGAAGATATTCCTCCGAAACCAAAAGAGATGCAAGAATACTGGTCGAGTATTTGGTCACAAAGTGAAGTGCACAACAAGGAAGCCCCGTGGATAAAAACTCTAATCGAAGAACAAACTGACCTAGAAGAAATGGCACCAATAACAATAACTACAGAAGACGTCAGTAACACTGTCCGCAGAACAAAGAACTGGACCACCCCCGGCGTTGACAACCTACATAATTATTGGTGGAAGACTCTCAAGTCAACACATAAAGTGTTGGCCAGACTTTTTCAAGAGTCGCTGCAAAACCCGGAGGGCATCCCAAAATATTTCACCCAAGGTGCAACCTGCATGATTCCCAAGACGGAAAAATTGTCTGACCCCAGAAACTACAGACCAATCACGTGTTGTACAGCGTACAAGATTTTAACGTCTACAATAGGTTTCAAAATAGTCACACACTTAAAAAACAACAAACTACTAGCCTGGGAACAAAATGGCTGCAACAAGAACGGCAGAGGAGCTAAGGAACTTCTAGTGATAGACAACGCGATCACGAAACAGGCAAGGAAAAGGTTGAAAAACCTATCCATGGCTTGGATAGACTATCGCAAGGCCTTCGATTCCGTCCCTCACTCCTGGCTGCTTCAGGTACTCCAAATATATAAAATCAACCCTCTAGCAATCCAACTACTGCAACATCTTATGACCACGTGGCACACAAAGCTGACAGTTAAACACGAAACCGTGTCCTACCAGACGGATGAGATCAGGATAGCAAAAGGAATTTTTCAGGGTGACGGCTTCAGTACCTCATGGTTCTGTACAGCCATGAACCCCATCAGTAGTATGCTCAACAGAACAGCATACGGTTACGCATTGCCAGACAGTAACACTATCCTCTCACATTTGTTCTACGTGGACGACTTAAAGCTCTTCGCCAGAGGACGAAAACAGTTGGAGGGAGAACTGGAGCTGGTAAGGAGGTTCAGTGACGATATCGGTATGTCGTTGGGGTTGGAGAAGTGTGCGGTTGTGGAGGTCAGGAGAGGAAAGATGTTTAGACAACAAAACATCCAACTGGAAGATGGTCGAGAAATAAGAAGTTTAGGAGTTGAGGAAAGCTACAAATACCTGGGAATCCAACAAACTTATGAAATACGTCAGCAAGAAAATAAACGAGACGCCGAAAGTGAACTTCTCAGAAGAGAACGCGGAAAGTACTTGGGACACAGCTGTCAGGAAAGAACATTATAGCGGCAATCAACATGTGGGCTGTACCAGCGTTTACTTATACAGCTGGCGTACTGACATGATCAAAAACAGACTTACAAAGAATTGACCAAAAGATAAGAACATTACTCACCAAGAATGGCTTGCTTCACCCTAATTCGGCTGTGGAAAGAGTATACTTACCCCGAAGAACGGGCGGACGTGGATTGAGCAGTCTAGAAGATACCTGTCAGAGAGAAGAAAAAAATATTTTAGACTATTTTCGCAAGAGAAATAACCCGGTACACCAATGGGTGACTACTTACCAGCCAATATCCGATAGAGCAGGAATATCGCCTTCGAGAGAACCTGAAATAGAAAATAGATTAGAGAGCCTCAAACAAAGCTGGCAGTCTAAATCACTTCATGGCAGATTCTATGCCAGCCTGCAACAGGAAGAAGTGGACAAAACAAAATCACATACTTACCTCATGCAAGGCTATTTATACCCACAAACCGAGGGAACATTGATGGCCTTTCAAGACCAGGTGGTGCCAACTATAGTCTGTTCAAACGTAAGAAGGAGCAATAACAACAAGTTTGGCGCAGCGGTAGGAGGGGCTTCGGACAGTTACTTTCCGTCCAGAGTCGAATCCAGGGGGTTTCACTCAATCGTTCAGTTTTAACTGAATATTATTATACGAATGCAATTCTTACAGCACATCTGAGTGAAATATATACACGCTCTCATTCATTCCTTATCTAATTTATTCTATTTGGAGGTTCCACAGTGTATACACTTTGTCAAAAGATTTTCTCTATTTCTACATATTCAGTACCATCCACAGTCCGTTCCGAGTACAATCCTGGCAGTCTCTTAGGGTGGACCAAGAAAGTGTTTTTATGACCGTTTGACCAATAGGAGTTTTATTGTGCGCAAACCAGACGATTTTGTTTGTTTACAAAGCTGTCTCTTACATTTGAACAGACTATAGAGTATACACGAAACACATAATGAAATTGCAGGTAGAAACAACTAAATGCCGCCTCTGCAACATCGCTGAAGAAACAATTCAGCATCTCTCTTCAGGATGCTCACAGATAGCTGGTACAAAATACCTGGCCCGGCATAACGAGATGGGAAAGGTAGTGCACCAACTCATATGCCTCCGAGAAGAACTACTACCGCACTTCACCCCTCACCACTTGTATAGCCCACAGGCAGTACTAGAGAATGACCAAACTAAGATCTACTGGGATCTGACCGTGGTGACTGACAGGGGAGCGGAACACAACAGACCAGACATGGTGGTGTGGAATAAGACCAAGAAAACTGCGCATATCATCGACTTTTCGGTGCCCTTAGATAACAACTTGGCAAAGGCGTATGGGGAGAAGATCACTAAGTATAACGTCCTCGCCCGTCAGATCAGAGACATGTGGAAGTTGAAGTCGGTCACAATACTTCCCTTGATCATCAGCGCCAATGGGCTGGTCCACCGAAAAACTTCCACACACATAGAAGAACTTAAACTGCCTCCAAACACCATAGCATGGATGCAGAAGGCCGTAATATTGGGAACGGTTGGCATAGTCCGACAAGTCATATATCCTTATTGAGTGACTAGCAAGGTTGCTCTTGACTCCAAAGTCCGGGTAACCTGGTGAATTCCACAACTGTGTGAAGGAAATATATATATATATATAGATACTGGGGATAAGAGTCTTGATTGTATTTAAATTCAAATTTTAAGGGTTTAACGACTCAGGATTGGAGAAAATAAAGTTTAGTACTCTTTATTCTACGCCGAGCTTTCGCATTTATTTTAATGCTTCTTCAGGGCTTCTAAAAATGGACAAACAATTTGATATAAATACTACACTGTTAAAAACAAACAAATTACTTACTGAATTTTGAGGTTTTTTAAAGAAATCTAACATCGTTCAAAAACATTGGTCATAAAATTAAAATCATTTTCAGGAATTGTTCACGTAATACGAAATAAATTAAAATATCATAACAATGATCCTAGATTATATACGTTATCTATATTTGATGTGACATATCATCCGAAAAACAGATACCACCGACAGTGAAAAACCTCTTATCCTTGGGTTCCAAGTTCAGCATTCCAACAACAAAAAGTGACGTCAGAATAGAAAATTTAATTGCAGACACAGAATATATCTTACAGTGCATTCAAGATCAGAATAGGGACATAAAAAGAGCTAGGGTAACAAACATAATTACAAATTATATACATAATGACATTAATAACAACAGTCCATTAAATAGATGGTATGGAGATACTAAAGAATTCTTGAAAAATAACAAAGACATTGTGGTATTAAATAGTGACAAAGGTGGAACAACTGTAATCATGGAACAAAAAGTATATATAGAAAAAATGGAAGAAATATTACTTTCAAGGGATTTCAGAAAATTACCGAGAGACCCCACGCAGAAAATTCAAACGAAGTGCAATAAATACGTAGATATGTTGAAAAACCTGAATTGTATAACAACTCAACAAGCCAAAGAAATGAAAACATACAATGCAGTAGCTCCAAGAATTTATGGAAACCCCAAACTACACAAAGAAGGATACCCACTAAGACCCATTGTATCCGGTGTGCAAAGCCCTATGAATACGTTATCTAAGTTCATGGCAGATGTACTTAAAAGTGCATATAATACTGACAATGAATATTATGTCAAAGACACATTCCAATACGCTCAACAATAAATGATCTTGAGATACCAGATGACTACAGATTGATCTCACTTGACGTCGTAAACTATTTGGAAATTTAGAGAAAAATAAAATAATTGAAGTACTGAAACTTAAATGGAATGACATCAAACACCACATAGACATTGAGATGGAATTATTCATGGAAATAATAACTTTCCTTCTAGAAAATAGCTATTGCATGTTCCAAGGAGAATTCTACTTGCAGGTTTTTGGATGCGCTATGGGGTCAAAATTGATTCCTATCCTAGCACAATATGTTATGGACCATCATCTGGATTTATGCATTTCCAAGCTACAATTCATCGTCATTTTCATCAAAAAATTTGTAGACGATCTAGTGATAATAGTACCAGAAACACAAATCCAGCCCACCCTAGACTGTTTCAATTCTATTTGTGAAGATATACAGTTTACACTAGAAAAGGAAGACACAGAACACTCAGTACCCTTTTTGGACACGAGAGCGTATAGACAAGACCGAAAAATTAAATTGAGGTGGTTCAGAAAAAGTACACACTCGGACAAAATCATCCATTACCACTCAAATCAAAACATAAGTGTGAAAATAAATACTATCAAGGAGATGAAAAATAGAATCACGAAAATATGTCATAGGACGTTTAGAGATGATGGAATAAAAAAATTACACCACATTCTGAGGGAAAATGCGTATCCAGAGACCATGATAAGAAAATTACTGTATGCTGGAGATCACACTCAAATCTCATCAACCGAGGAACAGAATGAAATAAATAGAGTACATTATGCTTCATATCCAAATGTTGCGAAATTAACATCAAAATTGAAAAACGTCTTCAGAGAAGAAAACGTCAAAATAGCCACTTATAATTTAAAAACAGTGAAGTCACTATACAGTAAAATAAAGGACCCCATCCCAACACCACTTAAAAGCAATGTTGTATACAAAATCAATTGTCTAGATTGTGAAAAATGTTATGTTGGACACACTTCACAATTGGTCAAAAACAGAATATCCCTTCATAGATCAGACATGAGAAAACACCACGAAAGATGTGCCTTGGCCTCACACACCCATAGTCTAGATCACAATATGGACTTTGATAACGTTGCTATTTTAAAGACAGAAAAGAACTACCAAAAAGGCTGATACATGAAATGATTAATATAAACAAAGAAGATGATACTATGAACAAAAAGACGGATACAAACAAATTAAGCAACATTTACAGCTACTTATTGGAAAGATCCAAATTTACATACTTTTATGACGGTCCTGTAGATGAATAATGGTGCATGCAATACAGATGGGTAAGAGCTGTCAATAAAACGAACACAGAAGCGAGAGATAAACTAGCCAACAATTCTGATATGTCACATCAATATAGATAACGTATATAATCTAGGATCATTGTTATGATATTTTAATTTATTTCGTATTACGTGAACAATTCCTGAAAATGATTTTAACTTTATGACCAATGTTTTTGAACGATGTTAGATTTCTTTTAAAAAACCTCAAAATTCAGTAAGTAATTTTTTTGTTTTTAACAGTGTAGTATTTATATCAATTGTTTGTCCATTTTTAGAAGCCCTGAAGAAGCATTAAAATAAATGCGAAAGCTCGGCGTAGAATAAAGAGTACTAAACTTTATTTTCTCCAATCCTGAGTCGTTTAAACCCTTAAAATTTGAATTATATATATATATATTATATATATATATATATATTATATTATATATATAATATATATCAATACAATTAGTATATATAATATATACAGATGTGGAAGAAACGGATGGAAACACAGGAGTTTCAGTGTTAAATTCACGCTGGTTCGGAGTCCAGTGGAGCAGTGGAAGAATCGAAACCTCGGAGCGATGCGATGTTGAATAAGCGGCTGGTCTGTTAGAATGGCAGTCTGTAGTGAGTGGGGAAGCGCGCAAGCAACGATCTAGGATCGAATATCGAATCAGTAACACTCCAAACGGGAGATGGATAACATCGCATGACTATTGAAAATGAATACGACAAATTTCCTCCACTCTTATGGGCGCCATGGGCGGAAGTTATTTGCCTCAATGAATGAAACAAAGAATTTCCTGTGAAAATTAATATTCAGGTTCTTTTTCGACATAACTGGTTTGAAAATAAAATAAATTCTACGAAAAACAAAAATAAATTCAACGGAAATAAAAACATGAAAAAAAACAGAAATTAATCTGTTATAAAGATTTAATCTCATATCTCGCAGAAGATTCGGCGTACTTGCTATTTTGAAACAAAGTTGTATTATTTTGGACCTTAATTCAATAATGTTCGTCGCTCTTTCAATTTCTTGCCAATACACCATATTTTTGAGATATCCCAAAAAAAGAAATCATTGGGAAATAAATCTGGAGATCTGGGGAGCCATTTGATGGTTCCGTTTGTGGTCAGAAAAAGTCGTTCTTAGATATTGTGTGACTACGCTTGCGTTATGACTTGGGTATTTTATTCTGTAACAGATCCAAATATTTTGCAGCGTTTAGGTTACCATCGATGAAAAATGGCCCTATCATGTAATTACCCAGCATTCCTGTCCAAACATTAAGTTTTTCAGGAAACTGGGTACGCACAGGAATACTCAGGTGCTTATTCTCCTTAGACCAATATCTTACTACGGATGGGTTATGTTTTCTATGCAATGAAAACGATGACTCATCCGTGAATAAGATATTGCTCAGAAAAGAACTAATCTCATTCTTTTTCCATCATATATTTCCCAGAATTCCATTCTTTTGAAATGGTCTTCTGGAAAAATTTCCTGAAAGGTTTGCACCTTATAACATTTGTAACCATTTATTTTCAAAATATTCCGAACAGTTCTATCGCCCAAATCGACTTGCTGGGCAATTTTTCTGCTAGAACAAGGTGCACTGGTTTCAACAGCAGCACACACATCCACTTCTCTTGCCAAACGAATGCTGGGTAATTACATGATAGGGCCAGTTTTCATCGATGGTAACCTAAACGCTACAAAATATTTGGATCTATTACAGAATCAAATTATTCCGACAGTTCGACAGCTACCAATTAATTAATTATTTTATTTTCAAACCAGTTATGACGAAAAAGAACCTGAATATTAATTTTCACAGGAAATTATTTGTTTCATTCATTGAGGCAAATAACTTCCGCCCATGGCGCCCATAAGAGTGGAGAAAATTTGTCGTATTCATTTTCAATAGTCATGCGATGTTATCCATCTCCCGTTTGGAGTGTTACTGATTCGATATTCGATCCTAGATCGTTGCCTGCGCGCTTCCCCACTCACTACAGACTGCCATTCCAACAGACCAGCCGCTTATTCAACATCGCATCGCTCCGAGGTTTCGATTCTTCCACTGCTCCACTGGACTCCGAACCAGCGTGAATTTATCACTGAAACTCCTGTGTTTCCATCCGTTTCTTTCACATCTGTATATGTATAGATTTCATGGAGCTTGATAAAATTGTAGTAATAAGAAGAATTGAGTTTGCGGTTGGTTCTAGGTGAAACATTATAACAATTCATATTGAAAGTACACTCAGTTTATATTTCGCAGTTTATTCAGAAATCTGACACGTGTTTCGGTATAACAACCATCTTCAGAGGAGTACAAAAAGTAACTAAACTTAAAATCACAGGGGTTCTATTTTTACAATTGCAACATCTGTTACTTTTTATGGCACATTTTTACAACAGTGTCTAATACAGGGGTACTAGGAAAGAGTACTTGGGAATTTGTTAAATTTTCCTTATTCTCTGAAGATTTTTTAATTGAAAGAATCTCCAAATAGTCCACAACTTTACCCTTATTATCACAGTATAACAAACTAACATCCTTTTCATTGAAAAAGTGATTGTTCTCTATACAATATTCTGCAAAACCGGTGATTTATGGTTTTTTAGAATAGATACCCTATGTTCTTTAACTCGATGTTGTAATTACCGGCCTGTTTGTCCAATATATATAGCATCACAATCATCACATTTTAGCTGGTAAATTCCCGTATTTGTTTATTTTTTCTGTAAACCATTCGAAATTTCGAATGCTTTACAGATATTTGTTTATTTATTCTGTAAACCATTCGAAATTTCGAATGGTTTACAGAATAAATAAACAAATACATCACCTGCAATATTCCAGAGAATATTAGGGAATATAATCAGAAAACATTAACTATCTGATTTTACAAGAAATCATATAGACGATATCTCAGTGTTTTCTGAGACATTTGACCAACATATGATTCACATAGAAATAAACGAAGAAGGGTTCAGGCTAAAACTCACAAAATGTGAATTTGCTATGGATTCAGTTAAATATTTGGCACATGAGATCAGGTATAATTCAATAAATCCAATAAATGATAATTTTGAGGGTATAAGAGATTTTCGAACACCACAAAATCAGAAAAATGTTCGACAATTTTTGATAAAAGTGAATTTCTACTATAAATATGTACCAAAAGCGCTTGATCCATTACACCAATTACTGAGGAAAGGTAAAAAAATTGAGTGGACAGAAGAATGCCAAAAAACATTTGATCACCTTAAAAATTCATTGTGGATGAAACCAGTGTTATCCATATCCCAAATCTGCCAATACACATTTATACAGATGGTAGCATTTTAGGTATAGGAGCAGTAATGAAACAACCACAACCAAATGACGTTAATAAAGAAAAACCAATCGCCTATTTCTCAAGAAAGTTGAATGAGACACAAAAAAAAGAAAGCTATATATCTGGAAACACCAGCAGTTAGAGAAGCAGTACTTTATTGGCAACATTGGTTGATGAGAAGATCATTCAGAGTTTTTACAGAACATAAACCACTACAGGATCTGAATATGAAAGCGAAACCGGATGAATAATTATGGGGCCTCACTCTTTTTCTGGAAAGTACAATTTAGCAGCAGACTGTTTCAGTAGGAATGCAGTATTGGAAGAAGAAAATATTCAAGAAAATTTATTGAGAACAGTAAATTGTGTTAGTCTTCAAGATTATAATGGATCGAAGAAGCAATAAAAATATCAGGATAGAAGATAAGAGTGTGAAAAAAAAGGAGTTTTCTTCGAGAAGAAAAAAAAATATTCTAACGGAAGAATTCAGTAGAAACCTATTAAAAACATACACCTTAAGATGGGTCATATTGAAAATAATCAAATGATATTTATGCTTTTTCCTCATTACACATCAGAAAATTTTTTGAGTAATATAAAAACCTTTGTTCAACTTGCGAGACCCGCATAAAAATAAAACCAGAATTAAAAATAACTATGGCACTCTTTCACAACTAGGTCCAGCAAAATAACCATTTGAAATGTTATCTATAGGTACTTTAGGTGGATTTGGAGAAACTAGATGAACGAAAAAATATCTGCATTTATTATTAGTGGATCATTTTTCAAGATACGCGTTCATTTTAACTTAAAAAACTCGAATCAGCTCAAATTTCATAAAATTGACAAAGTTTTGTGAGAGGGAAAAATAGAACAAATTTCAATCGATCAATATCCAGGAATAAGTTCAAAAGAAAGAAAACAGAATTTTTTAGATGAAAAATACATCTCACTGATATTCACTGCTGTTGATGCTCTATTTTCAAACGGTTTGAACGAGGGGATAAAAATTGAACGCTATTTAATAAATATAGGCGTGAGTTGAATGAATTAGAAAATAGAGCTTCGTGGACAACAGTAGCTCATGAATGTATAAAAAAATAGAATAAAACCATCCACACGGTAACTAAGTTCAGCCCAGAATACTTGTTGAAAGGAATCGATAATTCATTGATACCTGAGGAATTGAAGGTAGGAGTGAAAATACTTTGGGTGAACATAGAAAGACTGCGTTGGAGAATAGTATAAAATATACCAATAACAAACGAGTATTTGATTCACATAGAAAGGAGTATGACTTCAAAGTAGGTGACTTGGTTTATGTTGAAAATGGAAACCGACTAAATAATAAAAAGTTAGATTGGTCCTTTTGAAATTGCAAAGAAAATTTCAAATTCTATCTATAGAATAGACACAGGGCATAAAAAAAAGGTTTGAATCTTTTTCATGTCACAAAACTCATTCCGAAAATTAAAAATTCCTAGAATTTTCATTCCGAGGAGGAAAGATGTAAGAAAGCTTACACTTTCTTAATGAGTTCTTTATTTTCGAACAAAGTCATCGGCGTTTATATATTTATGGAATTGAAATTTCACTGTTTTTGTCAAAAGTTGTAAATGCGAACATTGAATGTAGTTTCTGTTTTCAGGTTTGTGGAGATATATTCAGATTACTGATGGCATTGAAAAATATTACTTGTTTTCAGAATAAGAAACTCATCTTATTTTGTTTCAACAACATAACATTATATAAACAAGAGCAAACCTAACACCTTGAGGAACCCCATAAAGAACTTCTTTATCATTCGATATAAATGTTTTAGTGATGACTGTAACAAAGACCTTCTGTTTTCGGTCTTCCAGGTAGCTCTGATTACGTTTAAGCTGCTTGTCTCTTATACCATATGCTTCTTATTTTCCTAATAATTTAATGTGGTTACAGAGTCAAATGCTTTTGATAAATGCAGGTGTTTTGTTCGTAAGTGAAGATTTTGAGAATTTCACGTGATGTATTTAAAATACGTAAAAGTTATAAAGTTATATTTGTCAGAAATGTGTACAGTGTGATGTTATAGAATGGAATATGTCTAGTGTGGTAGTTTAGTTGTAAATATATGAAAATGTTTATAAAATCCCAGGTCAACTCAAGTGGCTTCTTCCCCTGTGCGTCTGGATCTTGCGTTCCCCTTGCTCCTCGTCTGTATCCCGGTGCCACGAAGAGGAAGGCGTGGGCCAACTCGTCACTATGTCACCGAATAATTGGGCAATAGACTTAACATAGCGCCCGCCTTGAAACACTCCAGGGTTTCAATGAAGACCATTATTGACTAGGAAGTACACAGATTTTGACCACTGGACGTTTGAGCTCGCTGGTGGCTGTCTTGATGGTTACTGTGCGTATTACGTCGTCCATCCCCTTGTGGATTTGTAGAATTCTACCCAGTTTCCATTTCAGAGGTGGAAGGCCGTCTTCTTTAACGAGTACCAGTAGACCAGTTTTCCTAATACTAAGATGCTCCTTTTTCCACTTCGTTCGAGTTTGCAAAGTGGACACGTACTCCTTGCTCCATCGGGACCAAAAATGTTGAGTTATTTGTTGTGCCCTCTGGAACCTCGAGAGACGATTCTCTTTGATGTCAATGAAGTTGGGTTCTGGTAACTCAGTTAATCTTTCTCCTATCAGGAAATGTGCCGGGGTAAGAGGAGTAGTGTCATTGGGATCAGTGGACATAGGGTAAAGTGGTCGGGAATTCAAACACGCTTCTATTTGACATAAAATGGTATTGAATTCTTCAAAAGTTAAAGAGGCGTTACCCATAACACGTTTCAAATGATACTTGGTAGACTTAACGCCTGCTTCCCAGATACCACCAAAATGAGGTGCACTGGGAGTGATGAAATGCCATTGAATACCCTCGCTTGCTAGTTGGCTACTAAAATGATGTTTGAACGAATTTAAAAATTGTTTCATTTCGTTATTGGCACCTACAAATGTGGTGCCATTGTTTGAATAGATTTCTCTGCATTTACCTCGTCTTGCCATGAAACGACGCAAAGATGCCAAGAAACATTCGGTGGTGAGGTCACTGACAACCTCCAAGTGTAAAGCCTTTGTGAAAAAACATACGAAGAGTGCAATGTACGCTTTGAAAGTTTTGAAGTTTCTACCCTTTCTGTCACGTAGTTGAAACGGCCCCGCATAATCAACACCAGTTATAGAAAATGGGCGTGATGGGGTTATGCGTGAGGGGGGAAGATGATCCATTATGTGTTTCTGTGGTTTTGCCTTACATCTGAAGCATCGAACGCATTCATGTACCACCTTTTTCACTAAATTACGACCAGATAGTGGCCAAAACCTTTCTCTGATCGATGGCAGCAAAGCATCAGTAATCTGATGTGTTCGTGACGTACGATTAATATAGTTAGGTGACAGTTTGAAGGAAGAACAATGGGGTATTTCTTCGAAAAATTAAAGTTAGATTGCTTTAGTCTACCACCAACACGAATTACTTGATTGACTTGATCAAAAAATGGGTTCAAACTTAACAGTTTACTCTTTGCATGTATTGCTTTAGAGTTGGACAATTTGTAATATTCGTCGCTAAAATAATGTTTTTGTACAATTCGGATGAGAAAATTGAGCGTTTCATCAAGTTCGTAAGGAGAAAGAGACTCTTGCTGATTAAGTATTTCAGCACGTTTGATTTTATTCAAAAATCTAAATAAGTAGGCGAATATACGCTGTAATTTCATTATAGATGATTTTGATTTAATTATTTCTAGAATACGTGAAACAAAACTATCAGAAGTGTTAACGAATATGTTGGATTTATTTCGAAGCTCTGGAAGCTCAGAAATAGGCACAATAGTAGCGTTGGATTCGTGATAGGGCTAATTACTTTGCTATTGGGTTAGCCATTGAGGACCATGAAACCAAAAATCAGATTAAATAAAATCCGTTGGAATCAAACCGCGAGACAGAAGATCTGCTGGATTATCCTCAGTGCGCACGTGATTCCATGAAAATGTATTTGAGAGGTTCTGAATCTGTGCAACTCGATTTGCTACAAATGTTTTTAATGTATATGGGGGTGTTTGAATCCAAGCAATACATATGTTTGAGTCAGACCAATAAAAAATATCGTTAGGCTCAGAAAGACATATGCGTACCTTATCCGTTAATTCAGCAAGTATCAGTGCTCCAGATAGCTCCAATCTAGGAATAGTTGAAAGTTTCAATGGTGCTACCCTTGTCTTTGCACAATACAAATTGGACGTACCAAAGAACCGCAGCAACGAATATAAATACAGGCGCTATATGCTGTCTGAGATGCATCACAAAATCCATGTAATTGTACTGAAATAGGGTTAGAACATGGTGCCTGTCGTGGTATTTTGAGCGAGTTCAGATAATGCAGTTGTGACTTGTTAGTAGACCAGGCTGTATGAAGGTCACTGGGAAGAGATTCGTCCCAAGACAACTTGAGTTTCGAAATTTCTTGCAATAAGACCTTGGCCTTTATGGTGACAGGTGATAAAAGACCAAGTGGGTCGAAAATTTGGGCAGTGGATGATAGAATTTGACGTTTAGTTATTTTGGAGTTGTGTTGAGAAATATTTATGGAATATTGCAAGGAGTCATTCGTTGGATTCCAAAGTAATCCAAGCGTTTTACTTTGATCGTTGTCCCCTATGTGCAATAGACCAGGATCAGATTGAGACACGGAAGTTTCAGCATTTGAAATCCATTTTCTCAATGGAAAGCCATAATAGATTAACAGTTTTGATATATTTTTTTGATGTAATTTATCTCCTCAACAGTGTTAGCCCCAGTAAGAAGATCGTCCACATAAAAGTCATGCAGAATAATATCAGAAATTTCAGGATAGTGATCTTTGATGTGCGATTTCTTGTAGTGATCTAATAACAAGAAATGCTGAGGAGGCGACTCCGTAAGTAATGGTGTTCAGTACGTATACTTTAATTTCATCTTCAGCGCTGAAACGCCACAGTATTTTCTGAAGGTTACGTTGGTTTTTGTTAACTAGTATTTGGCGGTACATTTTCGTTATGTCAGCACTCAAAACATATTTGTGTCGTCGAAATCTTAATAATATGTAAAAGAGATTCTCTTGGATATTTGGACCTACCATCATGATATTACTAAGTGAAAAACCAGAAGTAGTTTTAGCAGAGCCGTCGAACACCACACGTAATTTTGTTGTTGTTGAACTTTCCTTTAGAACGCAGTGATGAGGAAGAAAGAAGCCAGAATTATCGTTTTGATCTTCAGCTAGAGTCATGTGACCTAATTGTACATATTCATTGATGAAGTGATGATATTGCGACTTCAATTCAATATTTTTCTCCAGCTTTCTTTCGATATTAAGAAATCGATTAGTTGCGATATTTCTAGATTCGCCGAGTACCGATGGTTGTTGATTTGAAGGAATGGTAACTATAAAGCGACCGTCGAAATTTCTTTGTATGGTATTCTTGAAGTGCTCTTCACAGTAATTTTCTTCTTGAGATAAAAACTGTGTCTTAGGATATTCCTTCAATTCCCAAAATTCAGCCATCTGTTTTTCTAAAGAATTTGTTGTGACAACGCAGTGTGTTGAATAACTTAGGCTATTCATCACGTTCAACGGACCCGATATCAACCAACCTAATTTTGTTTTTTGTAATATTGGCAGACCGTCACCCAATTTGACCTGACCAATACTTAAGAGGTCCTAAAATGTGTCTGCTCCTATCAATAAATTTATAGGAGCCGGTTTGTCAAAGTTAGGATCTGCCAAAGTGAGATTTCTAGGGATCTTTAATCTCGTAGAATCAAAGGGTAAACTTGGTAGATAATCGGTTATTCGTGGCAAAATAATACAAGAAATAGTTTTTTCAAAATCATTGAAATTGGATTTAAATTTCAAAGGAATATAGAATTGTACCTTGTTGTGCATTTGATTAACGCCATTTATTGAAATATCAATCGAATGTTTTTTCAAATTTAAGATCTTAGCAAGTTTTTCAGAAATGAAATTTACTTGGCTACCGTTGTCAAGTAGTACCCTGCATTGGTGGGCCGTTTTTTCATTGTCATAAACTGTAATAACCGCTGTAGAAAGTAGAATTTGAGACCGGGTGGACAAGCTAGTTGTAAGAGTATATTGTGAACTATCATTTGACGTATTGTTTGGATTTTGTGAACCGTTGTTGTTAGTAGAAGTACTTGGATTATCAACACCGTTAGCTAGTGAGCTATTTTCGTTTGAGTAGTTATGCAGATCAGTGGGGAAGGAATTTTCAAAGTGTAGCATAGTATGATGTGTTTTGCCACATCGTCTGCATCCTGCTGATTTGCAATCATTCGTACGATGATGGGGGACTAGGCAGTTTATACATAATCTCAATCTCTTCGCAGTATTAAGCCTTTCATTTGGTTTCAATTTATTGAAATCTGGGCATGTGTATATTTTATGGTTGTTTTTGCATAAAACACAGGTAACAGTTTTTGATTTGATAATTTACTTCCATTATATTTCTGCTCAATTTTTGTTATTTCCTTTTTAGGCATAATTGGTTTTCTCGTTTTCTGTCGGAGTTGAAATCATCCAATATGATTACTGCGTTATTTGATTCCCTACTTGAAATAATATTCATAATTTCAATTAATCTTTGGAAAAATACATCTGCATTCGCCAAAGAAAATGTATTTCGCCTATATATTATACTTAATACAATCAATTTTAACTCCCAAATTAAACACACAAAGCACAACATTTAAAAACATGAGGTATAGGAAACCCTGAAATATCCAACCTATATAACTCTACACACCTCTTGAGTAAATAACGACCCCTCCATGATTTTTTTCTATCCCAGCGGTAACTTGTTGCTCAACAAAACCCTCCATATGAAAACTTTTCAGTTACTCCTCACTCTGCCACTGTTCCGTCAAAGCAAGAAAGCCTGTGTTAGTTTCATGCACCGAATCCAAAAGTCCAATAAACGATAATTGAATGTACAAATGAACAATTTTGACTGTGTAAAAATTGTAATATAATTCTAGGTATTCAAAATTTTCAAACCTGAACTCTCAAACAATAATTCCGTCCGGCCAGAAATCTCCACTACAACTTGATTTGAAATCTGCTTCTACACCCACAGTGAAAGCAGAATTTTTACCCCTTGTCTGGTGCTTTCTTACTTGGACATCTTTTATTTCCTTTATCTGCATCATGTATTCCTTCTCCTCATTTTCAGTAGTGGTCGTTGCTGCAATGTTTTCAAGATAAACCCATTCTTTTCACTTCCCTCTTTTCTTCACCCCTTGAACCATCATACTGGTTACCAGCACATATTATTTGATTGTTTAGTGTTCCTTATGCTGATAATGGTTTTCCATTCGCTTTCATTATGAATTGATTTTGAATGAGATTCCTTATTGCTTTCCGGATCCATTTCAAAATCATTTTTCTTATTGTTTAGATTCGATGTCAAATTCGTATCACCTTGAGAGTCATTCGATACTTGTGATTTCTGTTGTTTCTGCGATTTCTTGAGGTTCTGCACAGCTTGTTGTTGTTGTCTCTGTTGCTGGTACGAATTTATTGTGATGTTGTCCCTTTCTGGAATTTTGTTAACAGTTGCGTTTAATTTTGATATATCTTTATTATAAACACTTTTTTTCGGTTGTTCACCATCCCATTTCTCCATTGATTTGATTTTTTCTAGCAGCAATTCATTATCGAGCATCAGGATGTCGTTTTTACTCCTGCATTCCATTGAAAGGTCACTAGATATTTGACTTCTTTTATTAATATTTGTATTCGAAATAGAAGATCTACTTCCTGTTCTTCTAGAATTACTTCATCATTGGTCTATTGAACGCGATTGGCATTTCTGGTTTTAGCAGCCGTTGTTAAACATGATGGATGAAAATATTCTTTGTATTTGATGCACAGCACTGCTGCCAAAACATTTTTCTTACAGTGAGTACAATAAATGATTTTTTTGTCACTTGATTCCATAAATTTATCCGAACAGTAAAGTTGATGACGTGATCTTTACTGTCCGACAGCTCGACGCAGTTATATTTAAACACTTAATTTGTCGCAGAAAAGTTCGCTCTGCTATAGTAATTATATTCCCAGTTTGATGTAGTTTCCAATTTTAATACTGTGAGAAATAGTTTTGATCTGGTGGTTGAAATTTTTCAGCTCAGATTTTATTGGATTCGATTTAATTCGATATGGTCCCACCAAAGATACTGTTACATCTGAGAAGTTTCGTACTTGTTGAATACTTTGATTGACGTTTTTCTTTGTTGCATCATGGTTTTATCGTTCGCGAACTGTAACATATGAACTTTGCCTTCATTTTTGTCTCTGGTTGTCAATAAATTCAAATCATAACTCTTATGGAGTTGTCAAGATGGCGGAGAGTAAAGGTGATTCGTCCGATAGCTCTGTGAAATCTTTGAAAGAAAATATTAAAAACGAAATTTTTTGTGCGCACTGTACCAATTGTTGGTTGATTTTGTGATGTGTATCAAGTGTACAAAGCAATTTCACCCTGGATGTGTGACACAATCATCGAATACAAAATCGGCGCTATGTATTCATGAAGTGGTCAAGAATTCAAGTAATCATCAACAAATGGAGTTTATCATCATAAAGTTGCGGAATGAATTCCTGGAAAAACTAATATTGGAGGTTAAAAGCAATAATGAAATATTAATACGAAATAGTCAATTGCTCAATGAGATAAAAAAGGTGATCGAAACAAATTATCAAGATAAGATGAAGGAAATAAACAAAACACATGTTGTAAAAAATATTAACATTACTGAAACGGCCATCTCAAATCTCGATTCAAATTCAGGTCAAGAGTCATCGCATTCTTCTTCTACCACTAATACCACTAACAGAACATACAGTTCTGTGGTTTCTCCCAAAAAGAATAAAAGTACCCACCGCCGGGGGAATCTCCGGAAACCTTCGGTTTTAGTTCATTAAAAACCTCCAGTAATTTTCACCATAATAGTTTATGTTTTATACATCAGAACGTTCAGTCAATTGCATCTGCTTTCAGCACACTTCAGCATATTGTTGATGACAATGAGGTTGATTTTTTGGCGGTTACAGAACATTGGCAAACTTATGAACAACTGAAACATTATAGACTATTAGGTTACAACCTAGTATCCAGTTACTGCAGAAATTATGGTGAGCACTGGAGTAGTGCCTTATTCTTCAGGGATAATTACAAATTTCAGGACAAGGGATTATTTGAACAACTACAGCATTCCGTTCATTATTGAATGTTGTGCAGCTCAGGTACGTCTGAATATAGGAAATGTTATGATCAGTGTTTACGGACCTGAATCCTCTGCAGCTAATTATGATATTTTCTTGGAGAGGCTATCACGTACATTGTCCTGCTGTTTAAAAGAAAAAGCTGATGTAATACTGGCAGGTGATTTCAATATTGAATTGTTACTCAATACATCCGCAACTAAGAACTTCAGATCGAAAAAAAGCAAGTCAGGGATATTAATAAAGGCAACATGGAGAAGTTTATTGATCGAATATCTGATCAACTTTGGACAGAAGTATGTGAGGACTTGAATGATGATGCTAACTCATTGTGGAAGGCATTTTTTGAAAAATTCAATGAGGTTTTAACCTCATGTTTTCCTTTCAGGACTATTGGTTTCCAGAAGAACAAGAAACGTAAATATAAAAGTACCACCATTCAAGAATATAAAAAACTTCTGGAGTCCAGAAGTCCAGAATCTGGACTGCCTATTCCTACTCTCCAGGAGGTCTGACGAATATTTATCAGCATACAAAGAGACGAAACGTAAATATGACATAATGATAAGAGAAGAAAGAACAGGACACAATAGAAAATTGATCGAAAAGTCAACAAATAGATCAACAACCGTGTTAGCTCTTCGATGTATTTAATAAGTAGAGCGAGTATGGACTGCATTTTTTGATAGATGTTGCGATAGCAGAACAATTCACAGGTTTTCCGTCAATGAGAAACTGAATATAAAAGCTCTTACCAACTCCAAATGGGCTGTGATGATCTGGGGGCTTCCTTTTCTTT
The DNA here is from genome assembly GCA_013421045.1 of Propylea japonica. Lineage (NCBI taxonomy): Eukaryota > Metazoa > Arthropoda > Insecta > Coleoptera > Coccinellidae > Propylea > Propylea japonica. The sequence continues at coordinate 42,456,207 of CM024242.1, read as the reverse complement.
TGTAGGCCTGGAGGGATCCCTCAATGAAGGCACATCAGTGGTCATGCACTTGATATTCTTGAAGCTTATAACTAATTGCTGTCTCTATCAGTTATTAACACTTGAATTAATTTGCCACACACAACAAATTAACAAACTTAAGCGAAAAATAGCGAAATTGCGAATACTATTTGTATAGCGACGAAAATATGCGGAGAACTCGAAAGTATACACTCTCATTAACAGTTCCAATTAAGAATGTTTTTTGCTGTTCAAAAAAACCTTTCGGTCCATGTTGGCGCATATTGCCAATATTTTCAGAGCATTTATAAGTCAGCAACCCACAATACAGAAAAGTGTAATTGTGTGCTGCCGACACAACATCCTCCGCGCGCCAGAAATGGCCAAAACTAACTAGAAACATTGTTTAAGGATAAACAATGCTGAAACAAACAATAAAAATTATGAGAAGGAAAATATTCATAATCTAATAGCTAACAAAAAAAAAATTTAACATGACTGCAGAAATCACATGCACCATACATATATCCCACTAAGATGGTAAAGGGCATAATTTCACCAAAGGTCTGTCGAGTACACCTTTAGCGGTTTTGACTGACGCAACTCGGGGTACATTATCGGTACCTGGGTAGAATGCGATTATTCTCCCTGTAGACCATCGACAAGGAGGGTTATTGTCATCTTTTATGAGAACTAGTGTTCCCACCTCTGGAGGAGCCGTACAGCTCAACCATTTTGACCGTTGTTGAAGGGTATGGAGATATTCTTTGGACCAACGAGTCCAAAAACTTTGGTGCAACTTCTGCAACAACTGCCAGCGACTTAGTCGATTGATTGATAAATCGGCTAAGTCAGGTACAGGCAGACATGATAAGGGCTTACAACAACCACGTCGTGAAATGAAGCGTTGTAAGGCCGCCAAAAATATCTCAGAGGATAAATCTGATGCGAGTTCCAAGTGAACAGCTTTAGTGCTACAACATACAAACAAGCATATATACGCTTTCGTAGTTTTATTACTCGATGCCTACTCATAGAGACCGAATAAGGGCCAGCGTAGTCAACACTTACATGGGAAAAGGCCTTCAATTGGGAAACACGAAAATGGGGAAGATCTGCCATCGGAGGCTGAAATGGACGAGGATTAGACCGACAACATCGCGTACATTTCGAAATGTAAGAAAAAATAGCTCTTTTTGCGGAGATAATCCAAAAGCGCTGAGCCAGTAAAAAAGTCAACGTTCTTCGACCTGCATGTAAATATTTTTCATGATAACAACGAATGACTAAGGTGGTGAGGGGGCTTTTACATGGTAAAAGTATGGGGTATTTCGCATCATAATTTAGTGCGGAATGTCGGAGTCTACCCCCAACTCTTAGAATTCCGTAATCATCAACAAACGCATTGAGGCGACGAAGAGTTTTAGAAAAGCATTTTGATCGAAGTTCTTGGAAGAACTCGACACTTTGAGTGCTCTTCACTAGTGTTAATAACGCGTCATTTAATTCGGACGTCGACAACCAACCGAATCGTCGCTCTCATTTTGGATGGCTCAAATTGTGCATGAAACGCAAAACGAAGCTAACTGAGCGAATTAATTTTGACAAGGAGGAAAATTTCTCAGTTAGATTGTAGAATTCGTCCTTTGGGGGTTGCGTAACAATAAAGGACAAAGGTTCGATTGCGACCTCGCCTTCGAAAAAATCAGAAAATTCATGGAATGTCAATTCTTTCCATAAAATATTAGGTCCGCGGAACCACAATTCATTTTTTATAAATTCCGAAGGTAATAGACCTCTGGACCCTGCATCTGCAGGGTTATCTTTTGTGGGGATATAACCCCATTTTGCGTGAGGAATCTTTAATTTTATTGCCGATACTCTATTGGCGACAAAAATTGGCCATCTGTGTGGCTGACCTTGAATCCAACTTAATGCGATTTGGGAATCTGACCAAGCAAACATTCCGCTGAATGCAATCTGACCTTGTAAGGTTTCCATGACATACAGCAAAAGGTTGGCTAGAAGGGCAGCGGCACATAGCTCCAGACGAGGGATGGTAATTTTCTTCAAGGGTGCAATTTTCGTTTTAGAGCACAAAAACTGACAACATATACGGTCTTCATATATTACACGTACATATATTACTGCACAATACCCCTTTTCCGACGCATCGCAAAAGCCATGCAGTTCATATTTTGCATCAAAACTTCCTTCAAACAATTTTCTAGCAATTTTGAATTCTGATAATTGCGCAATTTCTGCTTTATATCGATCCCATAAACGAAAAATGTCAGCAGGAGGTTCATCGTCCCAACCTATCCCAACTGCCCAAATACGCTGAATTAAAAGTTTAAGCAAAAATGTGACTGGCCCCAAAAACCCAATAGGATCGTAAATTTTCGCTAACTCGGATAATAAATGACGTTTTGTACATCGTCGATTAATGATACGAACCGAAAAGCGAAAAGAATCCGTTGACGGATGCCACTGCATTCCTAGAATTCTCAAGGAAGCGTCTTCTTCATCAGAGTCAAAAGACTTTTCATTTAATGAAAGATGCGATGTTGGCAGATCATCTAATATATGGAAATTATTCGATGAAAATTTTCTTAATTCAAATCCACCCAACATTAACAAACTAATCAATTGCGATTTCAATTTGCGTACTTCTTCTATCGTCTTACAACCACTGACAACGTCGTCAATATAGGTGTCTTGTTCAAGAGCTTGAACAGCAAGGGGAAAGTTTTTTCCCTCATCTAAAATTAATTGTTTCATCGTGAGAAGTGCAAGGAAAGGAGCGCTTGATACACCGTAAGTAACCGTTTTTAATCGAAAATCTTTAATGTTTTAGTCAGGCGAAAACCTCCAAACAATGCGTTGGTAATCCTGATGTTCAGGGTTTACCCATATCATCCGGTACATTTGTCTAACATCAGCACTTATCACATATTCGTGCACCCTAAAGCGAAGAAGAATCGACAAAATATCCTTCTGGAGTTTCCTACCGGTTAATAGCGTATCGTTTAATGATAACTGGGATGAACACTTACTAGAGGCGTTAAACACAACTCTAATTTTTGAACTATTTCCTTCGCCTTTAACAACACCGTGATGCGGTAAATAGTAAGAATGTGGTGGAATACTATCGTTTTCAATTGGTGTCATATGACCTGCACTTAAATACTCCTGCATAAAATCCCGGTAGAGGCTATACATTTGGGGTTGTTTTAATAAACGAGACTCAAGATTTTTGAAACGAGATACAGCAATGTCTCGACTTCCAGAAAATGTTGGCAAGCCATCACGAAAAGGCAACGAAACCATATACCGACCGTTATCATCGCGTTTATGGCTCATCCTGTATATAGTCTCACACAAATCGTCATCTTGACACAAACTCTCAGGGAGGGACGGCAACCCTTCGAGCTCCCAAAGCCTTTGAAGATCCTGATTCAATTTAAGGTCAGGACTAGAAACAAAAAAAGAAAAGGTCGAAGCGTTTGATTGTGAGGCAATCTGTACCATGACAATATACCCCAATTTTGTATTTATTGCGTCAAGACCCGAAGACTCCCCATGAATGACTTCTCCAAGAACGATCTTCGAAAATATATCAGCGCCTAATAAGAGGTCAATGTTACCTGGCTCGTGAAAATGCGGATCAGCTAATTTCAGATGCCGTAAGTGACTAAAATCTGTCGAAAGGATGCTATTTCGAGGCAATTCATCACTAATTTTGTTCAAAATACAAGCTTCAGTGATGAAAACTGGCTCATACTGACCAACAGGTCGCATAGACAGAGTTATACACCCATCGTTCGAACTTGATTCATTGATTGAACCACTGTCAATCAAAGCACGCATTATATGAAAATTTCCGTGTCTATCACACACTTCAATCAAAGCGGTAGCTAGTAAAATAGTCGTGGTACGTTTAACAACACCAGTAGCGGAAATGACCGGACTAGGCTGATTATCACCAGTGTTCAAAGAAGATTCTGATACAACATTACTCGATGAATTATCTGATCTTAGGTGTAAAAGTGTATGATGATTTAGTTTACATTCCCGACAGGTATGAAGGGATTTACAATTTCGTAAATTATGGACAGAGCTCAAACAATTGAAGCACAGTCGTGTATTCTTACAAAAACTATGTCGCTCTTTGGGTGATTTCTTCAAAAATTTCGAACATGCGGAAAGCTGGTGCGATTCCTTACATAAGCAACATGTTACTACTCCATCTTTACCAACATTTGAAACCTAGTTATCAAAGAATTATCCATTCGTTTGAATAACATTTGAACCAGAATAAAATCCCATTCTTCTACAGGAAATTGCATATGTTTCAATGCAGCTAAATGTTCACTAAATGTATCTAGTAACAAGCGCAATGCATTCGCGTTATTTGAATTAACTTTACCTAAATTTTCCAAAGCGTCCCAATGAGCTTGGGCTCTCAAGCGTTTATTAGAGTAACGTTGCACCAAATAATCATAAGCTATGGCGTAATTATCTCGCACCATAGGTAAGGTACGTACCAAAGAGAGAGGTTGACCTTCGAGAGATGATACCAGATAATTAAATTTCTCAATTTCTGACAAATTTTGGTTATGATGAACAAGAGCATCAAATAAATCTAAAAAGGTAGGAAATTTGGTAAAATCTCCATTGAACTTTCCAATTTTAATTTCGGGCAATTTTATATTAGGCGAATGAGGAAATAAGCTTGACCTTCTAGAACTCGAAGTAAAACCTCCCTCTTCCGTCTCAAAAAGATCAGAAAAAATAGTTTTCACAACAAAAAAATCATCTTGAAACTTGGAGCGTATCGTTTCTTCTGCTGTTATGTCTGACTTATCGTCTGCCAATAACCCCATCACAAGTGTTTGATGTTGCTTATTGATTTCTTCCCTAAGATCATCGATCTCAGCGAAACGAGTTTTGAAAAGCTTATGTTTACTTGTGTCTGCTTTAGCAGTAGAAGCCAAAGTCATCAGTGCTTCCATTTCGGAAACACAGATGCTCCGAGCAAATTTAGCCTTCTTCAAACGTGAATCAGTCATTTTCAGATGAATGATATTCACAAAACAGAGAAGTTACGAAAAAGCGAATTTCACTGAATGGGATGTGAAGTTACAATATAAGAATGCGAAAATTAATGCGTAGTCACCGGTAGTATATTCACTTTGAATATAAATCAAATGAATCGATAAGCGATGCGAATTCAAAATATATTTTCAGGTAAACTGAAAATATTTGAGGTTTAGTTAACCTAACCACTAAAATAAACAAACAAAATGAAGGATGCGAATGAAGTCACCTGGTTGACAACTCCGAATGCGTACAGATAATTAGAGATCAGCGTCGTACCTGCGTACTGAACAATTTTGTGGACTTGGCGAAATGCGTAATAAGAAATTTGACGAACTGCCAAAAAAACTTACAAAATGGAGACTTATTAGCTCTATTGCGTAGAATAATATTTCTCTCAGAAACAGAATCGATTTAATTCAAAAAATTGATTGTTTCCTTGAGAAATGAATCTGAAAAATCAAGCAAAAACCCTCCGGCCGCGAAAAAAATCCCGATGAATATGACGCAAGATATAATATGAACGATAACAAGTGAAATCTGCAGTCTTTACCAAAAATAGCTAAAAAGAGGCGAAAAGGACCAAAAAATGTTAGCTCTTCGATGTATTTAATAAGTAGAGCGAGTATGGACTGTATTTTTTGATAGATGTTGCGATAGCAGAACAATTCACAGGTTTTCCGTCAATGAGAAACTGAATATAAAAGCTCTTACCAACTCCAAATGGGCTGTGATGATCTGGGGGCTTCCTTTTCTTTTGTAGGCCTGGAGGGATCCCTCAATGAAGGCACATCAGTGGTCATGCACTTGATATTCTTGAAGCTTATAACTAATTGCGGTCTCTATCAGTTATTAACACTTGAATTAATTTGCCACACACAACAAATTAACAAACTTAAGCGAAAAATAGCGAAATTGCGAATACTATTTGTATAGCGACGAAAATATGCGGAGAACTCGAAAGTATACACTCTCATTAACAGTTCCAATTAAGAATGTTTTTTGCTGTTCAAAAAAACCGCTCGGTCCATGTTGGCGCATATTGCCAATATTTTCAGAGCATTTATAAGTCAGCAACCCACAATACAGAAAAGTGTAATTGTGTGCTGCCGACACAACAAACCGTTTGGAATCTTAATAATGAAACACTGGGGAAACAACGCAAAAAGACAATCGAGATTAAAAATGAATCTGAACCGTGCAAACTGTTGAATAATTTTAATAACTTCTTCGTCAATGTTCAGTCATCACTCAATAAAGAAAAACAGTCAGATCACGATTCTGATTGTATACAACGTCAAGAAATATCCTTTTATGTGTTTGATATCACTGAAGATGAGGTAATAGCTACGGTTAGAAGAATGAAAAACTCCAAATCTGCAGGATGGGATGGTGTTCCTATGGAAGTGATCAAGGCATGTATACATCTTATTGCAGCACATTTGGCTATTATAATGAATAAATCGTTTGAAGATGGGGTTTTTCCAGAAGACCTAAAAATTGCTGTTATAAAGCCAATTTTCAAAAATGGTGATCCTAAAGATCCAGGAAGCTATCGCCCAATCAGCATCATGTCCACATTTTCGAAGATATTTGAGAAAGTTTTGGCCAATAGACTTCTGAAATTCTTCAAAAATTCAAGGTTTTTTCACAAAGTCAGCATGGATATATTCATGGAAGTAGTAACAGCATTAGAAAGGAAGGAGATGCCAGTTGGATTGTTCTTGGATTTGTCGAAGGCATTCGATTGTGTTGATACAGAGATATTACTGGAGAAGTTAGAAAAGTATGGCATAAGGGATAAGCAGCTGAAACACATCGAGAGCTACTTGAAGAATAGACCTCAGACAGTAAAAATGATGATAAATGGCAGTGAATATCAGTCCTCACAAGAAGTAAACAGGGCAGGTATGCCTCAGGGTAGTATCCTTGGACCACTGCTTTTTCTGATTTACATAAATGATCTCCCATCAGCCCTACGTTATCATATTTTTGGCAGTTTTTTGGAGTGTTTGTTATTGGCGTACGACGCTAATGTTATCTTGAGATCCCCGTCTTTTGGTTTCACCTTGGAGATGGTTCAGACAGTTCTGGATGGTGTTAATAAATGGTGCAGGAAGAATCGTCTTGTCCTGAATGTTGCAAAGAGTGAGTGTATGGTCTTCAGTACTTATAGATCTACTGTTAGTGTACCTCAGGATGTTAAAGATTGTGTAACTGTGTCTACAACAGCAAAATTTCTGGGTGTTCATCTAGATAACCACTTAAAGTGGAACTTCCATATAGACAATCTTGTAAAGAGGCTAAGCTCAGTGATATATTCAGTGTGTGTTCTAAAAACTAGAATGGACTTTCAAACTTTAAAGATGGTATATTTTGCGAACTTTCAGTCTTTAATAAGTTATAGCATAATTTTCTGGGGAGGCAGTTCGATGTCTGAATTAGTGTTTTCAAGACAGAAGTCTATGTTGAGAACATTATTGGGTTTAAATTATAGGGAATCGTGTAGAGTACATTTCAAGCAAAATAACTTACTAACAGTTTATGGTTTATTTATATATAAAGTTCTTATATTTATGTATCTTCATCCCCATTATTTTGAAGTCCGTAGAAATGTTAATTTGACAAGAACAAAAGAAACCTTTTTTTATCCTCATCATTCTCTGGCAATAACTGAAAAATCTCCCCTTTATCTTGGAATGAAATTGTTCAATTGTCTTCCTAGTAAATTTAGGATGATAAGAAATGTAAAAATTTTCAAGAAAAACCTACATGAACTAGTTATAGAGTGTGAACCATATTCATTGTCCGAATATTTCACTTTTTGTAATAATGAATGAATTTGACGATAATCAATTTTATTGTATACTAGCTGATCCGGAAAGCGTTTCTTGCCTTATAAATTATAAATAACCTAGATACCGACTGCAGCGCCACCTGTCGGGCTGATTTATGAATCTAAACTATTCTCGAATCTCCACGAACACACACAAAAAATTTCATCAAAATTGGTCCAGTCGTTTAGGAGGAGTTCAGTCACATACACACGCACACAAGAAATATATATATATTAAGATATGCAATAACTTTTGAATTTAATAAATCTACTATCTATCTATCTATTTGTGATACATCCACGAATTTTGAGTTTTGTGGTTTGATCTTTCTGGTTTCCCAAGATATTCTCTAAAATAAATGAAACATCTACACAAAAGACACTTTGCAACATAATGAAAGAATAGGCAAAATGGTTAATGTGTCACAATTTTTAATTATTATTTGTGAAGGTTGAATTAACATAAAATACCTTTTCATCTAATGGAAAATCATTTAGTTAATGTGAGAAAAATTCAAAAAATTTATATCTCGAATTATTTATTCTGGAGTTTTGATCAGAAGAAAAATTATAACGATGGATTTTGAGTCTATCGAAGCTATTCAAAATACCTATTGTTTCAACTTTTTACTTTGCTTAAGAGCCGAGATATTTAATATATTTGGTTGAACATCTAGAGACACCCTGAATACGGAACGTCACCAGTTATTTTCAGGATGTTTTTTTTCATAGTTGAATAACTCTGCTCGATAATGACAAAATGTTTCAATGTAAACTGTTTTCCATAAGAGTTCAAACAGACTCTTCTTATTGGACCCCGGATGATTTTGATATCCACAGACGGTTGACTGACGAGGTTTCGGTATTGACATGAAGTTGCTTCAGTTTTATGAAAGCTTCATCCCATAAAATCCTGTGTTCTTCATTCATAGCATGTTGTACAAGCTCAACTTGGAGTTACTACTGATGGGTCAAAGGTTGTCCAACATGATTTGAATGAGAAAAAATTGATTTTATGGGGTGATGCCTCCATAATATCAGGGAAAAAAATCGAGACTGAAAAATTTGAAGGGGGCAGCTTTCATGTCAGTACCCGCAAACCCCATGAGTTAACAATCTGTTGATATCAAAACCATCTGGGCTGCAATAATAAGATGAAGCCTTATCCTGACAAATGAATAAATCAAAAATAGGTGGAAGTTCTCGATTGTTTTCTACAAACTGTCAAATATAACAAACATTTTGAAGGTGACTTAACTCAATTTTTTGAGAGTTAAGATTTTGAAGTGTTTTTCTGACTACCGCTGGCGAATGCTGACCGAAACATTGAACAGAGATCGTGAATGTGTTGGAAATAGCTAAATATTATATCAAATATAATATGTTGGTGAATGCTCCCGAATATCAATTTCTTTTTCTTCCAGGTGTCTGTGAAATATAAAGGACAACATATTTGCGGTGGTAGTATTATTCATTCTCGATTCGTCCTAACAGCAGCGCATTGTGCTTTTGCAGGAGAAAAATTAGTCGATTATAAGGAATTCTCCATAGTCGCTGGAGATTTGAACCTTTATAAACGGAATAATTCGACTATTCACAGAAGAATCTGCAAAAGATATCAATATCCTAGATATTTTTCTCCAACGATCACGAATGATATTGCTTTGTTGGAGGTGGGTAAGTTATTATATCACTTGATGGGTAAGATTTACCGATTGATTTTGTTCTGTGAATGGGGTATTTTGAGTGCATCAGAATTGATGATGTCCTGGGCTTCTATTTTTGACAGTTGTAGAATAAAATTGTCGATAGGCAGTGGTCATATTTCTATTGAAATAACATATTCCTTATTCTTGAAATCGTTTCTATCCAAAATTGATGAAACTCGTTACCTCTTTTCTTTTTCTGGTTTTTCACTGGGAAATAGAAGGGGACCTGTTGTGTTTTTGAGCGCTCGTTCTACTTAAATGAGTGCTTTATCGTTTGGCACAAATGTCTGTTATTTTTCAATTTCGAGCCGAAAATGTTCTCAACGGAATTAGTGTGAAGATATCCACACATTTCCAGCCACAGTTTCTGACGTAGAGACTGTTCAATTAGTTATAGGGTGAAATTCGTAGGCAACGGTGCCCAACTTCACACGAATTTCAGGATATAATTAATTATACGTTTCAAGATAAGTTGATGAAATAATTTTAGTTTTGATAATAGATTCAGAAGATTCATACCTTAGGTCAGAAAGTAGTGGGTGGTTATTGAATATTTTCATTATGAATTCAGTATGAAAAAGGGCTCGGACCTACAGCTTTTTTGGTTTTTGGAAAAAGGAAAAAGTGATGAAGTACTGATTTCTAGGAATCTTTTGGAATTTCGTGGAAGATATTATCATCATGGATTCATGATTGGAATTCGTCGCTCTCATTTTTATTGGGAATTTCGCTCATATCTCAGTTGGGGGTTGTTGTGTAGTATATATTTTTTTAATTAAATTGAAGCGAAAAATGTCAACAAATAAGGACGACAATAAGATTTCATTGCCTCCCCATCGAACATTTTCAAAAAAACTGAAATCCTGATTTTGGTTGAGATTTTCGTTCATAACTCCGTTGGGGGTGGTTGTGTAGTGAAAATTTTTCAACCGAATTGAAGCGGAAAATGTCCTCAGTTCAGGACCACAACAAGATTTCATTGCCTTCCTGTTGAACATTTTCGAAAAAACTGAATTCCTGATTTTGTTTGGGATTTTCGTTCATGGCGGTTGTTGTGTAGTGGAAATTTTTTCACCAAATTGAAGCGGAAAATGTCCTCAGTTCAGGACTACAACAAGTTTTCATTTCCTCCCCGTCGAACATTTTCAAAAAAACTGAATTCCTGATTTTGGTTGGGATTTTCGTTCATAACTCCGTTGGCGGTTGTTGTGTAGTGAAAATTTTTTCAACAAATTGAAGCAGAAAATGTCCTCAGTTCATTACCCCAACAGGATTTCATTGCCTTCCCGTCGAACATTTTCAAAAAAACTGAATTCCTGATTTTGGTTGAGAATTTCGTTGATAACTCCGTTGGCAGTTGTTTTGAATTGAAAAATTTTTCAACAAATTGAAGCGGAAAATGTCCTCAGTTCATTAGCTCAACTTCCCGTCGAACATTCTCAAAAAAATTTAAATCCTGATTTTGTTTGAGATTTTCGCTCATAATTCCGTTGGGGGTTGTGTTGTGTAGTGAAAATTTTTTTACCATTTTGAAGCATAAAATATCTTCAGTTCCGGACCTCAACAAGATTCCATTGCCTTTCCGTCGAACATTTTCAAAAAAATTGAATTTCTGATTTTGGTTGGGATTTTCATTCATAACTCCGTTGGGGGTTGTTGTGTAGTGGAAATTTTTCCACCAAATTGAAGCGAAAAATATCTTCAGTTCAGGACCATAATAGGATTTCATTGCCTTCCTGTCGAACATTTTCAAAAAAATTGAATTCCGGATTTTGTTTGGGATTTTCGTTCAGAACTCCGTTGGGGGTTGTTGTGTAGTGAAAATTTTTTCACCAAGTTGAAGTGAAAAATGTTCTTAGTTCAGGACCACAACAAGTTTTCATTGCCTTCCCTTCGAACATTTTCAAAAAAATTGACATCCTGATTTTGCTTGAGATTTTCGTTCATAACTGGGGGTTGTTGTGTAGTGAAACATTATTACCAAATTGAATCGAAAAATATCCTCAGTTCAGGACCACAACAAGATTTGATTGCCTTCCTGTCGAACATTTTCAAAAAATTTAAATCCTAATTTTGGTGGAGATTTCCGTTCATAACTCCGTTGGGGGCAATAAAATCTCATTGAGGTCCTGAACCGAGGACATTTTCTGCTTCAATTAGGTGAAAAAATTTTCACTACACAACAACCCCGACCGGAGTTATGAACGAAAATCTTAACCAAAATCAGGATTTCAATTTTTTTGAAAATATTTGGCGGAAAGGCTATGAAATATTGTTATGGTCCTGAACTGGGGATATTCACTACACAACAACCCCCAACGAACGAAAATCTCAACCAAAATCAGGATTTCAATATTTTGAAAATGTTGGACGCGGAGGCAATGAAATTTTATTGTGGTCCTGAACTGAGGACATTTTTTGCTTCAATTTGGTAAAAAAATTTTCACTACACAACAACCCTCAACGAAGTTATTAACGAAAATCCAAACCAAAATCAGGAATTAAATTTTTTTGAAAATGTCTGACGGGGGGCAAAGAAATCTTGTTAAGGTTCTGAACTGAGGAAATTTTTCGCTTCAATTTGGTGAAAAAATGTGTACTACACAACAACCCCCAACGGATTTATGAACGAAAATCCCAACCAAAATCAGGAATTCAATTTTTTTGAGAATGTTCGACGCGGAGGCAATGAAATCTTGTTGTAGTTCTGAACAAAGGACATTTTCCGCTTCAATTTGGTGAAAAAATTTGCACTACACAAGAACGCCCAACGGAGTTATGAACGAAAATCCCAACCAAAATCAGGAATTCAATTATTTTGAGAATGTTCGACGTTGAGTCAATGCAATCTTATTGTGGTTCTGAACTGGGCCCCTGTCATACAAAACACTACAGCTCAACAGGAAGAACCAAGGAGGCAAACAACAGCAGTGCCACCCCCTACAAATAGTGCTACGCAGGATCTTCAACCAGCGTTCACTCAAGCAGGGTTACCCAGAAGACGCATAAAATGGACAAGTTGTATGATCATGCGCATCTACTATAAAATAACAAACCTGGGTCAATAACTAACTGGATACAGACAGCGGTTATTCAATCCATTCAAGCGATGTTTTCCAGATCTACAAGTAACTGAACAAAGGATAGCTGATCAATATCGCGTAATCCTCAGAAACAAACTTATATCAGACGACAGATTGCAGGAAATTAAAAATGAAGTTGTCAATGAATTGAACAACGAGGAAAACCATAATAGAGAAGAACACACAACTTCTGGAAACAGAGAGCACAACCATGGAGCAACACATGAAGAAAGAACAACTGAACTCCAATTACCGCTCCAAGAAGATATTCAAACGGATGAAGGGACACAGAATGAACATTCATCACCTCTGGTTCATACTTCAGTAGAAACTGCCCATACAATTTCGAACGAAGAACGACAAGCTCTAGTGGAACGTCTTCAATCAGCAATGCACAGATTATTCTGCGAATACAACGGTACTGATCCATTCTCCAGACCAACACTACCTAGGATCAGAACATCCAAAAAGCTTGCGGTCATCCTCAAGATAATGAACACTGATGTCATACCAAAATTCCTTTCAATGGCAACACAACTGGAAACGATCCACCTCATCCTTTACTGTGCCGCAACAACTGTAGTGGACGGGCTGGGCATGAAGACCAAACCAAGACAGCACTCAAATCAACCCTGTCCACAACCTCGCCTACCTCACTGGCAAAGGAGGCTGGAGGAAAAAGTTCAACGCTGTCGGCAGGACATAGAAAGGCTGACACAATATGAAAATGGCATCAGAACAATCAAGCTGAAATCGTTGGTGGAATCGATTATCTATCGACATCGCAAGCACTCAAGCTATGAAGAAGAAAACACAACAGTAAAGCAGTGCATCGACACACTGAAACAAAAACTCAGTGTCGACTCCGAGAGATTGCGAACTCCCCAAACGTCTATCCGACTAAGGATGACATGGAAAAATTCTGGACCGAACAACTGTCAACACCTACTACTTACAACAAAAATGCCGAGTGAATAAAAAAAGAAGAGAAAACTCAAACCAACACCGAACAAATGTCCCTCACAGTCATCACAGAACAAGAGCTTTCGGATATTCTCAAAGAAATGCACAACTGGAAATCACCTGGACCAGACGGGCTCCACAGTTTTTGGCTGAAAAAATTCAACTGTTTGCATAGTAGTTTAACTAAGGCAGTGAATGAAATTCTACGAGTTCCAGAGAGTATGCCCTCCTTCCTGACAGAGGGTATAACTTATCTTCTGCCAAAAAATCACCAAAGTACAGACGATCCAGCAACGTACAGGCCAGTGACTTGCCTGCCAACTATGTACAAGCTCATAACATCTTGCATTACACGTCGACTATACTCCCATTGCGAATGGAATAATATAATTGCATCGGAACAGAAAGGATGCTCCAGGGGTGCAATGGGATCCAAAGAACAACTGATAATCGACTCTATAATCTGCAACCAAGCCCATAAGAAGAGGAGGAATTTGTTCACGGCTTATGTTGACTACAAGAAAGCTTTCGATTCCATGCCGCATGAATGGCTCATAAAAGTTCTAGAGATCTATAAAGTAGATCCAAGAATAGTCCTGCAGGAAAACCCCAAAATTTTAAAAATTTTACTGTTACAGCGATATACATTGAAGAGAAATTATTGTTCTTTTTCAAAAATTGGGACATTTTCATTGATTTCAAAAAGGGAATATTCATCCAACAAGTAGTGTATACAAATATTCAGTACATAGACTTGCATTTTCAGAAAGAAATAAAGATTATTTACAACCTGAGGCAATTTAAAAAAGCTGTGTACAAAATGTATTTAGTTTGCAAACTTATGGTATTGGGTATTACTTGAATCTATGGAAGTATTTGGTGTGAAATTTATTGTTTTTTCCTTTGTTGACACTGTTAATGCTCAATTAATCATAAATGACTTCAGATTGAAGATTGCTTATTAAAATATTTTAATTTTTTTCATCACATGCACAGCGGTCCTCTGGCTACATTTGATTATCACTATTATTTTTTTGGGCAATATTCAAAGCAGATCTGAGTTGTATAAAACACTGTATTAATCGTCTCAATCGGAGATCAACATTCACAGTAATCTCGATAGATTTTCATAAAAAATTGTAATTTTTTAATCGAAAGTGCAGAACTTCTCGAACTCAGTTTTCCAATAACTATTTCATACTGCAGAGCCTCTCGCCATGAATAATCTCATCAAACCCATCACTATATCAGAGTCAATTCCACTCCCGCAGACAGTGTGTGAGATATCCGGATGGGGTATCACCAAGGTGAGTCAATGAAATAACGAGGGTGATTCAAATATGAATCTAAATTTTTGACTGAACGCTCGAAACATTTTGTGTATTAAAGTGGTTGCACTGGATGTAACACCTCGATTAAACCAGCTCACTTCCACGCCTGGGAGATTATAATCACTACACTTCTTCTTCTGCTGCCTCTGCCACTCGTGCGTCAGAAGACCGGTAGCGCGAGCAGCAGTGATTACATTCAGATAGGTATCAAGACTGAATTTTGAACACAAATTCACACGCTGGAAAGGTTGCTAGAATGACGATGGAAATATTCAACGAAATGAGTTGGCAAAACACAGAAACACCCTTTCAATAGTTTTATTTATGATTCAGATAAATATTTAAATTACCAAGTTCATCAGATATCGACTAGATTTCGGTGTGACTGTATTCATTTTGGCTATCGCAGACTATCTTAAAACTCTGTGAAATATGACCTTATAATGAAATTTTTTATATTGAAATTCCAGTTTATATTTGAACCACCCTAGTATATCCATTATTGTTATTAACATTGAAAATGTTACAGAAAAAAAAATCTCAATTACTACCTGCTCCTTTTTTGATGGAGATAGAAGTTTCAATTTTAGCGGCTAGCAAAAGTTCTCAGTTAATTTCATGGTTGATCTATGATAACTCCAAGATTTGTGCTTATAGCCCCAAAGGATGTTCAAGCTTGGTAAACGGAATCAATTAAATTATCATCTGATGCTATTTGTTGAAGTGAAATATTCAATTCAACAAATATTTATGCAAAAATCTATGAAATGATATTTTCCACATCATGTAAAATATTCAAAGTTATATACAGGGTGAATCCTGTTGAACTGTACATACTTCACACAGAGATAGAGGACACTTTGCTGGTTTCAAAAACACCCCACATGAAAAGTCTCAAACGATTCGTTTGAATTATACAGGGTGATTTCCAGTTGTGGGTCATATTTTCAAAATGCTCTATTGGACGAACGAATAATCACAAATTCATCAAATTTGGTACGTAGGAGGACAATATCAATCTCCATACAGCTGAGTTAACAGATTATCAGTTTCCAGGACCGGACTCTATTTTTCTGATATTATCGGAATTTATGAAAAAAAACACCCTGTAGATGAAAAAGTCAATAAACCTGTCATGACAGTTCAAACTACACTAAAAACTCTACAATGAAGAGTAATAAAATCACGTGGCACACCTACAAATTTAGAGAAAAAAAATATTGAATATGCGTACTCGGAGATAAATTTTTTGGACGGGCCTAATTCACATGGAAACCCATACCCAAATGCATCAAAAGTTGAAGACAGGAGAATATTATCAGTTTAAATCCTCTCGATATTCAAATATTCCAATATTCAGGTAATTTTCGTCAGTTTCCAGGACCGGACTCTATTTTTCTGATATTATCGGAATTTATGAAGAAAATCACCCTGTAGATGAAAAAGTAAATAAACCTGTCATGGAAGTTCAAACTACACTAAATACTCTTCAATACAGAGTAATAAAATCACGTGGCACACGTACAGATTCAGAGAAAAAAAATTGAATATATGGGTACTCGGAGATAATTTTTCTTGTGCGGCCTAATTCACAAAAAAAACATATCTAAATGTATCAAATATTGAATTTAAATGGTGAAGATCTTCTACGCATTCAAGTATTCCAATAGTCAGGGACGGACTCCCATTTCAGATTGGATTTTTCAATAGATGATAGGTCGAAAGATTCGCCCTGAATTTGGAACACCCCAAAAAACTGTTACGGGAGACCGAACAACATTTAATAACCTACAAGAAATTTTCATGAAATCGCGAGACACACAAATAGATTTAACAAAAAAATTTAATAATCGTACTCAGAGATAATTTTTTTGGGCGGCTGAAGTTTAGTAGAAGAACTATAACAAAATGCATGAAAAGTCGAATATTATCAGGTTATATTCACTCCCCATGAAAGTATTCCATAATCCCTGGATTGTAGGTTATTTAATGTTTTTCGGTCTCCCGTAACAGTTTTTTGGGGTGTTCCATATTCAGGGCGAATCTTTCGACCTATCATCTATTGAAAAACCCAATCTAAAATGGGAGTCCGTCCTTGAGTATTGGAATACTTGAATGCGTAGAAGATCTCAACCATTTATATTAAACTTTTGATACATTTGGGTATGTTTTTTTTGTGAATTAGGCCGTACAAAAAAAAATTATTTCCGAGTACTCATATTCAATTTTTTTTCTATGAATCCTGTAGGTGTGCCACGTGATTTTATTACTATTTATTGAAGAGTATTAAGTGAAGTTTGAACTGCCATGACAGGTTTATTGACTTTTTCATCTACAGGATGATTTTCTTTATAAATTCCGATAATATCAGAAAAATAGAGTCCGGTCCTGGAAACTGACGAAAATTACCTGAATGTTGGAATATTTGAAAATCGAGAGGATTTAAACTGATAATATTCTCCTGTCTTCAACTTTTGATGCATTTGGGTATGGTTTTCCATGTGAATTAGGCCCGTCCAAAAAATTTATCTCCGAGTACGCATATTCTATTTTTTTTTCTCTAAATTTGTAGGTGTGCCACGTGATTTTATTACTCTTCATTGTAGAGTTTTTAGTGTAGTTTGAACTGCCATGACAGGTTTATTGACTTTTTCATCTACAGGGTGATTTTCTTTATAAATTCCGATAATATCAGAAAAATAGAGTCCGGTCCTGGAAACTGACGAAAATTACCTGAATATTGGAATATTTGAATATCGAGAGGATTTAAACTGATAATATTCTCCTGTCTTCAACTTTTGATGCATTTGGGTAGGGTTTTCCATGTGAATTAGACCCGTCCAAAAAATTCATCTCCGAGTACGCATATTCAATATTTTTTTTCTCTAAATTTGTAGGTGTGCCACGTGATTTTATTACTCTTCATTGTAGAGTTTTTAGTGTAGTTTGAACTGTCATGACAGGTTTATTGACTTTTTCATCTACAGGGTGTTCTTTTTCATAAATTCCGATAATATCAGAAAAATAGAGTCCGGTCCTGGAAACTGATAATCTGTTAACTCAGCTGTATGGAGATTGATATTGTCCTCCTACGTACCAAATTTGATGAATTTGTGATCATTCGTTCGTCCAATAGAGCATTTTGAAAATATGACCCAAAACTGGAAATCACCCTGATAATTCAAACGAATCGTTTGAGACCTTTCATGTGGGGTGTTTTTGAAACCAGCAAAGTGTCCTCTATCTCTGTGTGAAGTATGTACAGTTCAACAGGATTCACCCTGTATATATATATATTTTCGGTTTAAAACGTTCTTCGACGTTGTCCGATATCTAGACGCCATTGTCTTCGGTCTTCCCACTGTCCTTCGCGTAAGCTCCTGGCACTCATTGCTTTTTGTATTCCTTGGTTCCATGAAATTTTAGGTCTTCCTCTCTTCCGTTTGTGATGTGGAAACCAATTCATTGCCTGCTTCGGTAGTCTGTGATCCAGCATACGCTGCACATGGCCATACCAAGAAAGCTGCCTCTGTTCTACCTCCTTAATGACCGTGTCTGTTTGGTTCATAATCCGTCTTATCTCTTCATTTCTTACTCTGTCCAAACGGGATATTCTTGCAGATCGTCTCAAGGCGTCCATCTCTGTAGCCTCCAGCATTCTTTTGTTCCTCTCCGTCATTCTCCATGTTTCGCAACCATATAGTAAGCTACTCTTAATTATCGCATTGTAGATGTTGAGTTTTCTGCGTCTTGTTATCTGCGTACTCCACAGTATTCCATTCAGGCATCCTATTGTTCTTCTTGCCTGTATATTCCTGTCCCTTATTTCCCGCTCATCCGTTTCGGTGTTATCGAATGTTACTCCCAAATACTTGTAGTTCTCACAGGCTTCTATAATCTCAGATTCACTAAGTTGGAGGTTTTGTTTCTGACAGCCGATGCTCAGGTACTTAGTTTTCTGTATGTTTATTGTTAATCCCCATTCTTCATATGTTTCTTTAAGTTTGCGAGTCATGTATTCCAGGTCTTCTCGGTCTCCAGCTATAACTGCTTGATCGTCTGCAAATTGTAAACTATATATAGTAGTGTGTTCTAACGGTATTCCCATGGCTGAGCACTTCCTCTTCCATTTCTTGAGTGCTTCTTTGATATATATTTTGAACAGGGTCGGAGAAACGCAACAGCCCTGTCGAAGGCCTTTTGTTACATGAAAAGGAGATGATAATCTATTGTTCGTTTTGATTCTCGAGACAGAGTTTGCATATAGATTCCTTACGGCTGTTATCAAAGTTTGGTTAATATTATAGTGTTGTAGTATTTCCCAAAGTAAAGATGTTGGTATATTATCATACGCTTTTGTGAGGTCAATGAACAATATGTGTGTTTCTAGGTTCACTGCAGATCTCTTTTCTATAATTTGTTTTATGGTGAACACATTATCCGTACATGATCTTCCACTTCGAAATCCGCTTTGTTCCTCCTCCTCCCCGTATTCTGACTCAATCAAATCTCTGAGTATCCTTCCGTACAGTCTACTCATTGTACTGATCACCGAAATACCCCTGTAATTACCACAGTCGTTTTTATTTCCCTTTTTATATATAGATGAAATATATGCAGTCTTCCACTCTTCGGGAACCTCCTCACCATTCAGATAGCTATTGAACAGTCGTGTTAGTACTCTTACACATTTATCAGTCGAAGCCTTCAA
The DNA here is from genome assembly GCA_013421045.1 of Propylea japonica. Lineage (NCBI taxonomy): Eukaryota > Metazoa > Arthropoda > Insecta > Coleoptera > Coccinellidae > Propylea > Propylea japonica. The sequence goes on along the minus strand of CM024242.1, from coordinate 42,436,474 downwards.
TAATTCTCCATATACTCCTTCTGGTCCACAGGATTTTCGATTTTTGAGCTTCTTTATTGCCTGCCAGACAGTACTTTCATTTATCTCCACTCTCTCACCCTGAATTTCGAAGGGCATATTGTTCTCAATATAGATGGGTCTGTTTTCTTGTAGAAGATTTTGGTAGTGTTGTTTCCATTTCGCTTGTGTTATGTTTTGTAATGGTACGTTTTCAGATATTGGGTTTCGAACTTTTTTGATGAATTTCCAGGCTTCCGTGCATTTACGACCTCCTATATAGGTTTCTATTTCTTGGCACTTCTTGTCCCACATTTCGTTTTTGAGTTGGTTGGTTTTTTGGCGAGTTTTCCGTTTGATGCTGTTATATGATTCTCTGTCATCTAGGTTACGTGTGCTAAGCCACTTTTGGTATGCTTGTCTTTTCTGATCTACCAGATGCTCTATTTCTTCCGTCCACCACAATTTATTACTCTTTCGTTGTTTACGAATTCCTAGTGCCTCGTTTGCCGCTTTATGGATACTTTGTATTAGGTTGTTATAGATCCCTTTTATTGTCATATCTTCACACTCTGAAAGATACTGGTCTAAGCGTCGTTGGTATAAATATTTATTCAAAGTTTATTTTTGAATTTGAGTAAGTATACTTGCTTCAGTTCGTCATTAATAATTATAATTTACAGCTGTTTTTGTAGTACCTTTAAAAATTAATCTTGCGGTCAATGAATTTTCTTGAGATATTAGCAATTTATCCCAGTGATATGTTTTCGAATAGTCAACAAAATCAAGAAATCAAAAAGATGATAATTTAAACAACTAAAATGCAAACGCATTTCGTTTTTTAACTTGAAACTCATCAGTGATATCTAACTTATACTCATACCTATTATAACAATCAATGAAATACTTGAGTGTTTTGCTATGAATATTTTGACACGGTGGTAAAAGCATATTCTCATGATTAAATCAGAATTCCGCAAATTTTTATTTTCAACATGTGTATTGAGTTGCTTAAAGTAGGTTCAACTTTTTTCGCAATGGAATGATCAGAACAGCCCTTGGTCACCATCGAATATTTTTATCTATCATGTTTTTTATACGAGGATAAATAATGTAACGTGCGAATTCTCCCTGAGTGTAACTCTGTCAAGCTCGACCACTGTGGCTCTCTGCCAAGGCCTGTATTCTCAACAAGTGACATTCAGGGCCTGTATTCTCAACAAGTGATATTCGGAGCGTATGCGCATCGATGCGAATGGTTTCAGAACGAGTACTTTCTCGAAGTGGTATTCTTGACGACCGCTCGTTTCTAGAAACGTATGCGATGTAATAAACGAGTGGAGAACATCTGGCAACGCTGTCAGACGTTTCAGGAACGAACGGTGATTGGTGGATAGTTGATAGTTTACAGAGGGGTTATAGTTCACTGCGACCTTAAGGTCTATTGTGCTCCCTTACAGAGCTGTTCTGGCCAAAAACCTTCACAGCTTGCCTTCCAGTTACAGAGATCTAATGAAATCTAGTAACTGTGAAGGCTTCAACGAGGCTAGTTCCTCACTCTTGCAAGTTTCTTGTCCAAGGCATTTCCTCTTCAGGCTCGTAATGCCAAGGCATTCCGTGACTAGGTGAATGGGGGTTTCTTCCTCCTCTCCACAGAACCTACACTCGTCAGCGTCCGACAATCCCATCCTCAGCAGGTGCTTCCTGAGGCGACAATGTCCTGTAAGAAAGCCAGTGAGGAGGTGCAATTGCTTCTTACCAAGATCCAGATATCTTTTGGATCCCGCTGTCTCGAAATTCCGAAGGAACTCAGTGGAATGATTCATCCCTGGGAGATTCCGCCAGAGCTTTTCCCTCCCGGCTTTCTCCTTCTCCAGAAACTCCTTCTTATAGGTACATTTAGATATACCATAGAAGGGTTCTGGGCCAAAGAGTGACATTTGTGCGCCCTCTTTGGCAAGTGTATTGGCCTCTTCGATTCCCGAGTGGCCGGGAACCCAGATTAGAAAGACCTTATTTTTTTTGCCTACCTCGTTGAGTTTGTTCCGGCACTCCCAGATCATCTTAGAATCGATGACGTAGGAGCTCAGTGCTTTAATAGCAGCTTGACTATCTGAGTGTATGGCTATATCACACTTCTGATAGTTTTTTTTCTAGATTTATATCTAGATGTGAAAACCCAACCGAAGACCACCACACCGGATGGTTCTAGCTAGGCCGGTTCGTTGAATTAGAAACAATAAACACTTTAAAGTTCTTTATTTTCACTTTTACAGACTTTTCTTCTACTTCAAAACGCTAACTTAAAAACAATTTCAAATCATCCATAGCTTGCCTCGCTCCTTAATAATTTCAGTTATGTTGAGAACATAGATTTCTTCTCTCAATGCTCGATGATTCGATCATTGACCGCTAGATGGAGCGGATTTCCAACACTAGATATCTTTCAATAGCTAAGATTTCCGCTTGAAAGACGCTCATATAGGAGCCCAGCGACAGTGCACACTTGGTGCTTGGCCCGTATATCCCGGCGCCTGCTCCTGTAGAGGTTTTGGAACCATCTGTATACCATTTTACGGTATTTTCTTTGAGATTATAGTCGGTGTATTCCCGTTTCCAATCATCTCTTTTACTTAGCAATGTCATGAAGCTTTTCTCAGTGATTATTTTCTTGATCATTGCATCACTAGGGAGATTCGCAGATGAGATGTAGTTATTCAGAGAGAACCAGACTCTTTGATTCTTTATTCTCTCATTACCTGCACCTTCCTTAGATATTCTGAGAATAGCCTCATGAACTACCCTGTCAACCACTAGATGTAGAGGTGTGAGGTCCGTAATGACCTCTAGTGCCCTAGTTGGACACGTTCTCATAGCTCCAGTGATACACACACAGGCAAGCCTCTGTACTTTATCGAGCCTTTTCCTCGTACTCACCTGACTTGCCTTGGCAAACCAGGCTACTGCCCCATATGTGATTATAGGTCTCACAATCATGACGTACATCAATCGCAGTATTTTTGGGTTACAACCCCAATTTTTGCCGCATAGACGTCTGCACGCCATTATAGCCCTTTTAGCTCTGACAGTAGCACTATCAACATGCTTATTCCACAGAAGTTTACTATCCAGTGTTATTCCTAGGTATTTAACTTCTGACTTCCACTCCAAGATATTTCCGTTTAAATATAACGTTTTCATGTCGGGAAGTTTTCTTTTCCGAGTGAACGGAATTACTACAGTCTTGTTTGGGTTGATGTTCAGCCCCACAGACATGCACCACTGCTCAATAATTCTAAGGCCTTTTTGCAGTGAGTCGCAAAGAGTGCCTTCGAATTTGCCTCTAATTATTAGGACTATGTCATCAGCATAGCCTACACATTCGAAGCGAAACTCCGTTAGCCTATGTAGTAGTTCGTCCACCACTAGGCTCCATAGAAGGGGAGATAATACTCCACCCTGAGGTGTCCCACAAGTAGCCTTGACAGAGACAGATTTACCACCCATCGATGTTTCAGCTATTCTCGTCGATAACACCTCATACATCCATTTGATAATGGTTTTGTTCACTCCTCGCCTTTCAAGTGCATCTTTGACAGACACGTGCGTTGTGTTGTCAAAAGCCCCAGATATATCTAGGAAAGCACACATGGCGATTTCTGTATTGTTCAGAGTTCTCTGGATGGCTTCGGTCAGCTGATACAGGGCGGTCTCCGTTGACCGTCCCGCCCTGTAAGCATGCTGACACTTATGAAGTGGTGTACTCTCCAGATTCTCCGTTCTTATGTAGTTATCTACTACTTTTTCCATCGTCTTAAGTAAAAACGATGTTAGACAAATTGGTCTAAAGGATCGAGGATCAGTCGCGTCCTTTTTCCCTACTTTTGGTATGAAGGTTACTTTTGCCCTTCTCCATTTTCTAGGTATTTGCCTCAGTGCTAGACTGCTTCTTGTGATCCTCAGTAGATGAGGGATGATCTCCTCCGCTCCTTTCTGCAGGAGTATCGGAAACACCCCATCCACTCCTGGGGATTTATACGGCTGAAAGGTACTTATTGCCCATTCAAGTCGTTGCCTTGTGAATATTTTTTTAGCAATGTCCCAGTCCTCCTTACGGGAGTTCTTGTTGTTTTCCATTGCTATTTCATCACTGCTTGTGGATTCACTACCTGGGAAGTGTGTTTCGAGGAGAAGAGTGGATCGCTCTTCTTCCCCCTCAGTGTAGGATCCATCTGGCTTCTTAAGCGACATATTGGGAGTAGTTCCCCCCTTTTCCATGACCTTTTGAAGTCTGGCTGCTGTGGGAGTGGAAGTGATATTTTCACAAAAGGCTTGGAAATTAAGTCTTTTGGCCTTCCTGATCTCCTTGTTATACTGAGTAAGCTTTTCAGTGTACCCCTGCCAATTGCCGTCTCGTTTGGCCCTGTTGAAGAGCCGACAGACTTCCTTTCGGAGGTTTGACAGGTTTTCATTCCACCAAGAAGCTTCCTTACTTGATCGAGCTTTAGACAGTGGGCAGCTAGAGTGAAAAGCCTCCATGATTGCCTCACTGATCTGCTCAACATATTGCTCCAGATCGTAAAGACGGTGTTTTTCGCGCTCTATTACGATTTTCTCCAGATTGCTTCTCAGATGGCCTCTGTAGAGAGACCAGTCTGTCTTCCTAGGATTTCGAATCGAGGGCGATGGGGCAGTATCAGCCTCCACCCTGAACTCGATAATTCTATGATCTGAGAGTGACGGTTCATCCATCACTCTCCAGGAAGTGACATTTCTCCTGACAGCGACGTTTGCAATTGTCACGTCCAGGACCTCTTCTCTCGCTCTCGTGACAAAAGTAGGTGTAGTCCCCACATTTAAAGTTGATTGTTAGCTAAGAGATATTCGAGCAAGCACTCACCTCTGGCGTTATTGTTTGTGCTTCCCCAAATCGTGTTATGCGCATTGGCATCACATCCAATTATAATTGGTAGATTTCTGCTGTTGCAGAACCTTACTAGTCGTTGCACTTCTTCGGGCCGTGTTATTGGCCCGTCCCCAGCGAAGTACGCGGATGCTATGACAATGTCTCGGCAAATGCCCCCTATGTGAGGTGTACCATGATAGGAATCAGGTCCCGAGACATAAATTCTGAAACGCAATAGTATTTTGCATTGCTTCTTATGAGCACACAAGCACGCGGAAATGCCTGCCTGTGGTCATAAATCAGGTCAGAATGTTGACATGCCAGACCCATAATCTGGCCTTCTTTGTTGATCCAGGGTTCCTGGATCAGAGCAATGCCCAATTGTAACTTCGCAAATAACCTTGCAATCACTGCCGAGGAACCCTTCGCGTGATGCAAGTTCACCTGCGCAATCTTCGTGAAGGTGACGATTAAGAATCGGCGGGTGGAGGACACTGGTTGTCCAGTTCCCGTAAGTCCCCGCTCTTCGCCACCTCCAGGCCCTCCTCGCATTCCATTCGGGGTCTTTGCCCACTGGAAGTTGAGGAGGTCACTTTTCCGGTCAAGCCTTCGGTAGCCAGACAGCTCCGCCCAGCCTCCCGGGTAGCAGAGGAAGTCTCCGCTTTTAATTATAAACTTCTCGCTGCTATTTTTTTGGTCAGTTGAAAGGTAAAAAATATAATTTCGGACACGAACTCATTTTCCGAATCAGATTCAGAATTTAAGTAAAAAAAAGAGCAGTAGATATTTTCATTTTGAGCCAGTAACCAACTGCGTTATAGCAATCACCAGCAAGTACTGCGATCGTATTTGCGCGGTTCCCGCGTTCGCAGCTTACCTCCTCAAAACTCCGCCGTGACTCACGCTGCGTCACCTCACGAAGCTGCGAGTCATTTTGCGCCTTGCCTTAAGCAAAACCTGCGTCACGTCACACTGCTATTACTGCGATCGCATTTGCGCGCTTCTCGAGTTCGCAGCTAACCTTCTCAATATTTCGCCGCGACTCAAGCTGCGTTACGTCACGAAACTGCGAGTCATTTTGCGCCTAGCCTCACTGTACAAAATTCCATCACTTTTTTCGCTGCAGACATATTGTGTTTGATTTTCGAAACAAATTTTCGAAACAAATTCTGGGAAAATTATGTGCATTCAGAAAAAAGAATCCAATTTGACAACTGAAAAAAAAATTTGAGAGATTGCAGGTTGTTGGCCATTGTGTAATTTCTTTGGAGTTCGTCAACTTTTCTGAATAGAGGACCCAAAAATACTGAGATTTGTCCAAAACTTCCAGTATTATACATAACTGACCGCACTCACAAGAATCTTGCTCAAGAATGACGTTTACCTAACACCCTGTATTTCGCTTATGCTCGTGATATATTGTATAGGACAAAAATGATTCTAAAGATGAATCTTTTACGTTAGATTCAAGGTAATTTATGTATAATCATTCATGATTTTTTTACTATGTAGGATTTTTGTATACCTGCATAAACCAGTCAAATCCGTTAATATTATTTCTATTATATTATTCTTTTTAGGGTGATTCCGGAGGTCCACTGGTATGTAATGGGCAATTATATGGAGTTCTCTCCTTTGGAATGATGCACCAATGTGTGTATGCACCAAACTGTTTCACAGCTATTCAGTTTTATGTCAATTGGATACGATACACCATAAGCAAGTCCGAGTGCAACCAAAAATATGGAGGCGTTGTCTCGTTTAGGGAAATTTTTGAACTTATATTTAATTGCATTGGCAGTTTACTTCGACCAAGATCGAATGAAGATATTCGTAAATAAAGTTAACATTTCTAGAAAAAAACAAATTAAATTTATTCATCCATAACTTTTTGCCTCGATATTATGGTCATGAGTGGTCTTGTTTGCTGTTGGTTTCACATATTATTCAAAACTTCAGTACTAAATGACAAAAAGATAAGACACCAATTTAATTATCTTTATATTATTGTAGGCTTTTTTACGTTGTCTAGGGTATATTGTAAAACTACCACGATGTTTGTATAAAACTTTATTCACGAAACAACAGCAAAATCGGGAGGAAATACAGTCTCTTAACAAACACGTCTGAATCTGATTCTAAATCTGATTGACAACTATCTTCATCTTTTTTTTCTCGCCTACTTTTACTACGTTATCGATAACGTCATAGGAACAACATAGAATATAATGTACAGTGTAAAAATAAAATTACGAATCCCACACTCGGCCATCCTACGGAGAATCCGCCTCGGATTCAGTTCCGAGTTGCACCCAAAGCTTCAAATACTCTATATAAAATAAATATGTATAATATAATATATTATATAAAAATATTGTTACCGTTGTTTGTTAAGTGGCTGTACTCCTTTACAAAATTACACAATTGATAAACTCAAAAAAATTCAAATGTAGATGAATTCCTTCGCCTCCCTCAGTTAGTACGTCTAAAATGTTAAATCTCCTACCTAGATACTGCAAAACTCTACCAATACCAATTCCACCGGTCGTTCGGAACCCAAGCCCCAGCTTTCCGTCTGAAAGTTCTCGCCGTGGGTCTCCTCACTTCGTCTACGTCCATCAGTGGAAAGGGTACACCTCGTCTTGCAGCAAAATCTCCTATCTTGATACTGCGAACTCTATCAATACCAATTCCACCTGTCGTTCGGAACCCAAGCCCCAGCTTTCCGTCTGAAAGTCCTCGTCGTGGGTCTCCTCACTTCATCTACGTCTTTTGGTGAAAAGGGTACACCTCGCCTTGCAGCACTACTTCGTCTTCTTCCTTCAGATCTTCGTCTTCTTCTTCGTCAATGATCCAAACTCACAATAGTTCAGATCTCCTGTTCATCCAAATCGACAATTTGTTTCGTTATCCCGGACGATTTGTTTCTTTATCCCGGACGAGCCCCCAAATGTAGGCTTTTTTACGTTGTCTAGGGTATATTGTAAAACTACCACGATGTTTGTATAAAACTTTATTCACGAAACAACAGCAAAATCGGGAGGAAATACAGTCTCTTAACAAACACGTCTGAATCTGATTCTAAATCTGATTGACAACTATCTTCATCTTTTTTTTCTCGCCTACTTTTACTACGTTATCGATAACGTCATAGGAACAACATAGAATATAATGTACAGTGTATAAATAAAATTACGAATCCCACATTATTATAAATTTCGATACGGAAAGGGAGTTAAAAAAAACACTACTATATTATACAAGAATTCAATTATTGTTTTCAATGAGCACTAATCAAGAACTGTGACTATACTTTTCTGAAGATGATTCTAGAAGAAGCTGTTCGTATGGTAATTTTTATCTGCACGATATGAGTAAGCACTGCAGATATTTATTGCTGATTTAGGAAAATACAACATAATAATATACAATAGAAATGGGTAAATTGGAATTGTTACATTGTATCAATATGGAGTACGGCTACATGATTCCTCCCCTTTTTTAAATTTTAGTTATCTTTATAAAGCTCAATTATTATAAAAATTATTAACAAAATTGAAATATTTATGAATGTTGATAATCGTGAACTCCATCTTTATTTTACAATGTCTTCAAATAAAATGTTTTCTATTTGATTGTTGCTCATAATGCACTTCGATTAGATGATTGCCATTGGTGACTTATATGATACTTAGTTTGTTGAGGTCACTTTTCTTGAATTTCCAAATTATTTACAAACATAATATTTCCAATTTCAAATGTTTTCAAATTTGATCTAGAGTTGGATTTTTTTTGGGGGCTTTTTTCTAGATGTGTTTTCAAAATACTTTTTATGTACTCTGGAGGCTTATCTAGGAAAACTTGATCGCAAAGGTAGTCTTCTTCAACTTGATGGCATTGCTTTGTAGACCATTTGAATTCTTCATCTCGAGTGAGCATGAAGGGGTAAATTTCACTGGGATAGATAGTAAAACCTGTGAAGAATTAAGCTTTCTTAATAAACCGTAGGGATAGATATCGACTTGAGCCTATTAGCGTAGAAAGGATGGGATTTCTCACACCCCAAAGCGATCGGCTATCACACTTCCTACTAAGGGGAACATTCACTCATTCCGGATAGCAAGTATCAGCGGGATTGAGCTCTGAGGTGTTCGGTGTTCTTCTTCTCCGGTGTCCTGGGTTGTTCGTCCTTCGTTGCTTGATCCTGGATTTCTCGGCACACGTCCTGGCAGTCGGTCTTGCAATATTTCTCTCCATGGTTGTTCCTGGTGTCCATCGTGACCTACAAACGTCCTTACCGTTCTAGCAGTACCGAGAAGTACTGCCTTTTGCATTACTTTGTACAGGTTTTCATCCAAATCTAGCTCTTTGAGATTGGACTTGAGGCTCCTAGGAATAATTTCTGTGGTTAATATGAGAATGGAAATGGTTCTGGTGCTAGACATTACCCACTGCCTTATGATCTGAAGTCCAAGCTCTCGATATTTCGATATTTTTTCAGCGTATTTTTGACGTAAATTGTTGTTATCCGGGATGGCTACGTCTATAATTATTGCTCTTTTCTCTTTTTTCTCCACAAGAATTATGTCTGTCCTGTTAATAGGAACTGTTAAATTTGTAAGTACTGTGCGATCCCAGTTTAGCCTGTAATAGTGGTTCTCCAGTGTTACTTCAGGCTGATACTTATTATAAGGAATTATTTTAGATTGCCGCATCTTCAGTTAGATGGCGACGTCATGCTGAAGTCTTTGGAAAACTTCTCCATAATGCGTAGTAGGCCCTCCAGTTGGTCTCTGTTTGCTTTACGGATTGATGAATTTAATTTTTCGTTTCCGATAGCTGAACCATCTCATGTGAAATTAAAAATAACCATATCGAAATACATCTTCATTTGTATAAATGGCACTAGAAAAACTAATCGCACTTAAACATTTTCTGAAAATACGAAAACCATGAATATCTCGGAAACCGTGGAATTTTCACTAAGGTCAAAATTTGAAATGAGTTAGACCACGACAGTGTCTATCTATAGTTGCAGGCTTATCCATTGTTTTCAGGACACCCTGTATATACACTGGTAAAATATATAAGATTTATATGTATCCTATAAGTATTTATCATGGTTTTTTTCTGCATTATTAGCTACTACTTTCTATATGTTGACTCCCATGAGGATAATGAAAAATATATTATACAGGGTGACTGGTGACGTAAGGAACAACGGCTAACTGGAGATAGAGGACCTCAAACTGAATGAGAATTAGGGGTTTAAATGTCCCATAAGGCTATTAGTTTCAGAGATAAAGAGTGTTTTTTGCAAAAGTCATAAAAATATAAACTCCCATATCTTCGTCAATATAGCACGTTTTTCGCTGATATTTGGCAAGCTTGTTAATATACATATTCTCCATCAGATCGACAGGACAAAATTCCCAAAAATTGCAGGTCCGTAGCCAAAAATTTCCATTTCCGTGTCAGGTGAGAAATATCACTCTGTATATGAAATAAAGAAAAATTGAAATGGGAAATTGGAATCTGCAAAAAACAACTCAAAGAATATCGAAACACTTGTTGATCGCTCAGCTGATTTCGACAAAGAAGGCAGATTCTAGGTTAGCGTGGGCGTATGTTCACAAAGCCGGCTGTCACCATTGAAGTAGTTCTTCTTCTTCTCTTAAGTATATACATCCCCGTTGCAGTTTGCATTGGGGCGCGGATGTATGGTTGGTTGCCGTCTTGAGAACCGTCCAGATGAAGTTATAATTCCTAACACATAAAAACTATAAAAAATTTGTGCCAGTCAAACTGAAAACAGATTTTTACTCAGTGTTTCTTGAAGATTCCAATTTTCCAATTGATTTTTTTTTATCCCATATACCGAGTGATATTTCTAACCTGACACGAAAATGGAAATTTTTGAATACGGACCTGCAATTGTTGGCAATTTTTTCTTGTCGATCTGATGGAGAATATGTATATTAACAAGCTTGCCAAATATCAGCGAAAAATTTGCCATATTGACGGAGATATGGGAGTTTATAGTTTTAGCACTTTTGCAAAAAACACCCTGTATCTCTGAAACTAATAGGCTTATGGGACATTTAAACTTCCAATCCTCATTCTGTTTGAGGTCCTCTATCTCCAGTTAGCCGTTGTCCCATACGTCACCAGTCACCCTGTATATAAACTATATATTCACACAAAAAAATATCTTATTCGAGTTTAATTTATTTTGAGGATCAAGGTACTTATATTGGATATTTAAGAAAAATTTCTTGAGAATCACACAGAGCTGTGCCGAAGCCTTGTCCTTAGTGCTACTGAAAGCACTCGAACTACTTTAGTGAACTGATGCTTAGTGCATCGGGAATTTGTTAGGAGGGCTTAGTGCTTGGTAACCTGTAAAGAAATTCTGAGCACCTCAAAGTGCTCCCAAACAGTTAGCATTTCAAATACTAGTCGTAACATGAAATGACCAAAATTTTTCATAACTGGAATAGAAAAAGAAACTAAATTATTAAATTTGAAATTACACCAATGGAAAACTCGATGTTTGAACCAATTCAGATTCATTATAGTATACTTTTTTCACAATATTATTTTGAATCCTCAGTAATTTTTCTCGAAGGCTTAAGTTGTCTGGACACCTGAATTGAAGAATAAGTGAACGAAAAAATTATTTCTTAGGGCAAATATAAAGTTTCTTATGGAAAAAAGTTGGTGAATGAGTAAAGCTTGTAGGCATTTTTTTCTCGGTGGACTTAATAAGTAAGGGCAGATCATATAGTTCTTCTGAAACAAATGTCCCTTCCATGACACAGCTCTTAAAGGAAAGCTTTTGACGGTCTTCAAATTATTGAATAGTCCAAAATAGGTATATGGAATTTTATAACTCTGTATTTCTGAAGTTTTATGTAGGTGTATGCAAGCTCGACTTCAAAATTTCGTCCATTATATTTTTACTCAAAAATATAACCTATTTTGAAATTTAATCATTATGCTTTGCGACATGGTGTGATTTTTGTGCGCTCGTTCAACTTAAACGAGTGCTATATCCTTTTGCCCAAATGTAAGTAATTTTCGAATGCTAGTCTCAAAAGATAAGGTTCGACTAACTGATAACGATTTCTTGGGCCCATCCGTAAGGTCGTAAACACGATAACAGTAGGAAGAATTGCCCCAGAGATGGTTAAGTTCATGAATCAGCAGAATAGTTCAGTGTGTCCCCTAAAATATGGTAATTAAAAATTTTTGTTCCTCAATAATATCTCAAACAAAACCAATCAAATGAAAATATCCGTTTATGAACAGGAAGAATTGAGCAGAGAATAATAATCGTCGATAAAATCAACAAATACCTATTAAACTCAGACTCCTCTGCTATTCATGCATATCGTCCAAAGATAGCTCAGAAGTCTGAGTTTAATATATTTTTGGGATCAGTACTTATAAAAGGTCGTAAGTGAACTTTTTTAGATTTCGGGTATAAGTATATAAGAGATGGAATGTTTGAATATCAAGGACATCAAAAGGTCCTCAAAAAGTTTGAAAGGGCATATGGATATAAACTACGGAAGCATCATGAAAGAAAACTAGCGAAACGAAATATGTTGAGATATTCTCCATTCGTCATGCGAATGAATACCTTGAAGGGATATAACTTAATGTACATATAACCCTTTATACACTGAAAAAAAGATACAAGTAACTTTTTTTACTTGAGCTAAATGAATTTTTATTCACGATAGATCCAAATTCATTGGCTACAGATAATAATTCATCTATCGTGAACAAAGACGTTCATCTAAGAATTTTCAATAGTTGGAAGTGACTTTTTTTCTTAGTTCAACTTGAAAAGTTCTTCAATTCAAATAGCACCGTTATTTAAATTTTGTTCATTAATGATGAATACACAATATTCAGACGCCAAGCAACGATTAATCTCATTACAAGCCACTTTTTCAAGTATATTTATTAGCTGCCCAAGTAGCATTTTTACGACGACAACCACATTATACACCAAAATTAACGTTGTCATTGGTTTAGGAATTAGTCGTTCTCGAAACGTCGCATTGAAGACCACCTTCAACGTAATCGCGACGTTAAGCATGACTAAAGTTACACTAGTCGTCGCGACGACGTTAAAGCAACAACATACAATGTAGTTGAAATTTTGGGATCAGGAACGACGTTCTTAAAACGTTTATCAGACAACTCTAGTTTTCTGCAACGTTGTCTCAATTCAGAAAAAACGTTGTGGTTTCAACTAATACCAGAAGATTTTTCCATTGAAGTAGTTGACTTGAAAACGTTATCGCGTAGTCATTTCAACAACCTTCGAATATGATGAAAAATATCAGAGAATTAAACTGATTTATTACATTTGTGTCGATAACTTTCTCAAAATAATTTTATTTGCTAATCCAAATGAAAAATAATTTCGAATAGTTAAGAAGAACATTTTTAGGATAAATCGAGAAAAGACCACGATCGTGAGATTTCAATTCTTCAATTCATAATGACAAGGTATCATCTAAGACAAAATTTTTAATCAATACCTTCATTAATAAGTTAAGATCAAAATATTTCAATATCCACATCATTCGAGTATGCAACTTCTCTGACAACAAGAAAATCAATGAATTAGTGTCAGTACTTCCATATTTATTAATTGCCGATTGATTAAATTATCCTTATCAGAAGTGAATTCATAATATAAATAGTGAGATACTGTTTATTTACCTCTGTCATTTCACGAATTCTGGAAGTTAACAGAACGAAACACTTTTTGAAAATTTGTTTGGGATCTAATCAACCAACTGAATTGTATGAACTGTATTCAATATTCATGAATCAAATACATGGTTTTCAATATATGAGTAAATGACTATGATTACTTCATGGTATATAGGAATTCTGGTTACAAAAATATAACAAGCAATATTTCAATTTAAATTACACAATGTTCTCCATTATTATCAAATTCTTCTGAAACCCTGCTGTCTGATAAACATAATATTTGTTAATATTTATGTAGCTCCTTTAATTAATTCTTCCATTCATAGCTCAAAGATTCCACTTCTATTTTAAGTACACAGTAAATGATTTATTATGAGACTTCGCAACTGAAGTTCTTCGTTAATATTCTATATAGTTCTCCCTCAGGTGCAATATATAAACCTAATCATATACAGGGTGTCTGGTGAGGAATGGGACAACGTTTAGGTGGTGATGAGGGATGTCTCAAGGAGTGAGAAAATGCCATTTGAAATCATCTGAGGTACATGGTTCCTGATTTTAGAAAAAAATAGGAAATTTCAAATGATCATAATTCGGGAAATATGAGAGCTAATCCGATGATTTATCGTATGAACAATGATAGAGTGAGTACAAATCTGTTCGAACGAAAAATTCGAAATAAAATCAGATCCGGACTCAGAAATTTCAGTTTTTCTGAAATTAGCTAAAAACAACACCCTGTATGCGGTTTTCAATTTTTTGACTTCAGATTCTGAGAGAGCAGGAAAAATACTTTCGAACTCAATTGTCATCCCGAATGGCACAAATTTTCCCTGCTTTCTATGACCCTTCGAATGTCAATCTTCCGATTTTCGCTCCTTACATATTATTTTCTCGACATTTCAGAATAATGAGATCTCAGATAGTTACTCATAAGGGGCATGAACGAATCAAAAAAAAAATTTCATAAAAATCAACAAAAAAGCGAAAAACAGTTAACATTTGGAAAATTTACGAACTATTTCTGAAGTACTATTTGATGATTCAGTAGGAACAAGATTAATGATTAATTCTTCAAATATTGTTCAAAATGAAAACCGTCAACTTCTTTTCTCTTAGTCGATCTTTCAAATGAGTTTGGATAATTTTTTCCTATAATATCTAAAGTTTCATTCGTCATGTACATATTTCTATCCTTAGTCTTGAATCTAGTTGCCAGTTATGTCAATTCTATGGTGTGCTATCATTTATGATGAGAAAATATAGAGCATTTAGTCATTTAGTATCTGTCAAACTAGTGATTTTATTTTAAGATAAAGAAAAATTGACAAACAAAAAAATTCTTTGCCTTTAAGGAGGCTAACCTAACAATGTTGTCTGTGAGGGATATGGGACACTGACGAGGCCTATTGAGGCCGAAACCGGTCTGTCTCTTCCCTCATTGACAACATCTTCATAAAATCACCCCAGTCCGCATGAAGAAGGTTATGTGAGCCTATAAATTGAAGATTGTATTCATTTCGATGATAACTATTTTCAATTTATCTATGTTTCAAAAATAGTGATTTTATTGTTGATATAATCTTACTTCAATTTGTTGAAAATCATGCCGAACACATTTTTTAATGAAGAGTATGTTGACATGCTTTTGGTGTATGGTAAATGTGATATGAAAGAAAGAGCAGCTGAAAGGGAGTATCGTAGACGTTTTCCCAATCGTCGGGTTCCAAATCACAAAAATTTTGCCCGCCTTGTTGCGCATACGAAACAACATGGTACTTTTCCCAGAAAAACAGTTTCTGAAAGACCACATACAATAGAAGAGAATATCCGTGAAAATATTTTAGAAACTGTGCAAAACAATCCGGGAGTAAGTATCAGACGATTGGCTTCAATTCATGAAGTATCGAAATGGTACGTTTGGAATACTCTGAAGAGTGAAAAATATCACCCATATCACCCTCACCTTGTCCAGCAGTTGGAACCTGGCGATGAGATCGCACGGCTTCAATTTTCCAGGTGGATAAGAAGTCAGAAGAAATGTCCAAAGAATATTATTCACAGATGGAGCTCAATTTACTCGTGATGGAATAAACAATGCTCGAAATAATCACCTTTGGCATCAACAGAATCCTTTCGTTGTCGTACAAAGACAATCACAGAGACGTTTCAGTGTTAATGTGTGGTACGCAGTTTATGAAAATAATTTAATAGGTCCTCATTTTTCCGAAGTAATACTCACCGGGAAAATTTATAGAGATTTCCTCATGAATGTTCTTCCTAATTTATTAGGGAATATTAATCGAAGAGGACTTATCTTCCAGCATGATGGAGCACCCCCACATTTCTCAATTTTAGTGAGAAATCATTTAAACGAGGTCTATCCAAATAGATGGATAAGTCGTGGTGGTCCAAGAGCATGGCCACCTCGGTCCCCCGACATGACACCGTAAGATTATTTCCTTTGGGGACACCTCAAAACTATGGTGTACGGGCGAGTAATGAATACAAGGGAACAATTAATTCAGCGAATAATAGAAGCATGTGTCGAAATACGGAACAACCCGAATGTGATAAGGAAAGCAGTTCTCAACTTAATGCAAAGAGCAGATAAATGTGTAGAAGTTGGTGGTTTTCATTTGGAACAATATTTGCAGAATTTGTCATTAATTTTCCAAATGTTAACTGTTTTTCGCATTTTTGATAATTTTTATAAAAATTTTGATTCATTTAGGATCTTTTTTTTACTTATGAGTAACTATCTGAGATATCATGTTTCTAAAATGTCGAGAAAAAATATGTAAGGAGCGAAAATCGGAAGATTGATATTCGAAGGGTCATAGAAAGCAGGGAAAATTTGTGCCATTCGAGATAACAATTGAGTTTGAAAGTAATTTTCCTGCTCTTCCAGAATCTGAAGTCAAAAAAATTGAAAACCGCATACAGGGTGTTGTTTTTACCTAATTTCAGAAAAACTAAAATTTCTGAGTCCGAATCTGATTTTATTTCGAATTTTTGGTTCAAACAGAATCGTACTCACTCTATCATTGTTCATACGAAAAACCATCGGATTAGCTCTCATATTTCCTGAATTATGGTCATTTGAAATTTCCTGTTTTTTTCTAAAACCCCCTGTATATCAGGAACCATGTACCTCAGATGATTTCAAATGGCATTTTCTCACTCCTTGAGACATCCCTCATCACCACCTAAACGTTGTCCCATTCCTCACCAGACACCCTGTATATTCATCTCTAGTAAAAGTTATTATATAAATGGTTCCATCGGGAAATTATAAGTAATTTGGTTTCAACATTACCGTATTTGTGATAAACATTAGTTTCTTACCACGCAGTCAAGGAACATTATATTTATGTCTTCAACAAAATCGGAAGATTTCAACTATAATGTTGAGGCTTGAAGAGCCAAGCACTCATAAGATCTGAATTGTAATATTTCTCAGAAGGTCGGCTTCTTTTCATAAATTATTATAGTTCATATAAATATACAATAAGAATTCTTTTTCCATCAATTGATTATAATACCTTGACATCTACAGGTGCTCTACAAAAGGCCTGACGGAAATATCATCCGAGTTCATTTGATCCGAAAACTTGAAATCAGATTTCATTCGAACATTTTCTAGGTACCCATCATTCTCAAAATCTGTACATTTACTACTGCTGATTTTCACTAATATCATTGAGTTTAAAAATACACCCCCCTTCATTTATCTGAAGTCGCCTTCGGTTGTAGTATCTTACTGTGTTCATAGGGGCGCAGATGAGGATCAGAGAATCGAAATGTTTTGCTCTCGCATCTAGCGGTGCGAAGCTGAACTATAAAGCACTATTTCCTAAGCATAGAGGGTAGACCACCTCAATAACTAAGCGGTCTGGGCACCAATTTGATGACGATCAGGACCGGCGTAAGGAAATGTGGCTTGTTAATATTTTTCACAATACTTGACTGAACGTTCGAGAATAATAATCATAAAAATATTAAGAGTTTGATTTTATACAAATTCTCATACTCAATGTGTTTTGAAAATCAGTTTAAAATAGTAGATAATCGTGGCATTCATTAACTTAGGTACCATTTATCAAATATCTTTCATGAGATATTATCAATTCTCAGAATTTGGTTACCCTGAAAATATTCAATGAGATGAAGAAAACAAAATTCAAATATTTATAGGTTCTTATTATCGGATTTTTAAAATTTCCAAAATTAATAGAAAATGTACTTAATCATTATGAAATTGGAGAAAACAAGAGTTATTATATAGTTTAAGGCTTTCGCGACCGAAAACTATGATATTATGATCTTAAATAAATTTATCTCAATTGGTAGAATTTCTCAAGTGAAAAAATGACACACCCTGTATATATTTTTCCTGAAAAAATGCGAATCTAAAAATCCAAATCGACGCATGTAAACGTTTTTCCCAACAAGAGTCAATTTGTTCGTTATCGAATTTATTCCATTTCGCTGTTCCACACTGTAAAATAAAAGAAATATATATTAGCGTGAATTATATTAGCTCACCTATTTTTTGGATGCAATAAAAACGACAGTAATGGAAATTTTAAATGTAATGGAAAGTGAGAAAACGAATTGAAAATAGGGTCAAGCCAGTCAAACCGACAAAAGGAAGAAATTATAATTGCACAGACGAGAGGTCACAAGAAGCCAGATGCTGGCTCCAGTTGGCGACGCCTAGGTAACAAAGAACAAACTGACGCGAAAAAAATATAGTGTGATTTATCAAAAATCAAGTGAGCTCCCAGAAAAAACTCTATAGCCACGCCTTTATTTTTTCTTTAACGTGTGCGAAAATGACGTAGCATTGGTCACCTGTTCAAATATATGGTACCGCCTGTGTCATGTGCAAAGTTCATGGGTTGACCCAGTTCCTAAAGATATATCATGTACAATGAACAATTTAACTTAATTTTCTCCTTTTTCTCAATATAGATTGAGAAAATAATAAGAAACTAGAGAATAACGAATTATAATTTTAATCTTTTGTTTTTCGAATTAATCAATTAATGGAAGTTTTGGAACCACTCAAGTCAATCAAAGTATATCTGAGGAAAATTGGCCCTGAAAGAAGAAGAACGGAGATTCTCAATACTAAAATAAATGAAGCTGAAATTATATATGAACGCTTTGAGGGGGTTTTTCAGGAAATTCAAAAACACATTTCAGCAATCCCGCCCGATGTTTTAATTACAATTCAGAAATATTCCTCAGAAACACAAGAAATATACAGGGTGTCTGGTGAGGAATGGGACAACGTTTAGGTGGTGATGAGGGATGTCTCAAGGAGTGAGAAAATGCCATTTGAAATCATCTGAGGTACATGGTTCCTGATATACAGGGGGTTTTAGAAAAAATTAGGAAATTTCAAATGACCATAATTCAGGAAATATGAAAGCTAATCCGATAATTTTTCGTATGAACAATGATAGAGTGAGTACGAACCTGTTTGAACGAAAAATTCGAAATAAAATCAGATCCGGACTCAGAAACTTCAGTTTTTCTGAAATTAGGTAAAACCAACACCCTGTATGCGGTTTTCAATTTTTTTGACCTCAGATTCTGAGAGAGCAGAAAAAATACTTTTGAACTCAACTGTCATTCCGAATGGCACAAATTTTCCCTCCTTTCTATGACCCTTCGAATGTCAATCTTCCGATTTTCGCTCCTTACATATTATTTTCTCGACATTTCAAATGACCATAATTCAGGAAATATGAGAGCTAATCCGATGATTTTTCGTATGAACAATGATAGAGTGAGTACGAATCTGTTTTAACGAAAAATTTGAAATTAAATCAGATCCGGACTCAGAAATTTTTGTTTTTCTGAAATTAGGTAAAAACAACACCCTGTATGCGGTTTTCAATTTTTTTGACCTCAGATTCTGAGAGAGCAGGAAAAATACTTTCGAACTCAACTGTCATCCCGAATGGCACAAATTTTCCCTGCTTTCTATGACCCTTCGAATGTCAATCTTCCGATTTTCGCTGTCGTACAAAGACAATAACAGAGACGTTTCAGTGTTAATGTGTGGTGCGCAGTTTATGATAATAATTTAATAGGTCCTCATTTTTTCGAAGAAGGACTCACCGGAGAAATTCATAGAGATTTCCTCATGAATGTTCTTCCTAATTTATTAGGGAATATTAATCAAAGAGGACTTATCTTCCAGCATGATGGAGCACCCCCACATTTCTCAATTTTAGTGTGAAATCATTTGAACGAGGTCTATCCAAATAGATGGATAGGTCGTGGTGGTCCAAGAGCATAGCCACCTCGTTCCACGACATGACACCGTTAGATTATTTCCTTTGGGGACACCTCAAAACTATGGTGGCGAGAAATAAATACAAGGGAACAATTAATTCAGCGAATAATAGACGCATGTGACGAAATACGAAACAACCCGTATGTGATAAGGAAAGCAGTTTTGAACTTAATGAAAAGAGCAGATAAATGTGTAGAAGTTGGTGGTTTTTATTTTGAACAATATTTGAAGAATTAATCATTAATTTTCCAAATGTTAACTGTTTTTCGCATTTTTGATCATTTTTATGGAAATTTTGATTCGTTTATGATCTTCTTTTTACTAATAAGTAATAGACTGAGAGCTGGCTACGGAGGGGTAAGGGTCACTAGGTGCAAGGGTAATTTTATCGTTCACAGGTTCGATTGTTACCGACATAGCGTAAGGCGGGCAGCCAGAAGGCACACTGGAAGAATAAGGGAAGGGTAGGGGGTTAAACATGCAATTTTTTTACGAAAAAAAAGTCATAAGGTGCAAAGATGGCAATTTGTAGAATAAGAGAAGGTGGTATGAGTAAGCAGGAAAAAACATTGCCAGAAGGCTGAGTGGAAGAATAACGCGAAGGGAGGGGGTTAAACATGCATATTTTTTTCGAAAAAAAGTCATAAGGTGCAAAGATGGCAATTTGTAGCATAAGAGAAGGTAGTATGAGCAAGCAGGAAAAAACATTGCCAGAAGGCTGAGTGGAAGAATAACGCGAAGGGAGGGGGTTAAACATGCATATTTTTTTCTAAAAAAAAGTCGTAAGGTGCAAAGATGGCAATTTGTAGAATAATAGAGGGTAGTATGAGAAAGCAGGAAAAAAAATTGCCAGGAGGCTTAGTGGAAGAATAACGCGAAGGCAGGGGGTTAAACAAGCAACTTTTTAACGAAAAAAAGGCATAAGATGCAAAGTTGACAATTTGTAGAATGATCGAAGGTAGTATGAGTAAGTTGGAAATTCAAAAAGGCTAAATGGAAGTATAACGAGAGGCATTTATCCAAAGGACCAAAGGTGACATGAAATATCTCAAAATATGTAAACGAAGTGCCAGATTCTTTCAATAAAATGAAATATCGAGAAGGCTACCGATGCTTTTTGTATCGCTGATATCTTTGTCATGCTTCCACTTAGCCTTCTGACAATTTTCTTCCTTCTCCTACTTGTACTATCACCGTTTATTCCACAAATCGTCCATTTTGCACTTTATGACTATTTTCTTCAAAAGAAAGATGCTGGTTTAACTCCTTTCTACTTACTTATACTATCTCCGATTAGAATAATCGGAGATAATTTTGTAGATTCTAAATGCCATCTTTCCAACTTATGACTTTTTTCGAAAAAATAGATGCATGTTCAACTCCCTTCCTTCACGTTATTCTTCCACTTAGCCTTCTGACAATGTTTTTCCTACTTACTCATACTACCCTCTTTTATTTTACAAATAGGCAGCTTTGCACCGCACGCCTTTTTTTCGTTAAAAAGTTGCTTGTTTAACCCCCTCCCTTCGCGTTATTCTTCAACTTAGCCTCCTAGCAATTTTTTTTCTGCTTTCTCATACTACCCTCTATTATTCTACAAATTGCCATATTTGCACCTTATGACTTTTTTTCGAAAAAAATATGCATGTTTAACCCCCTCCCTTCGCGTTATTCTTCCACTCAGCCTTCTGGCCATGTTTTTTCCTGCTTACTCATACTACCTTCGATTATTCTACAAATTGCCATCTTTGCACCTTATGACTTTTTTTTCGAAAAAAATATGCATGTTTAACCCCCTCCCTTCGCGTTATTCTTCCACTTAGCCTTCTGGCAATGTTTTTTCCTGCTTACTCATACTACCTTCTCTTATGCTACAAATTGCCATCTTTGCACCTTATGACTTTTTTTTCGTAAAAAAATTGCATGTTTAACCCCCTCCCCTCGCGTTATTCTTCCACTTGGTCTTCTGGCAATGTTTTTTCCGACTTACCCATATTACCCCCTATTATTCTACAAATTGCCATCTTTGCACCTCATGATTTTTTTTCGTACAAATTGCATGTTCAACCCCCTCCCTTCGCGTTACTCTTCCACTTAGCCTTCTGGCAATGTTTTTTTCTACTTACTCATACTACCTCCTATTATTCTACAAATTGCCATCTTTGCACCTTATGACTTTTTTTTCGAAAAAAATATGTATGTTTAACCCGCTCCCTTCGCGTTATTCTTCCACTCAGCCTTCTGGCAATGTTTTTTCCTGCTTACTCATACCACCTTCTCTTATTCTACAAATTGCCATCTTTGCACCTTATGACTTTTTTTTCGTAAAAAAATTGCATGTTTAACCCCCTACCCTTCCGTTATTCTTCCAGTGTGCCTTCTGGCTGCCCGCCTTACGCTATGTCGGTAACAATCGAACCTGTGAACGATAAAATTACCCTTGCACCTAGTGACCCTTACCCCTCCGTAGCCAGCTCTTAGACTATAACTATCTGAGATCTCATGTTTCTGAAATGTCGAGAAAAAAATATGTAAGGAGCGAAAATCGAAAGTATTGACATTCGAAGGGTCATAGAAAGCAGGGAAAATTTGTGCCATTCGGGATGACAGTTGAGTTCGAAAGTATTTTTCCTGCTCTCTCAGAATCTGAAGTCAGAAAAATTGAAAAACGCATACAGGGTGTTGTTTTTACCTAATTTCAGAAAAACAAAAATTTCTGAGTCCGGATCTGATTTTATTTCGAATTTTTCGTTAAAACAGATTCGTACTCACTCTATCATTGTCCATACGAAAAATCATCGGATTAGCTCTCATATTTCCTGAATTTTGGTCATTTGAAATGTCGAGCAAATAGTATGTAAGGAGCGAAAATCGGAAGATTGACATTCGAAGGGTCATAGAAAGGAGGGAAAATTTGTGCCATTCGGGATGACAGTTGAGTTCGAAAGTATTTTTCCTGTTCTCTCTGAATCTGAAGTCAAAAAAATTGAAAACCGCATACAGGGTGTTGTTTTCACCTTATTTCAGAAAAACTGAAATTTCTGAGTCCGGATCTGATTTTATTTCGAATTTTTCGTTCAAAAAGATTCGTACTCACTCTATCATTGTTCATACGAAAAATCATCGGATTAGCTCTCATATTTCCTGAATTATGGTCATTTGAAATTTCCTAATTTTTTCTAAAACCCCCTGTATATCAGGAACCATGTACCTCAGATGATTGCAAATGGCATTTTCTCACTCCTTGAGACATCCCTCATCACCACCTAAACGTTGTCCCATTCCTCACCAGACACCCTGTATAGCGGAATATCGAAATTACAGATCAAGGAGAGTCCTCGTTCTTTAATAATGGAATCTTTCGATTTAAAAACTGCTACATCGTTGTTCCCGATGCTCAATGATAGCGAAGAAGCTACTCGACTATTGATAGATGCTACAGAGTTCTATTATTATATACATAAAACATATCAAAAGCAACATCCAATAAACTTTTTAGTGAAAACTCGGTCATCTCCAAGTGCTAAACTTCATCTTAAGAAAGAATATGCTTCAACTTCTTCCTCAGTGGACGATATGAAAACCCATCTCCTCACCATTAAATCTGATACAACTCTCCGAATGAAATCAATTAATGCTCATCAAAAATAGATCGATTGAATCTTTTGGTAAATCGTTAGAAGAACTTTTTTTGGATTTGACAATTTCTCAAGCCAAAGGTGACGATAATGCATATTTAGTTTTGAAACCTATTAATGAGCGGAGTGCTATAAAGCAATTCGCGGGCGGATTAAATAATAGATGATTAAGTAGAATTATTTCAGCACGCAATTTTTCTTCACTTGAAGATGCCATCCGCGCAGCATTCTTCATCGGAAAATTTTCAGTCAGTTAATCATTTTCACGTGCAGAGAGGTCAAGAATGGCAAATCGAGGCAATGGTAGATTCGGAGTCCAATCACAAATATTTCGTGGTAATTATAATCCTAGATTCAGCAACAATCTTAAGCCAGATAAATTTGTCAGTCGTGCACCATCGAATGAAAATAGTCGAAATTTTTCAGGACGGTCTCGTGGTCAAACACAGAGAAAATTCGATTCGCGAGGTAGACAACCGAGTCATCATTCTCATTCACAAGGAAACAAAGTCTCACTTTTGAATCGAAATGAAAGCGAAATTACACAGGAATCAAACAATCAGCAGTTTTTTCTTAACACCGATAACTGATTCAATATTCGCTTGCTTAGGTTTAAATAATGTGGAGTTTTCAGTTGGATTGAAAAAATTTAAATTTTTGATAGAATGTAGTTGAGAACATAATAAGTTTTTCTTGAATTTGCCGCTCATTTTTCACTATCACACCGGATTGAAAACTTGTAGTTCAGGGTTCTGCAATTTTGGGCACTTCGTATTGCAGAAATGGGACTTTTTCTCAAATGTGTCCATATGGTATAACATGAACAATTTTAATGCTCTGTTCGAAGCGAAGAAGCAGTTCTGAATTATGTTTTCATAATTTTTTAAGCATACCACATTCATTCAGGTATAAACCGAAACAGGGAAAAATCAAACTTAAAATATACGAAAGGCCACGAGAGCATTGTATTCACGATACAAACTATTGACCATAATTGCATCAAATGTAACGTGACAGAGATACCGAGGTCAGCCAATTGCTTTATTCCTCAAGTTGACGATCCTAAGAAGCCACTTCCAACACCGTCAATTCCTTATTCAAGACTCAACAAGCCATCTGACCCTTTCGAAGCCAGCCGCAATCACATTTCCTCATAGGTTGCAGTTCCTTGATACAATTAACATAAAGGGTCTCCTGTCCTAGGTTAGTAAGTTGTAATGGAATTCATCAACGACTGGAAACAACTTAAACTTCCTGCCGGCAAAGGAGAGGAACCACGGATAAATCAACCTAATGTCGACACGTTTCAGTAACGTGTTCTCACTAATTATTCAGTACAAATGAGTATTTTCCGTTTCCAGAAGCGTTCCAGCTATTCGGAACAATGGAGGACGCCATCAACACAAACTTATTTATGCTACTCACTTTCCGATTATGAGGCGCTTTGCACGCTGAAGGGCGGATAATAATTCCGAAGAGAAGAGCGCTTTACGAGTATGTGAGACTGATGTGTTGTGCGAAATAATGCCGCTTTTGTTTTGTGGTGAAGAATGAGTGAAAAGAGAAGTTTGAAATACCCAGTGGAAAGCAAACATCCACTGGTCAATATATTAATTTGACTCTGCATCACTTCCAATCCGATACATAATCAGTTCATGAGCGTTGTGGCGTTGGAGTGTTTCGTCGAAAGACTTTTCTGATTTCTTCAACGGTTTGTAACACCGTTTAAGTAGCATTTCAATATTAAGTCTATTGAATTCATTGAGATTATGGAGTGTAGTATGGTATTGCATAAATGAGGTCGAACATTGCTTCCTGCTAATTTTTCAGAGGATTTGAATCCTTGATTTTTAGATGTGATTTCTTCCAGATACTCCATAATGTTTTAGTTACATTAACCACGCGTTATATTAGACCATGTAGTACTTTTAAACTGATGCGCATTTCTTCGAACTGATGTTGCTCTTTGAGAAAATCTTAATTTGGTTTCCATAATCACTTCAGTTTATCTTAAGAACAACATTACTATTAAATTCTAAACAAAACTGAAAGTGAATTATTACCCACGATCTGCATTGATAGTAATGGATTGGGGATATATTTTAATAAATTTCATTCTGTTTGGTACCTGGAATGCAAATCTCAAATAAATAGCTATGTGAGAAATAATCTGGTTGTTGGAAGTTCTGATGTTTACCTGATTGTATTGTTTCATTGAGTTCATTTCAATGATCTATAGTGGTATGTGTTGGGGTGAGTGCCCCAACTGAACACTCGTGTGTAGACGACGGCGTTGCCTTGAGGACACGAGTATTGAGAAAGTTAAGATTCACTTCATTGAATGAATAATATGAACTAAATTTCATAACTTTTTAAAGGTTTGGATTAGTGACGTCAAAACAGGCAAAGTGTCGATGAAATAGATGGAAAAGTGCAGATTTTGCATGAATTGCATTCATTCGCATAATTATTGCTAAACTTCATTTGGATCACATGACGAAATGATTAGTATTTCAAATACCTACCTCGCACGTGTGGAATTTGGTTCGATGACCAGAATTCTAGTTAGAACTTCGAGAACATCTTGAAGATAAATAAAAATCCAGCATTTATTGTTGATATAAGTAATTGTTTCATTAATTGACGTCACCAATCAAGGATAAACAAAGGAAGTACACATTTAAATCTTCTGGAACTGTATAATGATCAAGATTTTCGACTGAGGATTGGTTAGACTGATTAGATTCTGCTGGTTATTATGTAAATCATCAATGTCTCGATATACAAGGTGCGGCAGAGAGGACGGGCGGATTTTAAAAAGTCATAAAACAGTTGATTTTCACTCAAAAACAAATTTATTGATGCAATAAGATTTACAAGGAAAAAGAATTTGAGACAGTCAAGTGTGGAACATCACATGAGGCATGTGGTGGCAGAAATCGCTGGAGGCGTTCTTGGAAGTTAGCATAGATTTTCTCCAATATTGCTCCTTCAACTTTGGCGACTTCAACGCGATTTGCGTACTTCAGTTCGTCCAGAGTTCGGGACTTATGTCCGTATACTCTAGCCTTAAGGTGTCCACACAAGGAA
The DNA here is from genome assembly GCA_013421045.1 of Propylea japonica. Lineage (NCBI taxonomy): Eukaryota > Metazoa > Arthropoda > Insecta > Coleoptera > Coccinellidae > Propylea > Propylea japonica. Next base: position 42,409,791 of record CM024242.1, on the reverse strand, counting down.
GAATCTCATATGGATAAATCTGGGGACCGAGGAGGCTAATGAACATCGCCAATTCTGGAAATGAGGCGACCAGGGAAGAGAGGGCGAATAACGTACATTGTTGCTCTGGCTGTGTGGGCGGTCGTTCCATCATGCTGAAACCACGCACGTCGGGTTGGAACACGACGCCGTCTTATTTCAGGCAAAAAGAAGTTAGTGATAATTTCGATGTAGAGCTCTCAGTTCACGCTAACAGCACTGCATCAACGATTTCGGCCACCACATGCCTGAGGTTATTTTCCACACTTGACTGTCTCAAATGCTATATCCTTGTGAACCTCATTGCATCAATAAATTTATTTTTGAGTAAAAATCAACTGTTTTATGACATTTTAAAAACCGTCCGGCCTCTCTGCCGCACCCTGTACTTCATCATTAAGTCCAAATTAGTTTTGACTAAATGCCAGAGGAAAGCTTGTTTAAGTATTACAGGCTCTCTGAGGTCTACCCCTACAGCAGCGATGGAATGTCTGCTGGGTCTCCCTCCTTTGCACCTAGTTGTGAAGGAGGTGGCTATGAAGACAGCTCTGGGAATCTGGGAACAGGGACAATGGCGCGATGGAGGACTCTTCACTGGGCACGCAAGGGCCCTAAAAATGGTTAAGGATGCTCACGCTCCCCTTCTCCAAAGAGGTGACCGCGCGGGCACTAGGTTCTACTTTGACGAACCCTACAGGGTAATTGTTCCCGACAGAGACCTATGGTCTTCATCAAACATGCTTCTTAGTCCAGAGGGTCCCACCTGATTCACTGATGGCTCTGTCACAGCAACAGGGTCTGAGGCCGGAATCGTGGGTCCTCACTTCAATCAGGCTATCCCTCTGGGGAAGGACTGTTCCATTGCGCAGGCGAAGCTATTTGCGGTTCTTGCATGCGCACTGGAAAATATTCGCAGGGGATATTCTGGCCAGCACATTTATATATGTTGCGACAGCCAGGGAACTCTGAAATCTCTATCCGATGTTAGAGTTGATTCTCTTTTGGTGAAAGAATGCAGGAAAGCTCTGCGTGGGCTGGGCTCTGATAACTTTTTGAAAGTAATCTGGTGTCCGGCTTATGCGGATATACCTGGTAACGTCAAGGCAGATGAACTGGCTAGGCGGGGAGCCGGATTAGCATTTGTTGGTCCGAAGCCTTCGCTGCCAATCTGTCGCACATCTGTCAGAAGTTTCTTCAGGAACTGGCTGAACAGGGAATTTTCCTCGGAATGGAGCGCAGGGGTGGGCCTGAGGTGGTCGAGGATTCTCATCGAGAGACCGTCCTCGCGATCTGAGGTCAATAGGCTTCTGTTGCTGGAGAGGAAACAACTCGGTCTGGTGACTGGTGCATTGACTGGTCACCTGTTTAACAAGCATTTGAAGAATGGGACTGACGAGCTGCTCCCTATGCCGGTGGTGTAGGAGTACTGATGAAACAGTTGAGTATATTTTGTTCAACTGTGGAAACCTTACTGAGTTAAGGTCAACACACCTAGGAAATCCAACACCTTCTATTCCTATGGTGAGAGGGACCACTCCTGGCAGGCTCGTGACGTTTCTGTCTTCGTGTCTGAGGAGCTGAGTCTCTATGGAACGATGCGGGTGAACAATGGGCCACTAGGCCTCAGTTCGGCCGGTAAAGCACCGCACAGAGAAGAAGAGAAGAAGAAGAAGTCCAAATTCTGCTGTCATTAGTTTTTCCACGACTCCTTTTCGCTCTCTTGTTTTAGCATATTATGTCTATCATAAAGATCATTTCTAATTCGAGCTCTTTGACATGGTTTTCAAATTCCTTGCAGTGAGATTTTACTTCGTGGTGTAAGGCAGGTTCCTACTCACCTGTGGCCCGGTGAAATACCACCACATCAGTCGTATTAGCTCCTTAATAATGCCATTATCAGTGCATGTTTCCGAGCTTGACTGGTGGGCCGATTCCCAAGAGAGGGAAGTGACGACCTCTTTAAAGAGAGAAATATGTGGCTTTTCAAATACATTTAAAAATCATGATGTCGTCTTCTGGGGTAAAATATTCCGGAAGTAAACTCGTCTCCCAGTCAGATTTCCGGGGGGGGGGGGCTATCCCCTGAGATACAACATGGAAAATCAACTACAACTGAGGCCGAAAACACCTACTGTGACAACACCAATAAAGACAATACCACCAGGCAACTACTTATAGAGTTTTGCAACATAAGGGAAATAGGACATAATAATATTAATGTTAGTTGGCGTCCATCAACATTTGCAATCAATTAAACCGCATATCCTTGCATTATCTGAAACTCAAATCAGTCCAAAATCCGACTCCACATACCTTTTATGTCCTGGGTACGATTTGCATTCCAAGTTTAGATTCAAAGGAGGGGTCTGTGTATACATTCGAACAGACGTTGCTTGTGGAAGTGGATGCAATGTGGCCTAGGACCATTGTCCACAACAAAACTAGATTCATATGCGCCCTGTATCGCTCACCAAATAGTGAACGACCCAGCCAATTGTTCCAGTACTTGTCAGATAAGGTCGATTGGATCCAGGTCAACTATCCATCTTCAGAGATCGTAATACTTGGCGATTTTAATGTCCATAATTCAAATTGGCTAGCTCACTCTAACAAAATTGACGAAGCTGGAAGACAAGCCGAAGCGTTCGCAATCAGCTGCAATTTAACGCAGATTGTAGATTGTCCTACAAGAGTTCCCACTAATCCTATGGATTTCAGAAATACGCTTGACTTGTACCTGACTTCAGAACCAGACAGCTATATTATCAATTCAAACGGCCCTCTCGGTAACTCAGAGCACGTTCTAATATCCGTCTCATGTCCTTTGACTACCGAAAAACTCGTGCAGCCTAAAAATCGTCGCGTAGTTTGGCACTACAACAAGGCCAAGTGGGATGAACTGATACAGTTTTACGCGGAATATCCATGGCACGCCACCTGCTTCAATATTGAAGATGTCAGCCAGTGTGCAGAGGCTGTCACTGAGGTGATTCTTTTGGGTATGGAAGTTTACATCCCACACAACACCAAGAAACCTCCATCTGCAAAGCCATGGTTTAACAAAGATTGTGAGCGGGCCTGCGACAATAAAAATAAAGCCTTCCGCGAATGGAGCTCAAACCCGACAGACGAGAAGAGGGCAGCGTATATACTCGATAGAAACAACTGCAATATAACTATTCAAGCCGCAAAACAAGCATTTAACAACAGAGTAACAAAAAAGCTTCAAGATTGCCCAAGTGGTTCGCGCCCATTTTGGTCACTCGCTAAGGTGATTAGCAATAATTTTTGCCATTCGACTTTTCCACCACTTCTCAGAGACGACGGTGCTCTGGCAACTAGCTCCAAAGAAAAAGCTGAGATTTTTGCAGCTATATTTGCCAAAAATTCTACTCTAGAAGCAGGACAGAAAGAACCCCCCAATATTCCCAAGGTTCAGGCTTCGATGCCAGAAGTTAAATTCCGTACAAAGAGCATCTGCCGAATCTTGAAACAGCTGAATAGCAGAAAGTCAACAGGACCCGACGGAATACCAGCTATTGTTCTGAAAAAGTGCGCACCCGAGCTCGCACCTCTGTTGTGTCGGCTGTTTAAGCTGTCCTACGAGCAGAAAACTTTCCCAAACATCTGAAAGATCGCTAGAGTTCAGCCAATACCAAAAAAAGGAAAAAAGTGCATGCCTCGAAATTATCGTCCGATATCTTTACTACCCATTTTGTCCAAAGTAATGGAGACTGCTATTAATTTGCAGATAGTAAAACACTTAGAGGAAAACAATCTCATTAGCGACAATCAATACGGTTTTCGGCGCTGTCGTTCAACAGGTGACTTGCTCACTTATGTCACTCATCTTTGGACAAACGCTATAGAAAAGCATGGGGAATCAATTGCAGTTGCCCTAGACATATCCAAGGCCTTCGATCGTGTATGGCACAGAGCATTACTATCGAAGCTTCCATCTTACGGTCTCCCGGAAGGACTTTGCAGCTGGCTCGGAAGTTTCCTCCACGAGAGACAACTTTGTGTTGTGGTCGATGGTGCGGAGTCTGCACTTCATTCCGTCAACGCCGGTGTACCTCAGGGCTCAATCTTGTCCCCGACTCTGTTCCTAATGCATATTTATGACCTTTTAAATTCAACCAAGAATCAGATTTTAAGCTTTGCAGATGACAGCACTCTTATAGCGTCCATGACAAACAAGAAGCCTGTATCAGCATCAACATCCAGTTTCCAAAGAATCGCTCAAGCTGTGACAATCAACAAAGATCTAGAAGTTATTCTATAATGGGGTTCTGACAATCTGGTTGAATTCAATGCCTCTAAGACCCAGGCTACTGTGCTCACAAGAAAAGCATCGACAGTCGCACCCCAACTAATAATGGACAATAAAACAATAAAACCAACTAATGGACTTAAGCTTCTAGGGGTCAATATCAGTCCAAATGCAACCTGGTATGAGCACGTCAGCTCAGTTGCCAAGTCAGCTGCACAGAAGCTTAGCTATCTATTTCGTGCGAGGAAATTGTTCACTCCAAAGCAGCTTTTATTACTTTACAAGGCTCAAGCACGTCCAGCTATGGAATATTGCTCTCATGCTTGGGGTTCAGCTCCTAAGCTCTCGTTACTCCTACTTGATTCCATTCAAAAAAGAGCAGTGCGCCTAATAGATGATCCAACGTTAACTGCCAATCTTCATAGTCTCGATCACCGTAGGAAGGTTGGAGACTTATGCCTTTTTTACAGATACTACCACGGAAGGTGTTCTGCTCAATTGATCGACAAACAAGGCTAGCCGATAATAGTCACCAGTTTGCCGTGCATCTTTCTACAGCTAGGACATCGGTGTATCAGAAGGCTTTTCTTTACCGAACTGCAAGGCTATGGAATACCCTACCTCAAGATGTATTCCCCCTTGGTTACAACTTACAGCAGTTTAAGACACGCACAAACCGATATCTTCTAAATTCATCTCGGGGCGCTTGAAAGGGCGCTATAAGCTCAGTCTTTTCCCGAGAGATGCGTATAAAAAAAATGATGTGTTTGCATATTGTTTGAAATTGAAGTGAGGTATTTTTGACATTTTTCTGTCGGTTGTTTTTTGGTTCCAAGGGATATTTAATTTGAGTTTTAATGTGCCTGCATTTTCCACGTGTTCTATATATAATTCAGAAGTCAAAGGATGTTGAGTTTAATTGGCACTTGGTGGAGTAATCAAACAGAGCAGATTTAATAGTATTACTAGAGTGTTGGAAAAACCATGTTTTGGAGTAGACTTTGTCGTTCTTGAAATTACCTTTTAATTTTTTTTTCATCAATGGTGATGGGGAGTTTACAAAATTTTGTAGTGGGTCTCCTAAAATTTTTGTTAGTTTTGATCTTTTTCAGTTCTTTAAGGGCTTCCGGTATTTGACTTGAGTATGATGTCTGAGTTATTCGAGATGTTGGACACTTCAACCTTTCTGGGCCATTCCACCATTGGCAATTTGTGACCAATAGGCTGGGATTCGATCCTCATGAAATAAAATCTGACGGATTATCCACAGACTTGACGTAGTGCCATTGACATCGACCCAGTAATGTGTGGATTTCTTGAACTCTGTTGGCGACGAATGTTTTCCATTTTCCTACGTCAGCGTTTATCCATGAATTAACAACCTTCGAGTCTGACCAGGTGTAGGTATATCTTTACATTGTTGTGATCTAGATCCGTAACGCTGCGGTTGATGAGTCTGGTCAGTAGGGTTGCAGCACACAGTGGTAATTTCGGGATTATTTTTGTGTTTTTTAAAAGTAAGACTTTTGATTTGGAGGCAAGTGAATTGATGTGAACATCTCCATTTGTACTTATAGTGGTATAAACTGCGGCGCTATATGACTTCAGGGATGCGTTGGAGAAACCGTGTAGTTCTTAGGGTTGATGTCTATCCAACGCTTTCTTTTCTTCTAATTTTGAAAGATCGATTTTGAAATTTTTCCATGCCATTTGTATTTGGTGCCGGTGCACCGGCACCAAAGCCCCCATGGGGGCTCATTCCAGGATGTAGTACATTTCCATATGTCTTGAGTGATCATCTTGGCTTTTATTGTGACTGGTGATAGCAGTCCTAGGGGGTCGAATATTGTGGCGATTTCAGCTGAAATTTTTCATTTCAACTTTACTGATCGTCTGATCGCAATTTGATTTGATATTGTAGAATGTAGAGCATGCTATTGAGGTGTCTATGATATGACAAGTGTTTTTGTTGTTCCACACTTATCGTCGAAAGCTATGTTGGTAAAGGTTCTGGATGAAAGATTGTATCTCCATTTTCTGATGTTGAATCAACCTTTTTTGAGGGGGGTGGTTATTTCATTTTGAATGTGCACAGCTTCTGCATCTGTGCCCGCTTCAGTTAAAATGTCGTCCAAGTAGAAGTCTCTCAGAATAATCTCTGCTGCTGAAAGGAAGGTATTTTGCTCGTCTGTAGCTAGCTTTTTCATTGTTTTCATAGACAGATTAGCTGCTGGTGCAGTGTCGCAAGTCACTGTGGCTAATTCATAAGTCCGTATGGGGTCGTCCTCATTATTTCTCCAGAGGATTGAGTGCGAAGGTTTGTCTTCGGTATCAAGTTTAACCTGCTTGTACTGGGTGGGCATATTTCGATGTTTTAGCACTAAAACTTTCAAACCAGAGGAGATAGACAATTTTTTTTTCTGAGAAACTAACAAGAGTGGTATTCAGTTTTGGCTAACTTCTTTTGTTTTCGAGTTATAAGCGAAAATTGGATGTGTCGATATCGAAAAAATTCATATCTCCACTAATACTGATGATAAAATTCTGAAATTAAAACATTTTACAGGCACTTTTTTACGTAGAATCCAGTGGCGTGCTCGTTTTTTTGCACCATTTCTGATTTCGAAGCTATGACCCAAAGTTATGTTCTCTTTTAAATGGAAATACTAGATTTACGGAAAGCTAATTTTTTTTTATTTAAAAAATATATAACATTGTATGGTTTGTATCAATATGAGTATAAATAATGGTCAAAAACCTATTTTCATCTAAGTCGCAATATTTTCTATGGTTTCAACTGTTGATGAGCACAAAAGAATGGTGCTCCATAACAAGAGCATCAGTCTCCTTCCGTCAATCTCATAATTTCTATGCTTTCATATAATTTCTACAAAATTCGAATATGGATACACCTATATTACTCTTATACAGGGTGTTTCGTTGGGAAACGGAAATACTTCACAGATGCATGGGTGGCACCAAGGCGGTTCTGCAGATACCCCATTTATTGGGTCTTACTGTCTTCGTAGCCGAGATTTATGAATTTTGCCAGTTTATTTCTGAGGTCATATCTAACGAACCACCCGGTATATTTTCTTCATATTTGGCAAAACTTTTTCTAATTGAGAGCCCAAACGTATCATGTTATTACCGCCTCGAAAATCCAGGTCCGGGTCAACAAAAAATTACGGATCGCTTGAATCCTCGAAACAACACATCGGAATCTTGAAAATCTGTTTTAGTATTCGAAAACAACACTAAAAACTAAACTGAGACGCACACTTCAAACGTAAAAGTAGAGTTTTTAAGAACTTGTATACCCGAAAGTGGTTTGAAAGGACTTTTACAAGGAATCGTCAATAATATCGAATCCATAATTATTGCAACGTTACTTTGCAATTCATTTTTACATTGGTTTTCTTTTTTATAGCTGTACTAGTTTTTACCCGCGACTTCGTCCGCATAAGTTTTTTTGTTTTCTCCCGGCTGTAAGTCCCCCTGCAACAATGTCCCACTATCGTGTTCCAGTCCTCAACTTCGCATCAAAATTTGTTCAAAAGCAACCTAAGCTACATAATGGATAGCTCCGAATGTTTCCTTAGTAAATATAAAAAGTAAATAATTTAAATCGGTTTAAAATACTACTAACTACCTACCTGCCAACCCCCGACATTGTGACATCCACAACATCGTCTGCGTAGGAAGTACTAAATTAAAGCGCCTACGACCCTCTAAGTTAGAAAAGTGATCAAATACTATCTTTAAGTCTTAGTAACACTCAGTTAAAAAAAAAACATCAAAATCATTTCAGAAGCTATGGCGTCATGCGCTTCTTGACACGTTCACGCTAGATTTCCGCAAGAATGAGGTATTTTCCCGCCGTAAAAAGTAGCCTGTGTCCGTGCCTAGGATCATATCTTTATATTAACCAAGTCTTATAAAAATCCGTTCAGGCGTGAATGAGGTAAACTTTTAAAACAAACGATTAAAAATCACTAACTCAATTAGTTTTCTGCCTACTGCCTACGCCTAAATTACGATAGCATGAATATTAATAGCCCATATCCTTTTCTAGGTTACTATCTATCACCTAACTGAATTTCATCAAAATCCGTTCAGCCGTTTAGGCATGATAGAGCAAAACTCCCAGCAAAAACCATAAAAAAAATCACTAACTCAATTCAGTTTTCTGCCTACTTCCTATCCCCTAAGTAAGATGACGTGATCATTTCGATCTTATATCCGTTTTTAGGTAACCATCTCTTACCTTACTAAATTTCATCAAAATCTGTTCAGCCGTTTAGACGTGAAAGTCCCAACAAAAACGACTAAAAATCACTAACTCAATTTAGTTATCTGCCTACTGCCTACCCCCTAAGAACGATGGCGTGATTATTTATAGCCTATGACCATTTCTAGGTTATCATCTATCACCATACCAAATCACATCAAAATCCGTTCAGCCGTTTATGCGTGAAAGAGTAACAGACAGACAGACAGACAGAGTTACTTTCGCATTTATAATATTAGTATGGATATCATAAGTTTCTATTTTTCAGGTACTCTCTCGTCGTTTCTCATTACTGCACAAATTTTCAACGTAAACGTGAAGTTTTCAAGAATTTGGTTTGCTGGAAGTGATTTTAAGTAGTTCTAGTGATAAATTTATGAGTAAGTTATTGAGAACATAGTCATTTTTTGTGTGTAAAGCCCAAACGTATCATGCAATACTCTCCTTGAAAATCCAGGTCCGGTTTAACAAAAAATTAGGATTCGTTTGAATTCTCGAAAAAACACCATGTACATCGGAATTTTGAAAATCTGTTTTTATTTTCCAAAATACCACTAAAAACTAAACTGAGACGTTTACTTAAAATTTTCGCTCACGTAGTTTTACTTCATAAATATTCAACATAAATGTGAAGTTATTAAGAACTTGTATACCCGAAAGTGGTTTGAGTAACTTTTAACAATGAATTATCAACAATATTGAATCCATAGACCATAATTATTGCAACATTACTTTGTAATTCATTTTCTCATTGATTTTCATTTATTAAGATTTAACTTGCATTAGTTGATATCGTATATTTCGAAACAACTATGAACGAAAAAACATACAATAGTATTAAAATAATTAGAAAAATTACTACAAAAACTGCTCGAAATGTCCTTCATTTTGATCTGAACATTTTCTTGCTCGTCTAAGAATATCTCGAACTGCTTTCCGAATTACATTTGGAATATTTTCTGTCTACTCTCTTCTATTTTTCTGATCAGCTGATTCCGAATAACAATTTCATGTAACCGCAGTCGTAATAATCGACGGGATTCATATCAGGAGATCTTGAAGGCCAATTATGAGGGCCTCCCCGACCAATCCATGAATTACCGAAATTGTTATTTAAAAAGTCCCGAACGATTAGCCTGTAATGTGGCGATGCACCATCGTGCTGAAAGAACATGTCAGCAGTGTTCACATCTTCATCATGTAGCAAAACTGATAACACATTTTCTAGAAATTCCAGGTATACTTCGAAAGGTAAACGTGCAGGTAGAAAATAGGGTCCCAATATTTTATTATCATAAACACCGCACCATACTTTGATTCAAACGATTCATAATTTTTTGTTAACCTGGACCTGGATTTTCAAGATGGTTATGCATGATACGTTTGGGCTTCACAGTAACACACAAAAAATGATTATGTTCTCAAGAACTAGCTCATAGATTTATCACTGAAAGTTACTTTGAATCACTTTCAGCAAACTAAATTCTTGAAAACTTCAAGTTTAAGTTGAAAATTTGAGCAATAATGAGAAACGACGAGAGAGTAACTCAAAAAATAAAAAATGGTATACTGCTATAAAAAGGAAAATCAATGTGGAAATGAATTACAAAGTAATGTTGCAATAATTATGGATTCAATACTTTCGGGTATCCAAGTTCTAAAAAACTTCACTTTTACTTTGAAAATTTGTGCAGCAAAACTTTCTGCGCGAAAATGTGAAGTATACGCCTCAGTTAAGTTTTTAGTGTTGTTTTCGAATATTAAAACAGATTTTCAAAATTCTGATGTACAGGGTGTTGTTTCGGAGATACAAAAGATTCATAATTTTTTGTTAACCCGTACCTGGATTTTCAAAGCGGTTATTGCATGATACGTTTGGGCTCTCAAGTAAAACATATTTGCCAAATATGAAGAAATTATACCATGTGGTTCGTTAGATATGGCCTTTGAAAGAAACGGGCAAAATTCAGTAAACACCCTGTATCTTGGCTACGAAGACAGTAAGACCCAATAATTGAGGTATCTCCAGAATCGCCTTGGTGCCACCTATGCACCTGTGAAGTATTTTCGTTTCCCAATGAAACACCCTGTATCTCAAAATGGATTACGAAATAACGGAAAGATCCACATTCACATGATCCTCCGTTTCAATATACAGGGTGTAACTAAATAAGGTTAAAATATTTGAGGTGGTGAATCCTCACCGAAAAAAAGATAGGATCTTTCATATAAAGAAACTTCATAGGAGCATCCCTTGTTAAGATACAGCCCCTCAAAGGGAGTACATAAGATTTGTATAACAATTTTTGTCACAAGCACCAAAAAAGTTACAATATTGATATTAACCTGACGTTTCCTACTAGCAAAAAGACACTTATGGTTGTAAGGGTGAGAAACGTAACCCCTAAGTTTATTTCCAATGTAACTTTTTGTCTTATTATTTGTTTACCATTTAAATTTCCGATAGCCTGTTTCAATCTAAACAAAAAATGTCTCCTGAGTTTCCTGCCCAAAATAAACCAGTTTGCAGTAAAAATGATTTTACGAACAACTACAGAGATAGATCGTCATAAATGCGAAACTAATCTATCTAGTAGGACACTTTTAGCGATAGTGACAATTAAATTGTTAATTTAATAAAATTGTTGATTTCAATATTGTAATTTTTTTGGTGCTTGTGAAAAAAATTGTTATAAAAATTTTATGTACTCCCTTTGAGGGGCTGAATTTTAACAAGGGATGCTCCAATGAAGTTTCTTTATATGCAAGATCCTATCTTTTTTTCGATGAGGAATCACCTCCTCAAATATTTTACACTTAAGAAAAGAAAAATATTGGAAAAATTGGACACTATACCTATATTATCTATTGTTTACTTCGTGATTATGCCGACGTTTCGAAACGAATTCGTTTCTTTTTCAAGGCTGTAAATAAATAAATTACATTATAAGACATACAACATGACAAAACATGAAAATAAATGACCTAATTACGATAAACAATATTGTACGCTTTTTAAAAGCATTAAGATTTTACAAAGAAATCAAAATTTCTTGGAGAGCAGAGATACACATCGCAAACATCCCATCACCTTGTCAGTTTCAATATTTATGACAATGACATCAACATAAGGTAACAAAATATTAAGAATTTTTCTCTACTAAGATCTGTATAGCAGCTGATAAATCTCCATCTTTTCTTAATGACACTAACAACAAGTTCTCTTGGGATGTTTGTAAACAAGGATATAACGTCTAACGATATAAGCACGTATCCTGGTGGCACTTTTACATCCGACAAAATTGTGGTCAATGAAAAAGAATCTTTCAAGTTAAAAATGGAAGTAGACAAAGTAGAATTTAAGATATCATGTAAATATTTACCAATGTTATGAGTGGGAGATTTGACGAAACTGACTATAGGTCCCAAATTGAGACCATCTTTATGGATCTTACGTAAACAGTATAGTTTAGGTGGTAAACTGTTATGTCTGATTAAAGTTTTATACTCTGCCTCAGATATATATTCTTTTTTTTTGAGTCTCATCAAGTATCTATTGACTGCATTCTGAATCTTTGTAGTTGGATCAGTTTCCGTTATCTTGTAGGTGTCCTCATCACTCAACATTCTGTCTACTAGCTAGGCCAACAATAATTGTTGGCCTAGCTCGAATGGTAACTTCCTAAACTGTTACGTGGGTTTGACTAATATTTATTTTGTGAGAGTAAATTAATATCGTGGTTTTTTTTTATTTTTATTTAATTTTCCGCCGTCCCCAGTGTATCAGGTGAGGTCCGTTACCTATTGTTGGCCTAGCTCGAATGGTAACCTCCTAAACTGTTACTTGGGTTTGACCGAGATTTTTCTCGTAACAATCCGATTAAGAAATTGTTCCCGTTCCTTATTCTGTTTATTTGATTCGACCATCATTCTTCGGCTGTGAGTTAATTCTGAGATTATCGTTTTTAATTTATTTGCTTATTTTCCGCAGTTCTCTGGGTAATTGATTGCGAATTTCATTTCGATTTAATTGTTTTCTTTAAACCGTCCCCTGTGTGTCAGGTGAGGTGGGTTACCTATTGTTGGCCTAGCTCGAATGGTAACCTCCTAAACTGTAATCTGGGTTTGACACTGACTTCCGACATTTATTCTTATTTATCAATTACCAGAGACAATTTATTAGTTTTTTTTGTGAAGTATTGTTCATTAGTTTAATAGATTACAGAGAATAGAATAGAACAAGACCGTTTGGCTCTAACCTCCAAACATTTGATTACCGAGTTATTTCTCCGACCAATTATTTTATTTACCTCTCACGTCGTATGCTCTTCTGACTCGTCGCCTGCAGTTTGTAAATAATTATTTTATTACAGCTCAAGAGGAGAACCACATATTTTGTTTTTATTTTTGGTTATACTTGTACATATTATAGAATTGTTATTTTGTTTCATATTATATTGTATATAGTTTTGTGTGTGTTTTACTCTACTGCTTGTCTTCTCTGCCATTTAGAAACAACCCTCAAGTAATCGCTTACACCTTAGATTACAATAGATCCCTTCTCCAACTGTATAAAGGCTACTCAGGTTTATTGTGCGACACCCGGCAAGGCGTTGCGACCTTGTGAAACCTATCGCAACTGGCGCTCTAGCAACCGAAGTTTAAAATTGAAATTAAGTGGTAAGCAAAAAAGGTCGTTACAAGTGTCATTAAGAAAATATGGAGATTTATCAGCTGCTATACAGATCTTAGTCGAGAAAAATTCTTGGAATTGGTTAATCTTTGTTTTGATGGTGGTTATTTGGTTTATGAAGGTAAATTTTATATACAATTGAATGGCACTGCTATGGGCGCACCGACAAGCCCATCATTTGCAAACTTGATTATGAATGAAATCTTTTATTATGTTGTTAAAATACTTAGATTTTATATCCCGCTCATCAAATTCTTTGTGGATGATACATTATTGTTGGTACCATATGACAAGATTCGATATATTTTAGATTTTTTCAACTCTTACCATCCAGAGATACAATTCACAATTGAAGTAGAGAAAGATAACAGTTCACCTTTTTTGGATTTGTTGATTATTAGAGAAAACTCCATTATTATTACTGACTGGTACACAAAACCAATAAGTACGAACAGATGCATTAATTTTTACAGCAGTCACAGCATGCAACAAAAAACTAATATTATGGAGAATTTAATTAAAAGAGCTTTAAAAGTGAGCAACAAAAAGTTTCACAAGAAGAACTTAGATGAAGTTGAGAGTATTTTGAAGCAGAATAACTATCCCACATACCTAGTCAAAAGAACAATAAATAAACACACATCCAACCGAAGTCGTATAGTTAATGTTTCTTCTAACTCGTCTATTTCTTCCAGCTCGTCTATTTCTTCCTACTTCAAGTTTCTGTACTTACATGGTCTTTCTCACAGAATTAACAAAATATTTGAAGAATATAAATATTTTTATTGCTCTGTAGAATAAATACGCACAAGTACCAGTCTATTTCAAATCGCATGTGAAATAACGCAAACAGATATCTAGTTATCAATTCAATTAGAAAAGTATCAAAGGAAAAATATTTTTTAATACTAAATAGTTATTACAATAATAGGTCAGTAGGTAATAACTTAGAATGAGGATCAAGTTTTAGAACAGTCCATTATTCTTCGATCTTGGAGAAATTGAGTAAAGAGCATAGAAATTAAAAGACTACTAGAAAGAGATTGTGGTAATTATACGATGTTACATTTTTCTGTGTTCATCAACAGTGAAAACCATAGAAACTATTGAGACTCAGATGAAAATAGGTTTTCTGAACATTTTCTATACTCATATTGTTACAAACCATACAATGTTATATATTTTTTGAAACAAAAAAAAAAGAGCTTCCAGAAAAAATGCACAAAAATCTAGTATTCCCATTTAAAAAACAAAACATTGGGTCATAGCTTCGTGATTAGAAATGGTACAAAGAAGACGAGAACGCCACTGGATTCTACGTGAAAAAGTGCCTGTAAATGTTTTGATGTGAGAGCTCTATCATCAGTATCAGCAAAGATATGAATTTTTTTTTGATATCGACACTTTTTTAATTTTCGCTTTCAATACGGAAACAGAAGAAGGTAGCCAAAAATTAATACTACTCTTGTTATTTTCTGAGAAAAAGAGGTAGAGAAGTGGGTATCAGATTTTGCCAATCTCCTCTGGTTTGAAAATTGTAGTGCTAAAACATCGAAATATGCCCACCCTGTACATCTTTTCAATGTCTGCTGTCATTGCGACTTTGTGTGCCTCCATCTAATGAGGATATCTATTATATCTTGTTGTAGTTTTGGAACTGTGTGTAATATGTCATTTAAGCTGAGTGCGGTATTAGTATTCAAACTTGCATCGAATACAAGTTTTGTCGTGTCCTATTCTTCTTTCAATACAGGTTGGTGCAGAATATAATACCTCGTTTTGGGAATGCCAAATTTAATGTGGCCTAGGGCGATTTACTCTTTGTACATAACGCTGAGCGCTTCATTTTTCTCTAATTTCTTCTCCAATTGCATTAAACGTGCTATTGTCCTTTGTCTGGATATTCTTAATATTTTTCTTGAATATATCGGCAGTTGTCACGTCAAACTGTTCTCTCGTAGGATGCTCCAACGTATGCATAGTCGTTCGATATTTCAGTTAAGTTTTCAGTTTCTTCTATATTCCAGAATTAAGTGAGTTGTGTTTTCTAGTTTGATTTTATGATGGGGCTTGTTAATTTGTTAATTGAATTTGTGGGCTCGATGGGTGCAGTGCCGCTGATTATCCATCCAAAGTTTGTGTTTTGTGTTTTCAGGCCATCATCCAATTCTTTGGAGCTGGCGTCCATGTATTCCGAGAAGTATGTCAATAGAACAGGCACCTTGAAATTTGGATCTGCAAGTTGCATATTCCCCTTTTTGTTTTGCTCATAAACAACATTTAATGTGAGTATAAGGCATGTGATTTGTGATTTTGTTTATTATGTTGAGTTCAACGTCCATTTCAAATTCACTCTTGAAGTTGGGCGTTATAGTTGTGATTATTTTCCTTATATATTCCGTAGTTGCGTTTCCCTAGCCCGAGATTTCCGCTTCTTATTGCCTGATTTTAGGCCTTCCTAACGCTCGCACGTCAGCTGTAGCTATGAAAGATGCTTGAGATTCATTATCGATCAAGACGTTCAGTGTTATTTTCTCGTTGTTGATGTCTGATGCTTTTACTGAGGCTGTAAATAATACGGATTCCTTGGTTGCTGTATTTATGGATTTTGTGTGGCCTAGGTGCGAGATCATTTCGTTGGACGGTCCTTGACTTGGACAGAAATGCTGTGGCTTGTTTGAGTTCTCTCTCGATGTAGCATTGTGTGGTGTCGTCCTCTGCATTTTTGACACGTTGGGCGACTATTGCAGTTTTATTTGAGATTATGACTTAGAATTTCTGGCATCTGTAGGTCTCGTGGAATAAAATTTATACCATAACATATCGCTATATTTTTCACAATTTTATCATATCTTTATTGGCAATATCTTGTACCTGGTTCTGAAAGTATTCTGAAAACCCCTCTATCTTCTCACGTTCCTGATCTTTGTGAAAGATGGGATTTTCAGAAATTCAGTGTACGCTTCTAATATTGTCCCTCAGCTGTCTAGATGAATGCTTTTCTTTGGACGAGGTTGTCTTCATAGGACTTATGAAGTATAAATATTGGCATTTACATCGTCAATATCCAAAGGTTTGAAGAGAATGAGCATTGGCCAGCGTTGTGTATGTCGACTTGTAGATTTTTTTACACATTTCTCATAGTGTTCACGTTTGTGCAATTGTGTGAACTTATAATGGTCTGTTTATTAGTGTAAGGGTCAATAGCATTCGTATGATGCATTTATGGTATTAATAGTCATTTATACAACAAGTGAGTTTAGGGCGAGTCGGTTAATATCTTCGAGTGAATAAACATTTTTAACTCACGTGTCGTATACAAAATTTTATCCCATTTTTATGAAAATTCAAATAATGAATACTTTTCAGAGGAAATATTAGGTATAATTCAAATTCATAACGAGATTTCGATCGATGGTTGCTAGGGCACTATGTAAATAATTGTTTGCAAGTGTCAATGAAAATTATAGAACAGTCAAAGAATTTTTGTTTCGAAAAAATGTTGAGCGGTGAGGACGAGGTTGTTGTTCCTGAGTGCATTGTACAAGAAGCAAATGAGGCAACAGAAGCAGTAATTCACAAAACCGGAGTTCCTAATGCAGAAATGGATATTCCAGCAGGGCCTAAGAAGTCCTCAAAGACATGTGCTATAACGACTGAGCGTGTTTCCTTTGGAGGAGGTGCAGGTTTCCAGTTCCATTTTCAAAATCTTAATAGTTGTAATTTTTACTTTAATGATAGAAGTGAATGGTGAACATTTTATTTCACTAGTGAATTAAAAAAAATTTAATTCTGTAGAGATGTTTTGTATTATTGATCTGATTTCGGCAATCAACCTGATTACCTGAATACCAATCATTGTTATTGATTTCAAACACCTTGAATTAATTGTTATCATTACAACACCTGCTGTAATCGCACACTTACCCAATTGATATAAATTGTTATTGTTGTTATGTATAGAGGATTCAATTAAAGAAAACTGAAGATTAAACATCTCAATTACTTTCCACCGGTTTTCCACTACATGGCGATCCTGCCATCTTAGTAAAATATCAGTGTTGAATAATTCTGAACAATATCCGTAAAGTGTTTAGTCGGATGAATAAGTGATGGCAATGTGAAAAATTCGAAGAACTTATAATGGGAAGCTCAAATTCTCAAATGTTGTATTTAATTTTGGCTGTGTTGGTGCTCAACCTGATATTCAAGGCATATAAAATGCACAGAAAAAATTTGATGAGGAGGTTCAGGCGAGAGGCTACTGCATCAAGGGCGTCTGTGGCAGCAATCTAGTGATAGGAGGCAGCGAGGAAAACATTCCGTGAGTGAAGTTGAAGTGCTGTTGTGCGCGTGGAAGAAATGGTGAGCTCGTTTTGACTATTTATGATGACAATTGCGGTTTATTTTTTAATTAATAGTTGATAGGAATTTAATGCAGGCTGAAAAAAGAGAAGCTGTATTAGGTAACCTTTCAGTAATAACAACTGAAATAAAAAAACAGTCTAAAAGAATTCTAAAGAAAAATGTTCCAAAAAGCAATTTAATTAGAGTTGAGGTTCGAGATAAATTGGTGGCTCTCTTCAACGAATTTACAAAAAGCGTAGCTAGTTCTTGGCCAGATCGACAATCAATAAAAACTGATTTTCACTATATCCGAGATAAGGTTATTCGTTCTTTTCAATCTTTAGGTGTTAAATATCAGGTTCCAGTGTCTTGTGTAAAACAAATCAATATACTATCATTAGAAGAAGAGTCCCAAGACGAAGACGAAAAAATCATGGCGATGACTACTACAGAATTTTTCAATTTGGCAAGCAAAATCATTCCAAATCAGTTCGACGGAAATGTTGATAATTTGAGATCCTTTTTAGATTCGTTAGAACTCCTTGAGGCGAATAGCGCGGATCACCAGGATAGAGCCGTGTCTTTTGTAAAAACTAGACTAGTCGGAAAGGCGCGTAATTTAATTTCTGACGGAGATGGTCTAAATGATATTGCGAGGAAGTTGAAAAATGCCTTAAAAGGTGAAAGTTCGAACCTTCTAACATCCAAATTATTGAATTTAAGGCAAAACCATAAGGACACTTCCACTTATGCAGCAGAGGTTGAGCAGTTAGCTCAGAAATTACAAAATGCTTTCATAAGTGAGGGTGTTCCTAATGAAGTAGCCGAAAAATATGCAGTTCAAACTACTTCCAGGGCACTTAGTCAAAATTCAAATACCGAAAGAGCTCGTATAATGATAGAAGCTGGCAATTTCAGCACTGTTCAGGAAATCATGATAAAATTTTTAAACGTTAACACTCAACCGTCGCCTGCAAACAACGTATTCTATCTGAATAACAATAATAATTCACGCAACAGACATCCGTTCAACAATAACCGGCGTGGTTCAGGGAGAAATTTTCAAAATTCATACCGTGGTTTCAGAAATTCTCACAATTTCAATGCCGGGAGAGGTCAATATCGATTCGCTGGAAATAGGTATGACAATAATAGTAGACCTAAAGGCAGAGGTAACGGACAAACCAATGCCAATGTCAGATTTTTGGAATTGTCAAACCAGGGAAACCAATCGGACCCCCAACCGGTTCGATTGGGGGAGACAGAGCAATAAATATTTATCAGCTAGATTTATCTCTTTCGAATTCTGTAGCCGTTGAAACTAAGATAACTCGAGAAAAGGTCACTTTGTTGGTAGACACCGGGGCTGATGTTTCTATATTAAAAGTAGGGAAAATTTTGTTGCAAAATTCTGTTGATAATTCTAAAATAATTGATATCAAAGGTGTAACTGAGGGATTGACAAAATCTTTGGGTATTATTAATACGGAAATATGGGTGAAAAATAATCAAACTATCGGACATAATTTTCACGTGGTAAGCGATGACTTTCCAATTCCGGGAGATGGAATTCTAGGCAGGGATTTTCTTATAAAATATAGTGCTAATTTAAATTATCGTCGGTGGACGTTGAATCTTCGATATTTTGATAAGAACTTTGTGATTCCTATTCTAAGCGGGGTTGAGGAAAACCAAATTCATATACCACCACGTTGTGAAGTAATTAGGCAAATACCATCTCTTAAAAATATTTCGGAAAGTGTATTAGTGTTGAATAAAGAACCTTTACCAGGAGTTTTCATTGCACGAACGGTCGTGTCTCCAGGAGAAGGTTTGGTAAAAATCATGAACACGACTTTCGAAAGTGTTATTTTGAAAAACATTCAGCTAGAAGTAATAAGTCTAGATAAGTTCAACATCTATAACATTAATGCTGATCATAATGATAGGCATGAAAAACTAATGAATCAACTAAATAAGGAAATGCCGGATTTCATTCAATCAGAAGTTATTAGTTTATGTAAAAATTATTCAGATATTTTTGCATTGAAGGATGATATTTTGACAGTAAATAATCTTTACAAACAAAAATTAAGATTATTGGATCCGAAACCAGTGTACACAAAAAATTATAGGCTACCGATGGCACAAAAGGGAGACATTAAAAATCATGTGCAAAATATGCTTAAACACAAAATTATAGAACCTTCAGTGTCAGAGTACAATAACCCCATTTTATTAGTACCAAAAAAAGGACCAAATGGTCAAAAATCCTCAAGGCTTGTTTTAGATTTTCGCAACGTAAATAAAAGACTAATTGCTGATAAATTTCCTCTTTCACGTATGGACGACATTTTGGATCAGTTAGGTCGAGCAAAATGGTTTTCTGTTATTGATTTATATTCAGGATTTCATCAAATTGAACTAGACGTAGACTCCCGTGACATAACTTCATTCAGTACTGAATCAGGTTCCTACAGGTTTACACGCCTACCCTTTGGTTTATCTGTGAGTCCTAATAGTTTTCAAAGGATGATGACAATCGCTTTTGCGGGTCTAACTCCAGAAAAAGCTTTCCTCTACATGGACGATCTCATTGTAATAGGATGCTCTGAGACTCATCATTTGAAAAACTTGAAGGAAGTTTCTGAAACTTGCAGAAAATTCAATTTAAAGTTGAATCCAGAAAAATGCAATTTTTTCAGGAACGAAGTAACTTTTTTAGGACACAAAATTACAGACAAAGGCATTTTGCCGGACGACTCAAAGTTCGAGGTTATTAACAAATATCCAACTCCAACTAATGCAGATAAAGTTAAAAGATTTGTTGCGTTTTGTAATTATTACAGAAGGTTTATTCCCCGTTTCGCGGAAATAACTCAACCATTAAATCAATTAACAAGAAAAGGTAGTAAATTTATCTGGTCCAAATCATGTCAAGATTCTTTTTTTGAACTAAAAAAAGCTCTCATCAACCCACAAATATTGAAATATCCAGATTTTTCCAAACAATTCATTTTGACCACAGATAGCTCAGATTTAGCATGCGGGGCCGTTCTTTCTCAAATTATTGACGGAAAAGAGTTTCCAATTTCTTACGGTTCCAAAGCCTTTACTAAAGGAGAATCACATAAACCAACGATTCTGAAAGAGCTCACAGCAACTCATTGGGCTGTCAAACATTTTCGTTGCTATTTGTATGGACAAAAATTTTTTATAAAAACTGACCATGAACCATTAGTTTATTTGTTTTCGATGAAAGATCCAAGTTCTAAATTAACACGTACGAGATTAGATTTGAAAGAGTTCAACTTTGAAATTGAATATATCAAGGGCAGACAGAACGTTTGTGCAGACGCATTATCTAGGATAAACATTGATGACCTTAAAGAAACTAATCATAACACTTCTCAAATTCTTGCGGTGACTAGGTCAATGTCGAAGTCATCGAACAATACACCAAGCGAAAAAGATGCTGAAGCGGCTCAAATAACAAACCAAGTAAAAGTTTATAATTCAATAAATAATTATGATTCATTGAACTTGCCCTATTTAAGATTCAAGGTTGAAAATATGGAAAAAGGCACTCTCGAAAATTATGAAATTGATATGTTAATATATGATAAGAGAAAATTGAGTACTCATGTAAAAATTTCAATCACTAATGGCGATAGCCTTGCTTTAGGGCAGGTATTGTCTAAGCTTGATCAGTTGGCTGGTGAAAGAGATTATAAAACATTAAGAATGAAAATGAATGATCCCATATTTACGAGATTTAACATAAATGAATTCAAGAGAGTGGGGCAAAACATTTTACGAAACATAACAAAAAAAAAAAAATTGATTTGTTTTGAATGATTTTCTGAGAATATTATGTATTTGACCTTTGTTTGTTGTACTTTGTGGAACATTATTGTTATTTTCACGTTAAGTGCTGCCGTTTGCAACTATTCTGGCATTCCAGCTTGTGGTATTATTCCTGGACGGGGAACCCTGATGATGGCCTAGGCCGAAAGCGCTCGGTTCTTACAGAATAAATTTACCACACTGAAGTACTTCTTTTTCCTTCTTTCTATATGCATAGTTTTACTTGAACCACGAATGGTAATTGTTGATAAAGATGAAAGACTAAAATTAGTTGAAAAGTATCACAATGATCCCATGTATGGTGGTCATTGTGGACAAAAGCGGTTGCTAAGGAAATTGAAATCGTGCTACTATTGGAAAGGAATGTCGATTGATGTTGCTCAATACACTAGGCAATGTCATAACTGTCAAATTAATAAAATTAACAGAAGGCATAATCAACCCTTCGTGATAACACCAACTCCTCAGAATGCTTTCGATATAGTATGTATCGATACCGTTGGACCATTTCCTAAAACATCGCTAGGAAATCGATATGCGGTAACTATACAGTGTGAATTGTCGAAATATGTAGTCATATCGCCAATACCCAATAAGGAAGCTCCTACGGTAGCGAAAGCAATCCTAGAGGATTTCATTCTTATATATGGACCCATGAAAGAAATTAGAACGGATATGGGTACAGAATACAAGAATGAAGTTTTCTCGAACCTTGCGGAACTGCTCAAGATACAACACAAAATTTCAACAGCGTATCACAGTCAGACTATTGGAGGATGTGAAAGGAATCATAGGGTCTTAAATGATTTCATTAAAATGTATATCAATGAAAGCCAGTCTGACTGGGATACGTGGACTAAATATTTTACATTTTGTTACAATACAACCCCAATGACGTATCACATTTATACACCTTATGAGTTAGTTTTTGCAAGAAGGGCTAACCTTAGCTCGGATATATTCTGTGATAATCGAGTAGATCCTCTTTATAGTATTGAAGCATATGACCAAGAAATACGTTTTAGGTTACAGTTCGCGCAGAACAGAGCTAGAAATTATCTTGACAGTGCCAAAAGAAAGCGTAAGGAGTTGCATGATAAAGATGCTTCTCAATTGCATATTGAGGAAGGAGACCTTGTTCTCATAACGAATGAAGCCAGACAAAAATTTGACCCTTGGTGGAAAGGTCCCTATACAGTTGTCTCTGCAAGTGCGCCTAATTGCATAATTGTCTACAAAGATGGAAGACGCAGTACTGTGCACAAAAATAAAATTAAGAGATATATGAGATAAAGTTTGAAGGATATTTATGGTAGTTTTGTAATAATTTTTATTCATTTATGTCTAGGATTATTAGCAGTAGGATGGTAGCTACCTGTAGGTAAGAAAACATGTAACTTGCAGTAGGACTTATATTATTATATTCGTTGATTGTATCCCGATGAAAATTTATGGTAATTTTGGGTTCAAGTAGATATTTCGAATGAAAGTTTAAATTTCAGAATTGTTAAGAATCTTCTCATTCTTAGAGAACGATCTTCATAAGTGGCCATAGTGAAGATCGTTCCTCAGGAAGGGAAGGTGTAGAGATGTTTTGTATTATTGATCTGATTTCGGCAATCAACCTGATTACCTGAATACCAATCATTGTTATTGATTTCAAACACCTTGAATTAATTGTTATCATTACAACACCTGCTGTAATCGCACACTTACCCAATTGATATAAATTGTTATTGTTGTTATGGATAGAGGATTCAATTAAAGAAAACTGAAGATTAAACATCTCAATTATTTTCCACCGGCTTCCCACTACAATTCACTCAGTGGATAAACGTCAACTTACCCTTGTTACCATGGGTTGAATATTGTCGTCTTTAAACGTCAAAATGGGATAAAAAAAATTATCGGCCTATAAGAAAGTAATGTCATATTAGTGGTAGAGTCATATAACATATAACACTGAGTATTTTTTCAATTTTTTATAGTTCCTGCATATGAAAAGCCTACTCATCATTTCAGATTGTTCGTGTTGATTATAAATCGTCGAAAATCGAAGTTCATAAAAAACCGAAAAACATTTTGGTTGAGAACTCACCGCTAAAACCGTGGCTGGTCAGTTTTTAATTTTTTTCTCATACTTCGACGGGCGTCCAAGAAAATGTTCCATCAGATTTGATAGTTGTGTTGAAAATACTGTGCAAAAAATTGTTTGTTGAGAACGCACCGCCCCGGATGACCCCTACACAGTATTCGCTAAAACCGTAGCTTGTCAGTTTTTAATTTTTTCTCATACTTAGACGGGCAGCCAAAAAAATGTCCTATCAGATTTGATATCTGTGTCAAAGATACCACGCAAAAAAAAATTTGTTGAGAACTTACCGCCCCCGAATAACCCCCTACACCGTAATCGCTAAGACCGTGGCTTGTCAGTTTTTAATTTTTTCCTCATACTTCAACGGGCAAGGCGTCCAAAAAAATTAATTTTCAGATTTTATATCTGTGTCAAAAATAATATGCTAAAAAATTTCTGTTGAGAGCGTACTGCCGCCGGATAATCCCCTAGACATTAGTCGCTAAAACCGTGGCTAGTCAGTTTTTAATTTTTTTCTCATATGTACTTCAACAGGCGTACAAAAAAATGTCACATCAGATTTGATATCTGTTTTCAAAACTTTTTGTTGAGAACGCACAGCCCCCCGATAACCCCCTACATAGTATTCGCTGAAACCGTGGCTGGTCAGTTTTCAATTTTTTTCTCAGTCTCTCCTATTTTCATTCGACAAGCGTTCAAAAAAAAAATCTTCTCAGGTTTGATATCTGTGTCAGAAATACTATGCAAAAAAAGTTTTGTTGAGAACTCACCGTCCTCGGATAACCCCCTACACTGTAATCCCTAAAACCGTGGCTGGTTAGTTTTTAATTCTCATTCTTCGACGAGAGCCCGAAAAAATATCTCATTAGATTTGATATCTGTGTTAAACAATTTTTGTTCAGAACGCATCGCCCTCGAATGAACCTTCACACAGTTATCACTGAAACCGTGGCTGGTCAGTTTTTAATTTTTTTCTCATGTTTCGACAGGCGCCCAAAGAAATGTTTTATTTGATTTGATAAAAATTTTATGAGAACGCACCGCTCCGATAACCCCCTACAACAGTAATCGCTAAAACCGTGGCTAGTCAGTTTTTAATTTGTCCCTTATATTTCGACGGACACTAAAAAAATGATAGATATCGATAATTAGATAATAAAAAACAAATAATTTGTTCGTTGTTCCCATGTGTAAGTTGCTATTAATCTCATTATCATACATGAGATACATTTGGCAACACTGTGACTAAATAACGCATGATTGTCCTCTATCCCAACATCGAGAGTATCCACGTCAAAAACCGTGGCTGGAAAAGTGTGGATAAGTTCACGCGAACGTTTCACTGGAGATTTCCGCAGAAATGTTACGCCACTGTCCTCAAATTGGGATGCAATAGAGCAACTGATGTGTTAATGTCATGTTCTCAGTGTACCATGTTTTGAAATTGTTGACTCCAATATGTTTGTTTAGTTCTTTTATATTACTAACGGATATTTGACAAGTAAAACGTCTTTTCTCATTTGTTTCGAAATTTTTTTTTGAAATTATATGTACTTGAAGGCTTTTTGTTGTACTTTGTTGAATATTTATGATATTTTCTCGCTAAGTGCTGCCGTTTGCAACTATCCTGGCATTCCAGCTTGTGGTATTATTCCTGGACGGATAGTCTATAATTGTTATTTACCAATTTACCCAAATATTAATTGGTGTTGCTCTTCAAGGGAACCCTGATGATGGGCTAGGTCGAAAGCGCTCAGTTCTTACAGAATAAATTTACCACACTGAAGTACTTCTTTTCCTTCTTTCTATTTAACCCTCCAATACCCAATTCCGCCTCGAGACTGGTTGCATATAAGTGGATATAAAATTTCTCACTGTGGGCAGTTTATTTCAACTGCCTGTAAGGTATCTTGTTTAGAGACCCCTGTACATGTGTAAGGTATCTTGTTTATAGACCCCTGTACATGAATACAAATAATTATCATATAGGTTGATAGGCGCAGGTCTCTCGATATTGTGAAGACCGCGCAAATATTGTAACACAGATTGAGATAACCAGCAAACGAATAAACATTGTTAAAGTGATAAACAATTGATTTTCATTAATAAAACTGAAAATATTACATGGTGTCAGGTGTGAACAGAATAACGATAAATAATAAAACGTTATCTAATATATAATCTGGACCGTTTACCCATCTGGTAAGCCTTTCTATTACTTGCGGAACATTCCCTTCATGCCTTAAGCTGTCCACAGTCATACCTGTTTTGAAAAAAAATGATCCAACCGATATAAGCAATTATAGACCGATTTCCTTAATAAATATTTTTTCTAAGGTTATCGAAAGAATGGTTTACGACCGCATGGTGAACTACCTGACTAAATTCAAACTTTTGAAGAATAACCAGCACGGCTTTCGTTCAGGACGTTCCACACAGACTGCCGCGCTCTCCTTCATAGAGTATGTTACAGATGCCTGGATGACGGTTTGTGGGTTTCTGGACTGTTTTTCGATCTCTCACGTGCGTTTGATTGTTTGAATTTCAATTTCATATTGAAAAAGATGTATAATTTGGGCTTTCGGGGGGTTTTTCTCGAGTGGCTTAAATCTTTTCTTGTGGACAGAATAATGAGTGTAAAAATCAATGATTATATTTCGGACCATTTTAGTATTCTTCTTGGAGTCCCGCAAGGATCAGTACTAGGTCCTCTTATCTTTCTACTTTTTATAAATGACCTTCCTGACCACATAATAGCGGAATTGCTTGTCATGTTCGCCGATGACGTTTCGTTTGCAATCTCTGCGAAAACGCGTGAGGAGCTAATATCAAAGTGTTCTTCATTGATGGAAAGATTTGTCGTATGGTGTAAAGTAAACTCTGTGATAGTTAATATCGACAAAACTGAGTGGGTTGTTTTCAACCTCAAGAATCAAAATGAAACATTCACTTTCAACCATGACGACATCTCAATTACATCTAAATCATCTATAAAATTTCTGGGTTTAGTTGTAGATGAACAACTTAGATGGTGCGACCACTTAGAATATCTAGTCAAAAAGCTGAACACGTCCTACTACGCTTTAAGCAGATTAAGAGGTTATTTGCCCGTTGAGTCCTTGATAACCATCTACCATAGTCTTTTTCATACACATTTGAACTATAATACGTTAATTTGGGGTAATTCTGTGAATATCTCACGAATATTGATTGCTCAGAAACGGGTCATTCGCCTGATTTTTGGATTGAATCATCAGACATCGTGTAGACCAATATTCATTAAAAACAAGATTATGACGGTGACATGCCTGTACATATACAAATGTCTAGTATATATAAAAGAGAATATTAACGATATTCCCAAGCTTTCTGGTGATTTCAAATACAAAACAAGAAATGTTACAACATTGTTTATTCCTCAGCACAGAACATCTAAGTATGAATCTTCTCCACATTTCCAAGGTATTAGAATGTTCAACCATTTACCTATTGCAATGAGGCAGCTTGGTTTTTCTGTGTTCAGGTCTAGGTTAAGATCTCTGTTAGTAGATAAGGCGTATTATAGTGTTGCGGAATTTTTCAGTGATACTAATTTTGTATAAATTTGTCTTTAATTTAAATTCAATATGTTTTTTTTTCTCTTTCTCTGTATACTGACCTGTCTTATACACCACTGTGTGTCGAAATGGATCAATAAACATTATTATTATTATTATTATTATTATTATTAAATATAAGTGCCACTTTTCGTTGTGATTCAATAACTCAACAACGCCCTCACCGATTTGGCTAATTTTGGTCTTGAATTATTCGTGGAAGTCTAGGGAAGATTTTTATGTATAGAAAATTGAAAAGAAATCTTGGAAAAGTGTAAAATCAACATTACAGGTTTTTCATTTTCAGTGCCATCTGTAGTCGTTTTCGAGTACTACGAATGCAAGGCAGTTTCCTATTTTTTCATCCTCTATATAATCTTTGGTTAAATTGTCATAGACGGCGAACCTGTAAAAAATATTAGAGATTTAAATTTTCAACGAATTGAAATATTAAAATTACCGACATTACACTTCAGTGTATAATCATCATAATGGTACATTATTGAATTAACTAATCACAGGAATCTGAAATATTTATTATTTGACCGTAATTTCAGAGTTCACAGAACACTAATATTCAGAGTTCGTTTTTCATCACTTCTTTCAAAGTGTTTCAATAAAAATTCGAGCACAGATGGCATAGAATTATATTATCAACATGTTCGCCATCAAATCCACAGAACATAAAATATATCAAATCCACTCGAATTATGGAACAAAAACAAATATAATATATTATATGGCAGAAGATATTTTGAATCGTTTGCGTCATCATGCAAGAAATCCTGATTTGTAGATAACCTTGGAAATGTACAACGAAGCTTTGATAAGATATGTGTTCTACCATTGGAAATAAAGCATTAGAACAATTGGGTATGACCGCACCAAATCGTGAGATACATGATTTGTTTGATCGTGAATTGCAACGTGAGCAGTAGTTCAATTCTGATGATTTACGTTTATTTGTACAATCGAATATAACCAAACTGAATATTCAAGAAAAACATGTATATGACACAATCATTCAAGCCGTTTCCAATAATGCAGGTGGATTATATTTCTTGGATGCTCCTGGTGGTACAGGCAAAACTTTCGTTGTATCATATATTTTAGCGACTATTCGATCGAAACAGAAAATTGCATTGGCACTTGCATCTTCGGGAATTGCTGCTACATTATAAGAAGGTGGTCGGACCGCACACTCTGCATTGAAATTGCCATTGAATATACAGGTGATTGAAACTCCAAATTGCAATATTTCGAGAAATTTTGCTATGGCAAAAGTTCTTCGATTAATGTCAATTATTTTATGGGATGAGTGCACAATTGCGGATAAAAAATTACTAGAAGCATTTAATCGAACAATGCAAGATTTACAGGGTAATCAACAGCTTTTTGGTGGTGCTCTGTATTGCTGTCAGGAGACTTTCCTCAAACATTGCCTGTCATTCCTACTATTGATGAAATAAATGCCTGTTTGAAGTCATCAGTTCTTTGGAGATATGTACGAAAATTGACACTGAATATTGATTATGCGTTTTCAACTAAATAATGATGCAACTGCCCATGAGTTTTCAAAACAATTGTTAGAAATTGGTGATGGCAAAATACAAATAGACAGTACCAACGGACTGATCACCATATTACTGGTAAATCAAAAGGAGAAGTTTGTTTGATACCGCGTATCCCTATGATTCCAACGGATATGCCATTTGAATTCAAACGGTTACAATATCCCGTGCGTTTATCATTTGCGATGTCCATAAACAAGGCCCTAGGGCGAACACTTCACGTTTGTGGTGTGAATTTGAAGGAATCATGTTTTTCACATGGCCAACTTTATGTTGCCTGTTCCAGAGTCGGTACTCCCAATTGTTTATTTATTCATGCTGAAAATGGAAAAACAAAAAATATTGTTTATCCAATTGTCTTAGACTAACACCTACCATAGTGAGAGTACCCAATTCTTTTTAATTTTTTAGTTTCTATACTCTTTGCAGTCTTCATCATTTAGAAGGCATTGGGAATTGGGAATCGGACTACGTTTTTAGAATGTTTTAACTCGAATGAATATAATATAGTTTTTACTCTTTGTCATAGTTGAGAAATAACATTTAATAGTATATTTTTTTGTTTATTTCTGATAAATATAATATAAACATTTACATTATGTTTTTGTGGTGGCTTTTGATGAGCAGTTCCATACATTCGAAATTAGACTAAGTAATAAATTTTTTTTTATTTTTTTGTTATATTTCTAAGTTTATTGCTATGCCTTATACGTAGCGAAGCACGTACCGGGCAGCTAGTTCTTAATAAAATGGAAGTACTAAGATTACCACCAGTTATGGACTTCACCGGAAACATGTCAAAGAATTGGACGGCATGGAAGCAGAAGTTCGAGATGTTCCTGATAGCATCTGCCAAACAAGATTCATCTGATGAACTGAAAGTGGCTACTCTACTTAATTTAATTAGGGATGAAGGAATGGAGATTTTCAACACCTTCAATTTAAAACTAGAAAAGTTGAAATTGAATGAAGTGATAACCGCATTCGACAAGTTTTGCAATCCGAAGAAAAACGTGGTGTACGAAAGGTACAAATTCCTCACCTACCATCAAGAAGAAGGACAATCGCTGAATAACTACATCACAAAATTGAAGACATTGTTGAATTCATGTGAATATGAAGCCGCAAATGATATGCTACGTGACAAAATAATCATGGGCATCCGAGATTCCAACCTGAGAGAACGACTTCTTCAAGTGGAAAATTTGAGTCTGAAGAAAACGATCGATATTTGTCAGATATCGGAAGTGAGCAGAAAGCAGACCGACCGATGAAATGGTAGGAGCACCAGGTTCGAGTAAATCGCTGGATGTGGACAATATTCAATCGTCTTCTACAAAAAAGATGAGTAAAATCCAATTTCTAAATCTCATAATAATTTCCATCATAAAAATAATTCAAATAATAATTCCTATAAATGTTTTAAATGTAGTCAATTTCATACAGCAGGAAAATGTCCGGCATATGGTAAAACGTGTTTTTATTGTAAAAAAACTAATCACTTTGAATCTGGTTGCTTGATAAAAAAGTCGAATAAACAACAAAATTGTACTAAAATATCATCTAGAGAACGTCGTAATAAAAATTTCAATTTGAATAATGTGAATGTTGATGAAATTTCTTCAGATGAAGGTTCTTTAAATGACTTGTATTTGGAATCTATTTCAGTAAGAAATATTCAAGCTGAAGTATCAAAAAATGAAAAATCACAATTAATAGAAACAATAGTTATAAATTCTAATAAAATTAATTTTAAAATTGACACAGTGCTGAATGCAGTGTTTTATCAATTCAAGATTTATGGAAAGATTGCTCCTGATGCCGAACTCAAAAGAAACAAAATTCATCTTGTAGGATTCGGGGTACCAGAATAAAGGCTGATGGCTCCATACAACTGGATTGTATAGTAAGGAATCAAGTATTTCAGATTGAATTTTTTGTAGTGAGTGCAGGTTGTAGGCCAATTTTAGGTCTAGAAACATCTTTGAAACTGGGATTAATTAAAGTCACAAATAATATGAAAACAATGTGGTTGCGAGTATACAGGAAATTAATAAAGAAAATTATTTCGGATCATAAAAACGCATTGATAATGTTGGTAAATTTCCGGGAAAACCACATAAGTTAAATTAAAAGAAAATAGTAATCCTAACTCCGCCTGTAGCATCGTCGAGTGAATTGAGTAGCTCGGCGGTGCTGCTGCCGGTCCCAAGCCCGGGTAAAGGAGGAGGGGTTGTAGCAGCAGGCTAGCCCTGCTATACGTAAAAATTTCAACTTGCTAAAAAGCCTAAACAGCGCCTCGGATGTACGGACGGATCTACTGGCAAACGACAAAAGCAAAGGAAAAGGTTAATGAATATGGAAACATGGAATATACAGGGAGTTAAATCGGCATCGTTGTTTCGGAAATGGAAAAACTTGGAATGGATATAGTGACCCTCACTGAAACAAAGAAGAAGGGCACTGGTAATGAGCGAGTTGGTGAATATATCCATATATATAGCGGAGTACCGAAGGAGGAGCGCGCTAAAAGAGGAGTGTCCATTTTAATAAAAGCCACACTAAAGAACAAAATATCGAACTATGAGATGATCAATGAGAATATTTTGACAGTGAACATCAAACTACATCAGCATAATGTTACGTTACTGGCCATTTATGCCCCATCTGATGATGAATCGGTTGCAAATAAGGAGTCATTTTTCGAGACCCTCAATGATGTCATCGAAAAAATTGGGAACTCTAGAGAGGTCATCATGATGGGTGATTTCAACAGCAGAACAGGAAGATCGCCTGACAGTGATATTATAGGTCCGTATGGAGAAGAACAAGTTAATGATAATGGCAACAGACTCTTACAATTGTGTGAAACCAACAACCTAAAAATCACCAATGGATTCTTCCAGCATAGAGACATACATCGATACACTGGATGCAGCCAACACGTGATCTCAGGTCAATAATAGATTATTTCATTATTAAACAAAAGCCGAACATTCAAGTGAATGATGTGAGAGCATTAAGGGGAGCTTTTGGTGGTGGATCGGACCATTTCCTCATACGAGCCAAAGTATTTTTTCCACCAAAATATCAGGTGAAAAATACAGATCATCAAACTATTGGCTTACAGAAACTGGGACAGATCGAATATATGTAATCTCGATAGTTTTATACATGACAGTACGGTGGAATTATACCAGAAAAGACTTGATGATAGCCTGTTACAGAATTTTCAAGACCTCACATTCCAAGAAACCTATGATAACATCATTTCGAGTATACAAAAAGCGGCTAAAGAAGCGTTGGGCATAAAGGAACAACATAAAGGTAAAAATCTATGGTGGATGATGAGATAGAAACTTTGGTGAAAATGAAGAAAAAATTATATCTGAGGTGGTTAACCACAAAGGAACCAGATGACCTTCAACATTACAAGACAGTTAAACGTGATGTGAGAAAGTTGATACAGAAGGAAAGAATGAACTTGGGATAAAAATGTCGTGAGGTGAATACATACATCGGCGGACGGAAGAATACGGAGGCTTGGAAGTTCATAAAGTCTGTTCGAACATCCCATAAAGAAAGGGAAAACATGCAGATAATAGAAGCAGAAACTTGGTTGAATTACTACAAGAGATTACTTACTGAAGACAGACAAGAATATTTGAGGGAACCAACGACGGAAAGATTGGTATACAGGGCGCGAAACCGTTGAAATAACTGTAGATATGGTCAAAAAAGCTATAGGAGAGGGACTGAGAAATGGTAGAGCCTGTGGACCTGGGGGAATACACGCTGAGTTTCTGAAAAATGGAACTGAAAAAATTGCGCAATATGATCACTTATCTATTCAACTTGTGCGTGAATGGAACCCTGTTCCTGAGGAATGGAAATCTGCCTATATAATATCAGTTCATAAAAAAGGTAATAGAAAACTATGTAATAACTACAGAGGACTATCGATTACAAGCACATTCAGTAGATTGTATGGAAAAGTGCTAAGAGATCTTATAGAGGAAGAAATTAAGGATCACGAGGAGGAAGAGCAAAGCGGTTTTCGTACTGGTAGTAGACATGCAGTGACAATGTATTCTGCCTTAAACAGATTATTGAAAAAAAGACGGCAAATAACGGGAAGTTCATATCACATTTGTAGACTTACACAAGGCTTACGATACGGTTCCAATAGTGAAACTCTGGGGAAGTATTAGAGAGCACGAACATCAATCACACCTCATAAAAGCTATAAAAGGTCTTTACACGGGGATGAAATCAAGAATCAAAATGGGAAAATATTTAACTGATGAATCCCTGTTACTAAGGGTCTGAGACAGGGGTGTTGTCTGTCCCCAAATGTTTAAATATACGTGGCTGCAGCCTTAAAAATGTGGAAGAAGAAAGTTCATGGCATGGGAAATAGAACTCGATAAGAAGACCCTCTATACTTTGCAGTTTGCTGATGACCAAGCGGTTGTATCCGGGGATAAAGATGACATGGAATACATGATGCGCAAGCTGATTGAAGAATACGAGAAATGGGTTTAAATGTCAACTTAGAGAAAACCAAATATCTTTGTGTTGGTGGAGAACCGGGTGATCTAATATTGGATGGTGACAGTGATGAGATAAACCCACTGCCTGGGACTATAACTATTCGGAGTGATTTTCGACTCAAGGAACGGACAACAAGGAAATAGAGAGAAGAATAACACGGCGAAAAAAAAAGCAATATTCTGTCTCAATGGCATACTATGGAACAAAATATCACAAAAAAGAACAAATTCAATATATATGAGACATTGATAAAGTCCAGTCTTTTATGGTTCTGAGAATTGGAGATTAACCGAGAATACAAGAGGAGATTAGAAGCGGTGAGATGGATGCTATACGGAGGTCATGATGGTTTCGAGGGAGAGAGACAGAATTAGGAATGAATATTAAGGATATGATGGGTATTGAGGAAACCATAATGGATGATATTGAGGAGAGGCAGTTAACCTGGTATGGCCACATACAACGAAGTCAGAGAACAAGACTCCCGAAACAGATAATGAACTGGCAGCCAGCGGAACGCAAGAAAAGAGGAAGGCCGAAAACTATTGGAAGCAGGGTATAATTAAGGCCATGAGTACTAGAGACCTGCAAGATTCTGATTGGGAAAATAGAAAGATGGAGGCAAGGCGTCGGACAACGTCGAAAGACGTTCCGAACCCGACATAGATATATATAATATATGCGAATCGGTCTTTTTGGGGACATTTCATATATTTTTTATATATGAAATATAATGACATAGTTAGGTTCGTATTGCTATTCTGGGTCATATAATTCGATCAGTTTGCTCATATGTTAATTTTTTTGCTATCTATAGGGAAAAATGCATATATGTGACCATTTGAGGACGTTCGGAAAAAAATTTTTGTTTTTTTTATGATAAGGTAGGTGTTTGTTCTAAGTTGCAATTTTCATTACTTCTCATATTTTCCGAAGAAAGTTTACTTCAGCGCATCATTAGAGTTTAATTTTCATTTAGAAAGCTTGTTTATCGATGAAGTGGAATATTGTTTTGGGTATTGTTAAATCAAATTCTGAATAAATTCGAAACTCTATTAAAATATTTTTCAACCAAAAAAATCCTAATTACGGCTAATAGCTTCTTTCACTAAATTAAGTATTTCAGTAGGATTATATCTATTCAAAGATGGTGATCTCGCGTACATACTATAGCAATCCTCAAGGGTTGGAACTAGTTTTTTAGCTATGTAATCCGCAAATAAGAGGTAAATTGTATTGGGAATTGACTTCCTTCGGTGTTGGCTTTGGCTTGTCAAAGTTTCATTTCCTTCAGAAGTAAGGATTTTCTTCTTGGTATGAAGCCATGTTCTTATTTGCGGCACTGTTCGTTTTCGCAAGCATGGTGTTCTGTTGATGAGTTGCTGTATTTGCGAAGAGGATGGCATTTTTCCTCCTGACAAATTATTTCCAAATGCGTTCATAACTGCTGCTCGTGAATCTGGATCCCATTTGACTTTTTTGTTATTCGGAGTTATGACTGCAAATCAAAGTATATGGATATTTAAAAGAATGGATTTCTTGAATAATTCATTAGAATTTTTTTTTTCGTGAAAGCAATATAACTCAAATATTCCTATTTGTCGTAATTTTTAAATGATATCTAAATAAACACTCATAATTTATGACAGATTGAACTTTCAGCGTGCTACGAAAACAATTAACTTTCTCAAATTGACTGTGCGAGATTTCAATTGAATATTAATATTTTACTCACAGTCCTGGAATGAAGTCGTCTGGGGCCGAACCTCTGGAATATAATTATCTGAAAATAGAATTTATTTGGTTAAAAAATTGCATTATTTATTTCAATTAAATATACACTTACCAGTCTCATCAACTTCTTGAAAATCTATATCTGGAGCATTCGGATCGTCATCACCTTGAGCCTTTTCCAGAAGTTGCGATATTTGCAGAATATCCTTCGTCGCTACGGGCTGTCGATAAATATTCAAATGAATATTCTTGTCATGGCCCATGAATTTTGACAAATCTTCGATTTCTCCATCAGTCAGATTAAGAGAAATGCAACACGTAGCAACATGCTTCCTCAATAAAGTACCTCTCAATGTGGAGGGTACATCTGCTCTGCATTCAACCGAAAATTTTCTCCTTAGGTCGCATGCACTAGGCCATTTTTCTGCTCCACCCGGAAGTCCAAATAAATACGAATTTGATGGAGACACGCCCGCTTCTTTTCTATATCTCAAAATCATTTTCAATGATTCAGCCATTTCATTGTCCAGCAAAACTGGAACAGTTCTATTGAGTTTCCCTCTCAATAGTATTCGGGAGTATTTATTCGCAATTCGCTTTGATTCCGGATTCAGTTTCTGGTACAAATCCAAATGGTTTTTTTCGTCGATTTTTTCTAGAGAATTGTAGTGGACCAATTTAATTCTCTCTAGTTCACCCGGTCGTCTTCTATTCAGAAGTTGAACGGATGTTAGCGTTGTTTCCAGAAGTTCTCTCCAAACCGTTCCATCGAATTTTTTCTTCAGTTCGTTCAACGCATTATTCCTCTTACTTGTTAAATATCTGTGTAAGATTTTAATGTCATTTAACGAAGGAAGAATTACTTTTTTCTTTATACTCATTTCTGTCTGTGATTCTGCCACTGTTTTGTTGATTATTTTGCCAAATTTAAGGTTATACAAATGTAGGAATTCCTCAGCATTCCGTTTGGCATCTGGATTTTTTTTCTCGATGCAGTGTGCTATCCATATATCTCCTAATTCTTTGGTGAGCAAACCCAATGCAGAGGCCGTCGCTGGGGTATCGAAGAGATCACTTTCTTCATTGAAATTGCCAAGTGTATTGACGGCCTTCAGGAAAGAGGTGAAATTTGCGGGATCGAACAAATTGGAGAAATCTTTTATATTTTCCTCGATCTTTCTCAACTCCAAGAGCAAACGTCCTAGACGGCGCAATTTAGCCCTTATCATCTTTCCATGATGTTGAGAATGTCGGTATTTATAGCTCTCCAAATTTCCAAACAGAATTATTAATTCGTCATATCGAACTAATGTCGTAATATCATCGTCTCTCATTCGGGATATTATTTTTCGTAACTGAGGTTCTGCCATTTCGTGGATATCACCCATTGTTAAGCGACTCAACATTTGTACCCTCTTATTATATTTCGAGCATCGCCCTGTGCATCTTCTGTAGTGCTTGTGCAATGTTGATTTTGAATACGTTTCTTTGCAGTGCGGACATACAGCAAAATCAGACACAGTTTTAGGTGTTTTATGTTGTCTGGGTCGTCTGGAAGGAATCAACTCATCGTAGGTTGAGCATCTCAAATTGTGCTCGAAGTTTCCTTTCGCCCTTATTTCCTTAATCATCACGAGTCTTTCTCGTGCTGCTGCACTTATGGGTCGATGTTTTTCTCGTTTGGTTTTTTGAATCAAAGAAAGTTTCTTTACTTCTTCCAAGTCCTTATGCACCGTTTCGATATGACGAACTAATTTAGCTACTAGTTTATGGCAATATTTGCAGCTGTATTTTTTGGTCCCCGAATTACTGGCTTTCACTAGGGTTGTTTTCGCTTCCCTTATTGCTCCACCGACCGCAGTTTCGTTTACTGAAACATCCAACATAGAGAAATCATCTCTTTGAGTAGGAGCGACTTCGGTTACTTCATAACTCAAGTCACTCGATATGTCGGAGATCTCATTCTCCTCTTCTTCTTCTTCTGCCTCTTCTATCGAGGGTTGAAATTCTTCATCTTCGTCCGTATTGAATGGATCACTCTCAATCGATGAAGAATATTCAGTCAGAGAAGACTGATCATCATTCCTGTATTCATTAAATAATGGCTGTTCGACATTTTCAGGTAACATATTCTCGTACGATATTTCCGAACCCTGTACCCGATCAGCATTACTACTTGGATGCTCTGTAAAATAAATATAAATTGATAAAATCAAAAAAGTTATCCGCATAACATAACGTTGAATTCCACCAGATTGAAATTTCGTGCATAATTGTGTACATTTCTGATATTGTTATTGTTGTGAATAAACTTTTTTTCTGAATACACTGATGTATCACAATCTAATGTTCAATAATTTTCAGCTTTAAAAATTCGAAAAATCCATTGGCCATGAATGCTTATTTTGGTTATTTCTAGATTGGCATATAAGGGCCAATCAGATGGCCCCCGAGGTCTCTGAACTCAAGTAATTCAGAATCCTTGTAAGGTCATAATTAAAAAATAGAATTTATGCAAATCGTAATGATAACAAACAACAGAAGAATCTTTCAGAAACTCACAAAAGCTACCCTTTAAAATTTTAAATGCCTTAAGGCAAATTGAAACTGAATGTGGTTTATGTATAAGAGACAGAACAATTTTATCAGATTAATATGTTTTTGTTGCATTTTGTAATTAAGTTTCTAATTTCTGAATACGCCACTGACTTATACAGGGTGTTTCATCATAAACTGGACAAACATATACGGTGGAACTTTCCTATAACGAACGGCTGTATAACGAATTTTCTCTGTATAACGAATTTCGTACAAGACATTGCACCTTGAATCCAAACTCCATGTTTAAATCACCCGTTAGAACGACTAAAATTCTTTCTATAACTAAAGTACGGTGGTCAGATAGATCCTTCTGAAACACTTTTAAATACATCCCTGGCTGTTTGGTTTCATTTTAAAGTGTGAAAGTTGTACGAAAATATCGAGAAGGAAGTGCTTATGTAAGTTTGAATGATAAACTTAAATTTATAAGTGAAGTCTACCGCGACATTGCCGACTATAGAAAAAAATTTTCTGTATAATGAAATTTCTTTATAACGAATTTTTTTGCGGATTAAGCGTTTTCGTTATAGGGAAGTTCCACTATACAGGGTAGTCCAGATCGTAACTGAGAAATTTTAACCACGTTTTCTACTTCAAAAGTAAGCCCTAATTTGTCATATAAACATATGTCAAGAAATGTTTCCTCTCCGAGATACGGGGTGTTAAAATTATAGAAGAAAAAATGTTTTTTATTAATAACTTTCACACTGCTTGAAATATTTTTATGTAATTTGAGGCATAGGTTTTGAGCGTCAAGGAGCACTTTTTGCATAATATCATTTTTTTTCTACGCCACTGGTAGAATACTACCAGTGGCGTCCCTACTGCAGCGAGACTGAATACTTTCAGATAAAAAAATGATACGCCACTGGTTCTTTCGACAATAAGAATTATTTTTTTAATCTTTATTTAATTTGAAGCAAATTCGGTCACCTGACTTTTTGCTGTACGAGGCACCGTTTCCGGTTAAAAAAAAACACATTCATGAAGAAATCGCTTTCGTTTCGTTCACAATACGTAATCCAGATCGTAACCAAGAAATTTAAACCACGTATTCTACATCAAATATGAGCCCTAGTTTGTCATATAAACATATGTCGAGAAATGTTTCCTCTCCGAGATACGGAGTGTTAAAATTATAGAAAAAAATGTTTTTATTAACAACTTTCACACTGCATGAAATATTTCTATAAAATTCGAAACATAGGTTTTGAGCGTCAAGAAGCACTTTTTGCATAATATCTTTTTTTTCTATTTTACCAGTGGCGTCCGTATTGTAGCTAGACTTAATATTTTCATATAAAAAAATGAGACGCCACTGGTATTTCCGACAATTAGAATTACTATTTAAATCTTCATTTAATTTGGAGCAAATTCGGTCTCTTGACTTTTTGCTATACAAGGCACCGGTTAAAAAAATAAAACACATTCTCATGCATGAAGAAATCGCCGAAATTGGATAAGGTAGGTGCATAAAAATAATGAGACTATTTTTGTGAACGAAACTTGTGCGATTTCTTCATGCATAAGAATGTGTTTTATTTTTTTAACCGGAAACGGTGCCTCGTACAGCAAAAAGTCAGAAGACCGAGTTTGCTCCAAATTAAATAAGGATTTAAATAGTATTTTTATTATCGGAAAACCAATGGCGTATCACTTTTTTATCTGAAAATATTCAGTCTCGCTGCATTTACAATATATCTCGTTTTCGAAGCATAAGCGAGATACAAGGTGTTAAACGTAATTTTTGAGCAAGATTCTTTTGAGTGTGGTCTGTTATGTATAACACTTAAAATAACAGTTTTTGGTCACATCTCAGTATTTTAGGTCTTCTATTCAAAAAAGTTGACGAACTCCGAAAAAAACTTTACAAAATGGCGGAAAATCTGCAATGTTCTTACTTTTTTTTCGGTTGTCAAATTTTACCCGAAATGGATGGAATTTTGTAGAATTTTACTCCTTTATTATTTTATCAATTACGAATATGAAAACAGACTTTGACGATATCAAAAGTTTCGTTACTACAGTCATTCAAATGTCTGGTTCAAACCTCTGAAATAATAAAAAAAAAATAATTTTGAGTTCTAGAGTCAAAATAATTGAATTATTAGTATATCCAAACATGATGAATTTATAAAAAAATTTTGTGGAACTTAGTTGAGACTCGAAGTATTAAATAGGGAAATGAGGCTGTTCTAAGGATATCAATATTCGTTGCCAGGCAACGATAGTTCGTAGTTCATAAAGTTTGACTACTGTCTAAATTATATTCAGTGGAATTCAAACTATATGAAGTACGAACTACCGTTGTCTGGCAACGAATATTAATATCCTTAGAACAGTCTTATTTCCCTATTCAATACCTCCGTCGGGTCGAGTATCAAGTAAATTTCATTGAATTTCCTTTTTATAAATTCATCTGAAATATTTGAACATACCAACAATTCAATTAATTTGACTTTAGAACTCAAAAAAATTTTATTACATATTTCAGAGGTCGAAACGAAACATTTGAATGACTGTAGTAACGAAACCGTATGATATTTTACAATTCTATTTTCATATATGTGATTGATAATAGGTAAAGAATTACAATTGTACAAAATTTCATTCAATTCAGCTTTATTGCTGTAGAATGTGAAAAAAAAATTGTACGACTTTCTACAAAAAAATTCACAATTATTCTTAGAAAATAGTGATCAATCATAAAATAAAATTCAATTCGACAACCAGAGAAAAAAAAGGAGCATGCAAAATTTTCAAGGTCGACTGAAAGTATGTAAAAATTCATTTGAACATGAAATTACACAAAAAAAGTTTTTTTTGCGAAAAAAGTATGAAAAGAAACTTTACTTTCATGCTATGGCTAAGTATTCATTTAACGCTATTTTATTCACTCTTATGAATAAGGTTCTGCGAATTTTCCGAATTTTTAGTATTTTATAAGAGCTTTATGTTTTTTATGGAAAAACTGAAAGATATGAGTTCAATTATTCAATCAAAATATATGCGTCCTCTAAACTACATAAACAACCTGTATCTTTTTTTCATTTGACCTCAGGAATCTTCTGTTAAATTTTTTTCCACTAACCCTGTATATCTACTGACTTCGCCTCGTCGGTATCATAATATAGTAAAAGAGTCGCAACGGTTAATAAAAGAAAATTTCCCAGACTGGAATATTTTCCCAAAAACATATCGAGATATAAAAAGTTCTCTAGAAACATGAAATAGAATAGATAGGTATTCATTAAAAAGTTTCGCGAACATGGTTATACCTGAAGTCACGGCCAAAACTATCATAATGAGTACTTCCTTGGTAGAGTTCAATATCGATTTAAATAAATTGGCATTGAAAGAATTTGTATTGATTAAAATTCGAAGATCATAACAATTTTAGAAATTTTTTCTTGAATATAAAAAATATAATTTCGAAATATGATTTTTAACAGGTGTTTTCTAAGCTGTACTCATATCTAGAAATGAGTAATTGAAAGAAAAAAATAAATCAGTTGGTGATAATAATGATTAAGAAGTGGCTGAGACGGAAAAAAATATATCAATGATTCTGATGGAAAATAATTTTTCGTTACATACCAAGATTGTTGGGATTTTCGGCTCTT
The DNA here is from genome assembly GCA_013421045.1 of Propylea japonica. Classification (NCBI taxonomy): domain Eukaryota; kingdom Metazoa; phylum Arthropoda; class Insecta; order Coleoptera; family Coccinellidae; genus Propylea; species Propylea japonica. The sequence continues at coordinate 42,368,528 of CM024242.1, read as the reverse complement.
CTCGTGGACACCTGACAGTCAATTGACAACTGCTGAAGCATATTCTGGATAACGGCTATTTGCTCTGTAGAAAAAAAAATAAAACATTAGGTGAGCGGAAAAATGGGTTAACTTTTTTGATGTTTAACCGAATAACAAAATTCCATCAACAAAACATAAAATAACATCATCATAATAAAAATATATATATAATTCTCAAAAAAGCAGACTTACCATGACTATACAGTAAATGGCATAGATAGAAATGCCCGTCACTATATTTCGCAAAAATTTCATTTCTGCGTTTTCTTAAAAGTTCCTTTTCCACCACGAAGAGAACACCATCTTCAAATCGCACTAAACAAAACATGATTGGAATCACCAAAAAAAATTAATAGCAATAATAATAGAACAGTGTGAGCGGACTCAAAGGTTCAAAAAACTGAATGAGGCAGTAAATCTGGTTCAGCCCTTAAATATGCTTACAGAAATTATTTTGCAACGGTTTTTTGTTATCACTGAAATGGCGCAAGACCTAATTGTCGACACGGCCCACCTTCTCTACCTTGAAGTACAATAGTAGCAGCCATAAAATTTTTGGGTTTTTCGAGTAAACAAGTTGTTCCACCGAGAAAAACCCGACAAATCTTATTCATTTTGTATTCGAAATTTGTATATTATGAGTTTTGTTCTGCTAGAGTCTTATTACCATTTTAATTAATCTTATGTCTGTAATTTCCGAATTTTAAGCCGAAAATGGTCACAAACGATAGGGTTAGACCCTGGTGAGGAATTCGTGGTTAAATTCAATTCTGTTCGTGGGGCCGATTCAAATGATATTAATTTTTCGAATGAAGATTAATATACTGACAGGTCCTGCAAAATTTCAGAAAGATGTCATCATCAGAATCAATTTTTTTTCAAAATTATGAATTTTGTCGAATAATTTCGAAATTGTGAAGCTGAAATTTTGCAGCAAAATTTTCAATACCAATTCAAAGCAGGGAAAAAATATGAAAAAATTTGTGGGAGTTTAGATAGTGGTTCTCAACCATTTCACCACTGATGACAACTTGTACTTTTCAGAATTCTTGGCGGACCACTTAGATATTATTATTAATATTTCCCAAAATAGGTGAAATGAGATGAACACTGAAGTTTTACTAATGAGTTTATTATTTACAAAATGAAAAAATGAAATACAAAAGAAATATAAAAAACAAAATAAAAAGTCATTAGACGTAAGTGGTCTTGCTTCTTCACTTGAGAATTTTTCAATATTTGGCTCGAATGAACCTGTGTTCAGAAGCGTTTGGTTGTCTGGTTCTAGTCAACACAATACTGCAAACGTTTTGATTAAAAAAAATAGGCAGACGCATTAATTTACGTCTCAAGAGCCAATATTTAAATTGGTTATTTTATTACTGTTCTTTTCGCGGCCACATAAAACCCGTTCGTAGAATACAGGTGGTCCGCGGATTTAGATCATTAAGTGAACGAATATTCAGTTGAGGTAGGTTTCAAATTCTGTAAACATAAATTATCACGTTCAATGAAACCATGGCGCTCTGACCCATCCACCTCTTTGTTTACAGGTAGCATAATGTTTCGGAACTTATCTCCAGTTTCGGGTTCCTATCCGCCTGGGATTTCCCAAAATTGTCTTATGGGGTGGCCGGAAAGCAACTGGGCCCATTTTTTGTCATTCAGGTTTGAGATTGTTTCATCTTGTGTTTTCGAAAGATAAAAATATATTTCTTTGATTCGAAATAGATATGTAAATGCGTCTCTATCGTTCCAATCTTACAAAAAAATTACAGGGAAAAAGGACGTTCGTACTATTAGATTGCATCTATAAATGTCATATCGCAGTTAATTTATCAATGCAGAATTTCAGCACGATCAGAAATCATATTCTGAAAAATATCCAAAAAACCAATTTTTTTTAAGTTGTCGACTATTTACATATTTTATTTTTTGGATATTTTTCAAAATATGATTTTTGATCGTGCTGATATTCTGCATTGATAAATTAAGTACTATGTGACTTTTTATATGCAATCTAATAAAACGAACGTCCTTTTTTCCAGTCATGTTTTTGTAATATCGGAACGATAAAAACGCATTTATAAGATACCTGCATTCCCATATCTATTTCGAATCATCGATATATATATTTTTAACTTTCGAAAAAACAATATGAAACAATCTTAAACCTGAATGACAAAAAAATGGGCCCAGTTGCTTTCCGGCCACCCCATAAGATTTTGGGAATTCCCAGGCGAATAGGAAAGTTCCGAAACATTATGGTAACAAAGAGGTGAATTTGTCAGAGCGGCATGGTTTCATTGAACGTAATAATTTATGTATATAGAATTTGAAATCTATCTCAACTGAATATTTGTTCACTTGAATGATCTAAATAACCTTCTTGTACTACATCAACGCAACTCCCACACAGTTTTTCCTACTGCTTTCTCTTGTCAAGAAAAAATAAAAATTCTTTTTTTTATATTCCAATTGAATTTTCTATTATTCTGTTAACACTATGGCGACAAACTGTTGCACAAAACATAAAATGAGCAGCTTGCATATGCCCGCAAACTTTCATTTGGATCAGTATGGTTTTGTCTGAGATATTGAGAAACAAAAATTTTGAATGGCCAAATTTTATTGAACACCCTGTACAATTTGGATTGTTAACGAACTTAACCGCGGCATTTGAGAACCGAACTCACCCTGAAAATCTCAATTCTCTAGAACAATCCTTTCGAAAGTTATCGTGTTTACGGCCGAACGACCCCACGGACAGAAATGAATTTGGCCATGTATTCCGCCGCATCAGGGAGTTGAAACCTATCGTTTGAAACCATTTTCGGTTCAAAATTCGAAAAATACAGACATTGCTGCGAAACGATATGATCGTCGTTTAAGTAGAAGTCTCACGAATCTCTTTTTCCAACAATGCGTATTTTCAGCAAAGATTAACTATAAAATTTGAATTGGTCATCTAGAACCTTTCTTTGAAAAAATCTAAGTCACAGTCTTCGTGAATTGTATGAACAAGATTCATACACATATCGGCAGTTATGTTTAAATTTCAACGAACTAGAACTTGCTTAATTTCAGGACTACGAGTCGTGATTACATGATTGATAAAGGTCAGCATTCGTGGAAAGACATTTTTTTAAGTTATATCAGCTGTAATTCGGTTCACCTAAAAAACCACCCATTTCTAATAAATTCATAACAATAGAAGATCAAAATCCAGACGAGTTCTATTTCATTTATGCTTATACTAGTATTCAGAATTAATTTTCAACCTGAAAAGATTTAGCCCACCCTCTCATTGATTTTGAAAAAAATATTGTTTTGAAAGTTCCTGATGATTGAGTATTTCTTGAATGAAAGAGCCAAAATTATATTTCAACATAATAATATTGTACCCTTATTTGCATTCGGTCAGCTACAAAAAGACGGGTAGTCGCTTTTTCTACCTGCTTCCTGAGTTTCGATCTTAGTTCCTTCTACCTACAAATAAACTGACAGGGACAGGCCCAAAAGGAGAGATTTCGTAAATTATGAATGAATTTGACTCCTTAAAAAAAAGTTTGAAAATATCGGGCAGTATTTTTTGCGCGCTTGTTTCTGGTCGTTATAACAAATGTCTGTAATTTTAACCGTTAATGAAATCCGTTCATTGTAAAACATATTATGCACTATTTCAGCGACGAGCATATTAGTTCTATATTCCGTCAGAATAAAATCATCAAAAGAATTTGAAAAATATAAAAATTCTGGCTAGTATTGCTGATCTAGAATCAAACACACATAGCCGTCGGAACAAAGAGTTTGAATGTTCAAATTTTTGGGATATCTCATTTGAGTTCTTCAGCGGGCCCGATCGCCAGTTAGTTTCGAAGTTATTGTCACTGGAATATTTTCCTTATCTCAATAATTGCTTATCATGTCGATATGAAATTCAGAATTGAAATGCGAATTCATGAGGCGCTCATATTTGCTGAATTTCATGGAACTGAAATAATTTTACGATTTTTAAAAAAAAATTGTTTGCAGAATACATATCTAAACTCCTAATAATTCAAAAATTTACTATGATAATTTTCTATGGCGATGATATTATAAGTTAATATCATATACGAGTCAAAAGACTTTTCTCACTTTTGTTCGTATCGAAAAAACTATAATATTTTCTCAAAATCCTGAAGACGAAGAGTGTGTTCACCTGGTAGTACAAAATAAAAATAGTATCACCACAGAATTTTTAATAATTATTTTGATACCCTCAGAAAAAAGATCGAATTTCACCATCGGTTTTCCAAGACATCAATGCACACATTTTCGAAACTTTGTCCGCCCCCAAAAATTTTGCTTTGGCCCGTCCCTGTAAACTGATTGCTTCCCTGGTATGTTCTGTGTTGCCAGATATTATATCATTACGAAATACTACCGCATGTTTTAGGGCTGTGTACATTTCAGAATTCTTGGCACACGGCTTAGATATTATTATTATTTCCCAATAAAAGGTGAAATGAGATGAACACTGAAGTTTATCTAATGAATTTATTATTCACAAAACAAAAAAATACATAGTGAAAGACAAGAGAATTATAAAACGCAAAATAACAAATCATATATAGCTCCAAATTAATGCGTTAATAAATTGCTTGGTCTTGCTTGAGTTGAGAAAATAAGCAGACGCATTTATTCACGTCTCAAGAGCCAAGATTTAAATCGATTATTTTATGACTGTTCATTTCGCGGACCACATGAAAACCGTTCGCGGATCACAGATTGAGAATCACTGCTTTAGGGGTACTGTGAATGAATACCTGAATTTGAATAGATTTGTGTTACGTTATTAGATGAAATAATTATTGAACAATGTTGCTTCTGAAACCATAGAGATTTTTGTGGGAAAATAATTTTAAAATAGGCCCAGGAGAAAAACGTACCTATACCTATCTACTGAAAAACTGACATGACTAATTAGATGAATGCATGATTTTCGAAAAAAAAACTTGTGCTGAATTGTGATAAGTTCGCGCTGCTTTGCGTCGTTGAAACGTTACGTAGAATTCAATAATATGAATAAAAAAATTTAGGAAAAGTCCTTAGCCAGGTACATTTGAGCACTCGTTCATTTTATTAGCAATATAACTATTAATTCAAAATCTTGTGTAGGACTTGGGATTGGTACTTAATATATATGTGCAGAATTCCACCACGATCGGAATTAAATTCTGAAAATTATTCAAAAAATGAAATATGAATAGTCGATAACTTAATAAAATTAAATTCTATGGTTTTGATTTCACAATTCTCTTTAAAATTTGCGTGATACCTATTTCAAATGTCCAATTTACATCCCCAAACTCGATTTAATTTCAATCATAAGGTATTTCATGGCAATATTAATTTTCTTTTTATATAACGAAAAACTTTTCTATTGTTGTATTAACGCAAGTCCCATAAGATTTTACGCGCTGCTTTGAATTAGAATTGAACATTGTTCTTCAAAATTTCAGCTCAATCCAATCGACAACATTCATATTAATCTTCATTAACAAAATGAATTTCACCCGAATCGGGTATATATGTAAATAAAAAAAATGAGGATTTCTCTTTTAAATATTCCAATTCCACAGTCTTCGTGAAACACCCTGTATAAACAAGATTCATATCAATATCGGCAGTTATGTTCAACATAACATTTCAGGACTACGAGTCGTCACGATTTTTTTACATGATAGATAAAGGTCAGTTCATTCGTGGAAAAATATTTTTTAGTTATATCAGCTATAATACGCTTCACTCAAAAAACCACCCATTTCTAATGAATTCATAACAACAGAAGATTAAAATCCAGACAAGTTCTATTTTATTCATGCTTATACGAGTATTCCGAATGAATTTTCAACCTGAAAAGAATAAACCAACCATCTCATTCATTAGTGTCATTTGGAAAAAAAAGTAATTGTTTTAAAGGTGATAATGTTCCTGATTATTGAGTATTTCTTGAATGAAACTAATGAACTATATTTTAACATAATAATATTGTACAATTATTTGCGTCCGGTCTGCTACAGAAGGACGAGTAGTCGCTTTTTCTACCTGCTTCCTGAATTCGGATCTGAGTTCCTTCTACGTACAAATAAACTGACAGGGACGGGCCCAAGGGGAGATATGGAAAATTTTCAGAGCAATTGGTAAATTTTCGATACACTTGGAAAAATTATCAAAGCAGTTGGAAAAAATTCGAAGGAGTTGGAAAATTTTCAGTGGAGTTGATACAGGTTGATCAGATTTGGCAATCTTACAAAGCGTTTGGTAGCTTTTCGAAGCAGTTGACAAAACTTCGCAGCAGTCGGAAAAAATTCTAGAAACAGTTGGCAAAATTTCAGAACCGTTGTAGGAATTTCAATTAAATTGGAACACATATTCCAAAACAAATTCATAAATTATGAAAGAATTTGACTTCTTAAAACTACCTGAATTTGAATAGATTTGTGAGACCTTATTGGATGAAATAATTATTGGACAGTGTTGCTTCTTAAATCATAGAGATTTGTGAAGGAAAATAATTTTAAAATAGGCCCAAAAGGAAAACGTAGCTACTTACTGAAAAACTGGCATGACTAATTAGATGAATGCATGATTTTGGAAAATAAAAATTGTGCTGAATTGCGATAAGTACGCGCTGCTTTGCGTCGTTGAAACGTTACCTAGAATTCAATAGTATGAATAAAAACGACAGACTTTTCTATGGTTGGATTAACGCAACACCCACAAGTTTTGCGTACTGCTTTGAATTTTTACTGTGAGATGTGTTCACGATCGAATCTACAAATTCGAAATTATTCGTAGAAGTTCATAATATAGAAAAAAATTCTATAGTTCTGATGATGTGATCTTCTTGAAATTCTGCATGAACATTCAGTATTTTAATCTTCTTCAAAAAATAAATTTTACTCGAATCGGATGTCTTGTGAAGGAAATATAAAGATTCTTTTTTCAAACATTCCAATTAAATTCTTTATGGTTCTGTCAACAGTATGGCCACAAAATTTTGCACTAGGCTTATTATGAGCATTATGCATGTGGCCGCAAAATTTCCTTTCGATCGATTCTGTTTTGTCTGAGATATAGAGGAACAAATATTTTGTTTAACCTAATTTTATGTAACACACTGTACGATGGGCCGAATTGAATTTGACCTCATATTCGTTATCAGGACGTCGAACCCAATCGTTTGAGACCATTTTCGGCTCAAAATTCGAAAATAACAGACATTCGAATTCAAAATTCTCGAGATATCGAATTCTGAAAAGAACGGTATAAAACCCTTGTATGCTCGATTTAAAGAAATTTTTAGCTAATTTTCACATTGAAACATTTTCATAATGAAATTCTGTTCAATGTATCCCTTCAATAAAAATGTTCTGCATAGAATGTGGTATTGTGATAACTTCCCCAAATCATTTCGATAATATGCCTTTTTTTTCATTGTTCAATAGATAGAAAATGGAAATTCAAGCAAAACTGAAATCTCTTTGTTTATTATTCATGAGAATTTGCCTAATTTCTTCAGAAATTTTACTATCGGTCAGTGTGTCACTGGTCACATCGAAAGGATCTGATAAGATTACACCAGTCAAAAAAAACAGAAACACACGTTCATACAGAGTAAGAACTCTTTTGACTGCAAATTTTTAAAATTGACATTTGCCTTTGTACTGTACAGGATGTTTCATCATAAACTGGACAAACGTGTATAATCGTGTGGATCATCTGAAGATTTATTTTTTCCAAAATACATATATGTCGGAGATTTGAGTTCCACAAGGTCATTAGTTGGCTAGGCGATGTATTGTGTGTTGCCTGACATGGCCGTAGACCAGGCGTCAAGTTTTAGGGAACAAGGAGGTTTAGGATTCCCCCGTACATAATGCGTAGATGCGTATTGCGTAGTTGAATTAATGCTGAAATGCATAAAAGCGAAAAGTGTAAAGCTGTTGAAAAGAAGGAATAAAGAGGTCAATCTGATTTTAGAGGTGACATGTGCTTACTCTACGGATTCGTCGGCCAGTCTCTCGTATCGCAGTACAAAAGTTTCGTTTGAGTTCTTTTGCAGTTAATTTAAATTAGTTTAATCTAACAACTCGACATATACACATCTGGTTGAATAAAAAGCGAAGAAGACGGTGTTAAAAAGCAAGATTCTTATGAGTGTGGTCAGTTATGTGTCAGTAATATTTTTTTTTTCGAAGTTCTTTACCTTTTCTGAATTGCGCACCCAGAAAAAAAACGAAATTTGACCCGACATTGTTACTTTAAGTGTTGTATCGGTTGTTTCTTTTTCAGAGTGATAGCACTTCAAATTGCAATAAAACACATTTTAATATAGATTGCAGTCAATTTTTCTTATTTGAAAATAAGCCAGTTAGGTCGCATGATCTTGTAGGCCTATTGATTGGACCATTTTTCGAAATAATCCTATCGTCAAATCTTTCCTTCAGTAAATCAATTTTTACGGAAGCAGCATGAGGCGTAGCACCATTCTGTTGGAACCAAAACACTTCTGGGTCGATGCCAGTCAAATTTTGAAACAAATAACCATATCATCGATCTGTAACTAGCACCCATCACATAAGCTTCAGCATCGTTTTCGAAGAAATATGGACCGATGATGCCTCCAGCTTGTTCTTGAACCAGATGGATCTTGCAAGGGTGCAAACCAAGATCTTGACGCAAAATTTTAAAATTGAATCGAATGGTACTGGTCCCACAAATTTTTGCTTGCTGCATTGAATTAGAATCGAACATTGTTCAACAAAATTTCAGCTCAATCGGATCGACAAATTCGAAATTATTCGTAATAGTTCTTAATTTAGCAGAAGAAATAAATTATGTGGTTCTGATGAATGAATTTCATCCGAATCGGATATCTTGTTAAGAAAAAACGAGGATTTTTCTTTAAAATACCCCAATTCAATTTTTCTATGGTTCTATTATCACTATGGCTACAAAATTTTTAATGAGAATTACCATGAGCATCACGCATCATCTTGTTTTGTCTTAAATATTGAGAAACTGAATTTTTTTAATTTCCATTTTGTATGAAATACCCTGCAAGATTTGGCTGGTCAACGAACCGAACCGCGGCTTTTGGGAACCGAACGCACCCTGAAAATCTCAAGTCTCTAGGACAAACTTTCCTAAAGTTAGCGATTTGCAGCCGAACGGCCCCAAGGACAGAATCAAATTTGACCCCATATTCTTCATCAGGGTGTCGAGCCCAATCGCTTGAGACCATTTTCGGATCAAAATTCGGAAATAACAGACATTCGGGCAAAACGATATTGCACTCGTTTAAGAAGAGCGAGCGCTCAAAAACTCCCGATACATAACTGATTGAACTCACTAGAATCTAGCTCATAAGTGACGTTAAACCTCGCTTATGCTCCGGAAACGAGATATATGTCTTTAGGAAAAAATGACTCTCCTAATGTCGTCCACACGATTATATGTTTGTTCAGTTTAGGTGAAACACCCTGTATGTGAGACGATTTGAAAATTTTACGAACAGCAATATTTTTTTTATGAGAGTAGATGCGGCTTCAAATAACGAGTAAAACAAATCATATTTCTCGAAGGTCCCTAAAAGAGCCGATCCTTGCATCGGCTATTTGAGGACCGTCCCCAAAAGAGCCGATCCTTGCATCGGCAATTTGAGGACCGTCCTCAAATGGGCCAAATGTCCCCAAATGGACCAATTCTTGCTCTGAAATGTCCCCAAAAAGACCAATTCCATATATACGCATTAGGCTATAGCCCGGTACGCACTTCAGGTGAAGTGAAGCCCTGGTGTGCGGGGGTATGCGGGGAAAGTATATAATTATACATTTCTGGAGACTTATCACTACCAATAAGAGTCCCTGCATACTGCTAGTGACATATTAAGCCCATCTGTATAAAATAGATGATTTTAGATCCATCTCCAGCCCAGGCGGTGTTGCCAAAATATTCTAGTAGCTTTTGCATTTGAATGCTTTATTTCTCTATTCTTTCGATCGTAACAGATATACGCGACACGAAATGCGTCCAACGGAAGCCAAAGTATGATTCATCAATAAATCTATTCCGTTTCGCGGTTTATTGTTAGCTTCGGTAAATTCCATCTTAGGAGAGCTAAATGAATAGGGATGTACGGGTTTTTCACTATAATTTGACCCCCCCTTTAACTTTGTGACTAAAGGAGATACAAAAAATGTTTCGTATAAAGTTTCTCGAAATCAACTGAGGTTTTTTAGATATGACTCCACAAACTGAAATATATACAGGGTGGCCAACATATTGATGGCAACTTTATTTTTTTAAATGGAACACCCTGAATATTTTTCCATATTTGGCCAGCTCTTTTTCCCCTGATTTCGAATATGTAACATATGTTGGTCTATGTCTTTTATATTTATTTATTTCAATAACATCTGGCATAGCGTTTGGAAGTTCGAGAATATTCAAGTGGCCCATTTGATCTCTTGGATTGGTAATGGCGCTCCTATTTATGGCCAACAAATAGTCCCGATTTCACACCGTTTGATATGTTTTTATAGCAGTTAGGTAATTTACTTCAGCAATAATGACAATCAATGAAAGCGGAGATAATATTAATGATATAAATCAACCAATATTCAACCCATAATTCAGAACTAATACCGTCAACGCACAAAGAATAATGATAATATTGTAATGATTAGAAACAAATTTTGAAGCTTCTATTTCTGACTTGAATCAGAGCCATAGTAATGCTATCAAAAATGTCTAAAAAACTTGAGACAACTATATGAACTATGTGTATTGAATGAAGGTGGTCATTTTGAGCAATTTCTTTAGTTGATGTTATTCTTACCATACTACCATAGTTTATGATTTTCATTGGTAAGTAATTGTAATTTATTCATTCTAAAATAATACTTTTAAGTAGATTGTTTGGATATAAAGAATTTCGTAGGTATTTCATATATTTTTTTTCGGTGTCATCATTTCAAATCTTTGAAACTCTGAAAATTGAAGAGACACACATCCACCTACCACATATATTCGAGATCAGGAGGAAGTAGCCTATCAAAAAAAGGAAGAATATACAGGACAGGGTGTCCCATTTGAAAAAATATAGTTGCATTCAATGTTGTTCACCCTGTATATCTTTCCATCGACGTTATTATAACTCCAAAAATGAGGATTTTCAGTAAACGCCCTCCCCACTTGTAAGATGATTACAGATCTTGGCAGGTGGTTCTTAAAATTTGAAACTCTGTGGTTCTCAGAATGAAAGAGATAGGCCAACATATGTTACATATTCGAAATCAGGGGAAAAAGAGCTAGCCAAACATGGAAAAATATACAGGGTGTTCCATTCAAAAAAATGAAGTTGCCATCAATATGTTGGTCACCCTGTATATATTTCAGTTTCTGGACTCATATCAAAAAACCTCAGTTGTTTTTATGAAACTTTTATACGAAACATTTTTTTGTATCTCCTTTAGTAACAAAGTTAAAGGGGGGGTCAAATTATAGTGAAAAAACCCGGTTAGGGGTTTTTAAGCATTTTTTTTTCCAAAAATGGAACATTGGCACTTTGCGTTATTTTCTTTCTATAATAACTGAAGATTCACACAATAAATAAAATTTGAAATTGGCAATGAAATTCGAACAATTTCCCACATGGAAATAGTTCATTCTGTTCTTATATGAATGAAGAGTTTTTTCCATCATAAAATTCGAAACTAAACGATTATATTCTCTGTTCAAAAATTTATGGTATGACTATAATTTTGTGTTGACATTTCCATAAATTTAATTTGCATTGCAGCTTGGAAATTGATCATTAAAACATTCTAGTTTTCAGATATTCTCGATTCTCATGTCCAGTACGCGATGATTAACCAAATATTTCTATGGATTGTTCGTACCGATCAATTTATTAGTGTTTCACGGTTTTTGTTTTTCGAACCGTAACCCTGATTTGGTTTGCCACAAATGGATGCACTTTCTGTTCATGTGTATGAATCCATATTTTTTTCAACAACCCTCTCACTTTTATGAAAATGAAATAGATCGAGGTCAGATAATTATTTTTTTCGTATATGCAATTGTGGGATTTTGAAATTCGAATAACAACAAACAAGTACCCTCCATAAAAAAATTCAAGAAAAGCCCTGAACAGGAGCTTTTGAGCGCTTGTTTATTGGTGGAGCAATGAGACTATTACCTCCAAATTTTACATGAGATTTGATATTGATACCGAATATACAGGGTCTCTATAAATTCTTGTAACAGCGCAGTTGGCTTTGGATTACTTTGCCGCTACAGAATACCAATCTATAGATTGGTTATAACTAATCAGAGCATAGCATGATCACAGAACTCTGTGGTTTGCATAGAAAGCGACAAAAAGAGAATGATCCAAAGCCAACTGCGCTGCTACAATCATTTATAGAGACCCTGTATAAATGCAGAATCTCACAGCACAATCGGAATTTTATTCTGAAAATTATTCAGATAATGAAATATGTAAAAAGTTAATAATTAAGAAATTAATGTTCTGATGATGCGACGAAATTCCGCATGAACATTCAGTATATCAGTCTTCATTCACAAAATGAATTTAATTCGAATCAGTTATTCTGTTATGGAACTATGAAGATTGTTCTTTCATTATTCGAATTAGATTTTCTATGGTTTTGTTGACACTATGGCCACAAAATTTTTCATAGAATTTCAGTATAACTGTTTTCATGCACAAAAAAATTCGGCACGAATCGGATAGTCTGTTATGGAAATATAAATATTTTTCTTTTCAATTTTCAAATTGAATTTTCTATGGTTCTGCTAACACTATGGCCACAAATTCTGCATGAACATTCAGTATATCAACCTTCATTCACAAAATAAATTCCATTTGAATAAGGAGTTCTGTTATGGAAATAAAAAGATTCTACTTTACAATATTCCAATTGAATTTTATATGGTTCTGTTTATAGCCACGCAATTTCGGATGAACATTCTGTATACCGATCTCTATTCACAAAATAAATTTCACTCGATATATTCTCATACTTTTCGAATGGATTGTCCTCTTTTATGTTTTTCTTCACTCTGCTTTTTTGAGACTTTTAGCAATGATCTTCAAATCGTTTCGTAACATTAGTTATATACATATTTTTGGTACAAAAATTCAGATTGAAAAATTATTATTTAATTATTATGTTAATTGCTAGAGTTTTCGTCTGAAAAGATAATAATAGTTATGAATATTATGTCTGTGAAAATACATTATTTCCTATTCCATTTGGAATATTTCATGACTTCAGGTGACAATTTCAATTCAGAATTTCTCGAATGAAAAGCTAAAATGTCAAACATGTCTCTTAATTTTTTATTTCGTTGAATTCTGTTGAAGGTATAAAATTAACAAAATAAATGATATCCACCAGACTCGAAAGTTAACGGCATAGAAATAATATCTGGATAATTGATGCCCTGTTTGATAATGTAATCAACGAAAAAACATGTAATTGATGTCAACAAAGTAAAAATTCACAAGAAGACGCAACGAAATTTTGGCGGTTTTTGAACATACGTTTTCAAATAATATGATTTTTCATTCCAACTCCAGCAATTTTATCGCATCAGCTTAATTTCACGAATAAACCTAAATGAAGTTTTTGAAATCAAATTCTTACTAGGAGAAAGCCAAAGAAAATTGTTTTCATTTTAACGACGATTAGTTCAGAAAATATCAAGAGATTTCTCGTTCATTTCCAATATTAATTGGATATATCCTCATGAAAGAAAGAAAAATTCATTCATTATCGAATATTGCATCAACTAATATTTTCTCAATGAGCTCAGAAGTATTCATCCGGACCTAAATAGTAACACGTTTGGCTTTATCACCTATTTCTACTTTGTGATCATCGAATCTGTTAACCACCTATATGATGCAAATGTGTTCAGTTCCTCCAGAATACAAACAAGCATAAATCAGACGAAGTGAAAAAAATTACATCTGATTATGAAAGTCGAATATTATATCATACGCAGGGTGGTACGTTGTGCCATCGGGGATTGACGCCCCCGCGTACCCGAGTCACCCGGATCCCAGGTTAGCAACCTGGGATCCGCAGAAAATATGCTCCTATAACCAGAAGCAGAAATCAGGGCGGCAGGGGACAGCGGGCTGGTCCTCTTCGGAGCCGTCAGGAGGAAGAGCCCGATGGGGTCAACTGTGGTGCAAGCGGCGCAGCACCCCGAGATGGAACCGTAAGCCGAATTCTCGTCTCACAGAATGTTGAAAGAGAACCTAGTTTGGATGAGACAAGATCTTATCCCGCTGGCTCCCTGAATAGACGAGATGCGAGAACGCGATGGTCAGAGGAGGATAATATCCTGTTAATGCGCGTTCATTATATTGCTAAGGACATGCAACCAAGAACCGGCAAAACATACAGAGAGTTACTCACACAAACCTGGAATGACATCAATCCACAACGTCCATCATACGCAAACTTGCTTTCTAATAGAGTCAGGTGGCTACTTGAAAGGGAAAAGTTCACAACCACCGAACTTGACACTATTGCTCAAAGCTTTATACCGCGTGGTGCTCCTGAAAATACAGATATTGGCGAGGTAACAGGAACGGAAAACAGGAGAAGCATCCGTTTGAGTGTTCAGCCATCGAGGCTAGAGCGTGCATACTACAGCAACCTCCAACTATACTCTGGACTGTCTCCCAGCAAAAGACCTAAAATACCGAGAATGAAGCAATCGAAGGAAATGCTGGACAATATGCAGAGAATGAACAGGATAATGGGGCGATATGTTGAGGAGGCCACCACACTTAGGGAGGTGGTCGACTGCGTGTATGCTGGTGCAGTCACGGTATGCGAGGAGCTAAAAATAAACATAGACGAGGTTCCACAAACTTACCATCAAGAACGAACACCACCATGGAAAATAAGGCTGGAAAGAAAAATAAAAATCATTAGAAAAAAATTGGCACCATACATACTTACCTGAACACTGAAACACCAGCTAACCGAATACTGAGAAGAATTCGCCAGATCGTTTCGGAATCACGCATCAGAAACAATGGCTCGAACCAATTTCTCAAGGAGCAGTTGATGGTGATCTCCGACAAGCTGAAACAGAAAATAAAAGCGTTAGGAAACCGTATTAAACGCTATAATGAAAGGGTAAAGAGGTATAGAAACAATCAGCTCTATTATAAGAATCCTAAAGAGTTCTTTCGCAGACTTGACAGCGCTGATACAGCGAGTGGAGTGTACCCCCGAGAAGAGGAAATGCTTGAGGAATGGAGGGGAATATGGGAGCAGAGGAAAACCCATGATGATGAAGCTTCCTGGATAAAGGATGCAGAAAAGGAAACAAAAAACTACACCATGGAAGATCTGAAGATTGTGCAGGAAGACATAACAACGGTCCTCAAGAAAGCAAATAATTGGGCTGCCCCTGGATCTGACAAACTCCACAACTACTGGTGGAAATACTTCGAAACCACACACGGAAAATTGGCCGAACTTTTTCAGAGAGCGCTAGCGGAGCCCTCCATCATTCCGGAGTTCTTCACTCTGGGGGTCACCCATATGCTACCCAAGAGCAACATCAACCCCGATCCAAGATCATATAGGCCAATAACATGCCTGCCGACGGTGTATAAAATTCTCACTGGAATAATCACCAAACACCTGTGGAGCCATGTGAGCAAACACAATATCCTAGCAAAAGAACAAAATGGTTGCAGAAGGGACGCCCAGGGCTGCAAGGAGCTTTTAACAATCGACCACCTTATAACGAAGCAGGCAAGAAAGAAGTTGAGAAACATCTCGGTCGCATGGATCGACTATAAAAGGCCTTTGACTCGGTCCCGCACTCTTGGCTCCTTAAAGTTCTGAAACTCTACGGTGTATCTGAGAAAATTATCAACCTGCTAAAGCACTTAATGTCTGCCTGGAGAACAAACCTAACATTCGGTTCAAACACGACACCTGAAATAAGAATTTTAACAGGAATCTTCCAGGGAGACAAACTTAGTACCTTATGGTTTTGTCTTGCTTTAAATCTTCTCAGCAAACTCCTGAACAACAATCGCTACGGATACCTTGTAGACACCAGATCGAACATCAAAATCACTCATCAACTGTATATAGATGACCTGAAATTATACGCCGCGAATGAAGAACAGCTGAGGAGGCTTTTGAGTATTGTAACAACTTACACGAAAGACATCAAGATGGAAATGGGGCTGGAAAAATGTGCCTTAATACACGTAAAGAGGGGAAAACTGACATACGGAGGACAAATGCTTGTAAATAATGACAGCCATTCAAGAACTAGCCCCAGGAGAAACATACAAGTACCTAGGTATCCAACAAGCCCTGGAAATAAGAACATCAGAACAGAAAGAAGCCTTCAAAAATAAATTCTTCGATAGAATCAAGAAAGTCCTTCGCAGCAAATTAAACTCCAAGGCCATGTTCACAGCGATAAATACATGGGCAATCCCCAGCATAGCCTACTCCTTCGGTGTGATAAGCTGGTCGAACACAGACCTGAAGGCCATTGACATGCAGGTACGAGTGCTGATGACCAAGTATGGCATTCACCATCCACACGCTTCGGTGAACAGACTTTACATGCCCAGGCACCAGGGAGGCAGAGGTCTACAAAATGTTGAAATGACCCACGATAAGGCTGTAATAGAACTAAGGAAATATTTTCATACCAAACACTTACCGTTCTTCCAATCAATCTGCCAGGAGGATCATAATATCACGGCCCTCAACCTGGCATGCAGAAGTAGCCCACCACCAACGCTAACCCCTGACCGCCTAATGGAGGAATGGCACAGCAAACCTCTTCATGGTAGATATCCGGAAGCTCTGAAAGAAAAAGGGTTAATAAAGATCTGTCTCTCACTTACCTTAAATCTGGATATTTGTTCCCGGAAACAGAGGGACGTCTCATTGCTATCCAGGATCAGGTCGTACCAACGAGGGCATATATGAAGCACATAGCCAAAAAAAACATTCCAACCGATAGATGCCGGAAGTGTTTTCAGGCCACGGAAAGCATTCAGCATGTAACATCCTCTTGCTCGATTTTGGCACCGCGTGAGTATACCCAAAGACATAATGCTATGGCAAAGGTATTTCATCAGGCAATTGCTATAAAAAAAGGACTTTTACTTACCTCTCGGAGGGTGCACGAATACTCACCCAAAACCATTCTTGAGAATAACGAGTACAAACTTTACTGGGACAATCCGATAGTAACAGACAGAGCAGTGCAGCACAACAGGCCCGATATCGTGATTTTCGATAAAATGAACAGCAAGGTAATCATCATAGATGTAACTGTCCCAGCAGATGACAACATCAGTAAAGCATACACTGAAAAATTAATGAAATATCACGATCTTGCTTTTGAGATGAAAGAGATATACCAATTGAGAATGGTTACAATACTGCCCTTGATAATTTCCACAAACGGTCTGGTAGAAAGCCACCTGACAGAGAACACTGAGCTCTTAGAACTGGAACCAGAGCTAATTAGCAGAGCACAGAAGGAGGTGATACTGTGGACAACAAGAATCGTCCGAATGTTCCTGACAGCAACCTAGGAAGTCCTTGGTCCATCCAGACCCGGTCTTTGTAGAGAAAAATTCCCTAAATGGTGATTGAAAAAAAAAAAAAAAAAAAAAAAAAAAAATATATATATATATATATATATATATATATATATATTTTTTTTTTTTTTTTTTTTTTTTTTTTTTTTTTTTATTTTTTTTTTTTTTTTTTTTTTTTAACATTCACACATAATGTGGCATTTTCACGAAGCCTCTCGGGCATTTTCATGCCAAGGGAGGATCCGTTGTGTCTCAGTGAGGGAAGATCACTTGTCGGACGGTGTTAACTGTCCCAACAATACCGCCTTCTGCATCCATGATAAAGTATTGGGATGCATTTCTAGCTCTTTAAGATGTCGAACGGTTTTTTTCGGTACTAATCCATTGAAACTTATAATCAGCGGTATTATTTCAACCCTTTTTAGCCTCCACATATCTCGAATCTGTCTCGACAACGTTTCGTATTTTCTGATTTTTTCAGCGTATGTTTTAGCCATATTTTGATCTAGTGGAACTGCGAAATCGATGATCGTTGCAGTTTTATTTCTTTTGTTCCAAACAACCATGTCCGGTCTATTGTGCTCAGTTCCTAAGTCCGTCGTTATCGTGAGGTCCCAATATACCTTTGATTCGCCGTTTTCTAGTACTGACTCCGGGACGTAGAGATGGTGCGGTGTGAAGTGTTTTACAAGATTTTTACTCAGGCAAATGACTTGGTGTACCACCTTCCCCATATTGTCATGCCGTGACAAATATTTTGTGCCGGCTATCGCTGAGCAACCTGATATTAGATGTTGGATAGTTTCTTCAACGTTGTTGCATAGTCGGCATTTAGTGTTGTCAAGTTGTTGTTTCATTATGTGTTTAGTGTAGTTTCGGGTGGGTACCACTTGGTCCTGTATGGCAAAGATGGTTCCTTCAGTCTGCGGGAAGAGGTAACCCTGGGTCAGGTAAGTATTTGATGCAACTATGTCTACGTCTTCCTGGTGCAGACTTGCGTAGAATCTGCCGTGTAGTTGCTTGGTCTGCCAGCTCTGCCTCAGTTGTTCTACTGGATCTACTGTGTCGTTCCCCATTGCGATCGTCTCTCGTGACATGCTCTCCTGTGCAGTTACCCATTGATGTACTGGTAAGTTTGTGTTCTTGAAGTGGTTTTTAATGTTAATTATTTCTTTATTACAGGTGTCCTCTATGGAGCAGAGGCCTCGACCTCCCTCTTTTCTAGGTAAGTATAACCTTTCAATGGCCGCGTTAGGGTGTAATAGGCCAAACTGAGTCATTGTAGTTCTAATTTTTCTGTCCACGAGTTGCAGGTCCGTTTTAGACCAGGCGAGTATTCCTGCTGTGTACGTGAACGCTGGAATGGCCCAGATGTTAATGGCCATCAATTTATTTTTCGAGGACAGCTGTGACTTCAGGATAATTTTTACTCTTCTGAGTAGTTCCGTTTTGGCTTTTTCTTTATTTTGTGATTGCCTGATCTCAAAAGTTTGTTCTATGCCTAAATATTTATATGTTTCCTCCGTACTCAGCGTATTTATTTCTCTACCATCCCTTAACCGTATGTTTCTCCTCCTCCGCAACCTTGCCTCTTTTGACTGTTATCGTCGCACACTTCTCCAGTCCCAACGTCATTCCCACATCATCACTAAAGTTCCTCACCAGCTCCAACTCCCCCTCCAGTTGTGCTCGTCCCCTTGCGTACAGCTTCAATCATCCATATAGAAAAGGTGCGTGAGTTTTGTTCTGACATCGATGGCATATCCGTATTCTGATCTATTGAGCATCCGACTTAATATATTGAGCGCCAGGCAGAACCAGGGAGGACTTAGACCATCCCCCTGAAAGATTCCCCTTCTGATTCTTATTTCAGCTGTTTCGTACGCATCGGTGCCTTTGCTCACTGTTAGTGTTGTCCTCCATGTGGTCATAAGACATTTCAGCATGTTTATTACCCTCTTTTCAATCTTGTAGATTTCCAGTACTTGTATCAGCCAGGAGTGTGGGACTGAGTCGTAGGCCTTCTGGTAGTCTATCCAGGCCACAGCTACGTTCTTATTCTTTTTTTTTGCCTGTCTGGTGATTGCTCTATCTATGACCAGGAGTTCTTTGCTGCCACGATTCTTGCTTTTACAGCCGTTCTGTTCCCAGGACATTATGTTGTTGTTTTTAAGGTGTTTGTTTATTTTGTGAGCTAGTATGGACGTAAGTATCTTGTAAGCAGACGGTAGGCAGGTGATGGGCCTATAATTTTCTGGTAGTGCTGGGTCTCCCTTCTTAGGTATCATGTGGGTTCTTCCTTTGGTAAAGTAGACAGGGATGTTATTAGGGTTATCTAGTGCTTCTTCTATTAGGTGCGCCATTGGCTTGTGGGTTGATGTCAAGGCCTTCCACCAATAGTTGTGGATGCCGTCTATGCCAGGGGATACCCAGTTCTTCATCCTTCGGGTCGTCTCTTTGACATCTTCTTCACTCGTTATTACCCTAGGCATGTCTTGTAAATTTTTTTGTGCCTCCTTTTCTGTTTCGATCCATGGTGCATTCCTGTTGTGTTCCCTTTCTGTTGACCATATGGACGACCAATGCTCTTTCATTTTGTCTGGGGTCGGGGGTTTCTGATTTTTGTTGTCTTTTTGTTGATCTAGGTTTCTGAAGAACATTTTTTGATTGTTAGTAAATTGGTTGTTTTGTTGGTATCTTTTGGTCCTTTTGTGGTATCTTCTCAGGCGGTTCCCCAGAGCAGCTGCTTTTTGTTTGAGCTTTTCATAGTGTGTTCTCAGCTTCATTTTATAGTGTGCGTCCTTTTCCTTCAGCCTTAGTTTTTCTGTGTATTCCCTGAGTTTTTTGTGTACTTTCTTGCTCACTTTTTTGTTGTTGAGGTACTGGTGGAAAATGCCTATTTCTTTTCTGAGTACTGTTATTCGTTTGTCTAAGCGCTCCTCCCATGGGGGTTTTTGTGGTTGTTTCTTTTCTCCTTCCTCATTTCTTTTTGTTTGAAGGATAAGGTTAGCGGCGGTGGCTGCGCAATAGACTTTGTGACACAGATCTTCAAATTCTGTCGTTTTGTGAAATGTTTGTTTCAAGGCCTTGTCAATCGCTTTCATGGTATCTTTTGCTTCCATGTTCAGCTGAATTCTTTGAATTTTCGGTCTCTTTTCCAGCGGTATTCCTATCCATTTCATACTAAGCTCTTCGTATAGCTCCAATATCTGGAGAGAGGATTCATCTTGTTCTTGTTCAGTTTGTGTTTCCTGTTCCTCCATGTTCAGTTGTCGCCGTGGTGTGCTCGTGGTTCTTTGAATGCTCCTTCTTATGTTTCGCAGTCTGTTGGTCGGCGACTGGATTAACGATTCGGTTCTCATAGTGTTTAGCTCATCTGGGGCCAAAAGTTTTCTGATTTTAATGTTCCTCACCTGTGCCACCAAGTGTTTTCCATTGAATGGTTTATCTGGATGTAGTTCGAACCATTTTTCGGCTAGTTTTGCGGCGTATTTTTTGGTTTTGGTTTCTCCCTCTGTTACTTGGAAATAAGCGTTGATAAGACTCAGATTCATCTCTCTGGTCCAACGCTGCCTTCCCCTCCTCTGGGAATGAGCGGGATCCGCCAGTTCCGATTCATTATCGTTGCCGGGCGGGTCCAAGCTGAGTCCCTGCGAGTTTCCTCTGGAGTTGCGTAGCCTTGTGGTTCCGTTTCGCGGAGAGGCGCCACTCGCTTCACCTGGCTCCGCTAGGGCCTGTGCCGGTCTTCCCCCAGGAGCAGTCCCCACTCCGGGGGCGGTATCCGAGGCATCTTCTTCTTCATCAAAAGCTTTAATGTTTACACGGTGTGAGGGTTGCTAACCCAGCACACCGGTCAACTCGGGTATGCGGGGTCGTTACTCCCCGAAGACCTCTGTGGGCCCCCCTGCATATATATATATATATATATATATATATATATATATATATATGCAGGGGGGCATATTGCCTTCGGGGACTGACGACCCCGCATACCAGAGTCACCCAGCTCCCAGGTTAGCTGCCTGGGAAGCTGAAGAATACAAAGCTCCTATAACTAGAAGCATGATTCAGGGCGGCAGAGGGCAGCGGGCTGGCCCTCTTCGGAGCCGTCCGGAGATAGAGCCTGTTGGGGTAAGCTGTGGGGCAAGCGGCGCAGCCCCCCGAGATGGCACCGTAAGCCAAAGCTCGTTTCCCGGAAGAAGAGAAAGAAGGAGCATCAGCTTGGATGGACTACGAACCCAACCCGCTGATGTTCCAAGACGAGATGGAAGAACACGCTGGAATGAAGAGGAAAATATCCTACTGTTGCGAGTTCATTACATAGCGAAGGATTTGGAACTTAGTAATAACAACTATAGACAAACACTCACCAATATCTGGAACGACATGAATCCTCACAGGCAGTCCTACGCCAATCTATTGTCCAACAGAGTTAGATGGCTCCTTGACAATGAGAAGTTCACTAACACCGAACTAAACAATATAAAACTAAGCTGCTATCCCTGGACTACTGTAGTGGATAATGATGATACCTTGCAAGAAGAGGTCCCCATTCAAATTCAGGAAACCACACAGGAAGCTGTCAAAACCGAGCACACACTAATAAAAAATTACCTACTGTACGCCGGAATTCCACCTGAAAATAGACCAAAAATTCCAAGAATTAAAGGATCAAAATTGACATTGAAAAAGGTACAGGAGATGAACACTATCATAAATAAAAACTTACCTAATACCTGCAAACTGGAAGATATCACAGATTTTGTGTACGCGGGTGCTGTCACGGTATGCCTCGAGTTGGGAATGAAGATTGGAGATCCGCTGCCTAAAAGGAATGAAACAACTCCTCCCTGGAAAAATCGCCTGGAAATAAAAATTAAAAATATAAGGAGAAACATCGGTATACTGTATACTTACCTTAATACTTCGAAACCATCCAGCCGAGTCGAAAACTTACACGCAAAATCACATCAGAATTCAAAATCAAAGTTCGGAATGGTCACTTCAGTGAAAGTGTAATGGAAATAATGGACAGGCTGAAACAAAAAATTAAGGCTTTAGGAAGCAGAATTCAACGGTACAATGAGCGTGTAAAAAGGTACAAAAATAACCAACTTTATTACAAGAACAAACAACAATTCTTCCGCAAGCTAGAACAAGAAACCTCTGATGAACAAAACCCACCCACGGAAGAATCCATGTACCAGTTCTGGAAAAAATATGGGAGGAGGAAAAAATGCACGATGACCAGGCACATTGGATCAGAGATGCAGAGGCAGACGCCACCAAGTACAATATGGAGGAAGTAAACATCACCGAAGAGGACATAAGGGAGACATTGAAAAAATCGAACAATTGGTCGGCCCCTGGTGTGGATGGTATCCAAAATTACTGGTGGAAATACTTCCCAGCGACACACAATCACTTGGCAAGACTGTTTCGTGAAGCCCTGTCAGATCCCACGAAGATTCCAAACTTTTTCACTCTCGGAGTCTCTCACATGCTACCAAAGGAGAACAATACTACAGACCCTAAAAACTATCGTCCGATCACCTGCCTCCCGACAATTTATAAAATTCTGACAGGAGTGCTAACCCGTCATATATGGAAGCATATAAATAAACACAAAATTTAGCACAAGAACAAAATGGGTGTCGTGGAAGTGCTAGAGGATGCAAAGAACTCTTAATCACTGACCTCATAATAACCAAGCAGGTCAAAAAAAAACAAAGGAACATATCGGTAGCATGGGTTGACTACCAGAAAGCCTTCGATTCCGTACCACATTCATGGCTCATCAAAACACTCCAGCTGTATGAATATCTAAACCAGTCATCACTCTCTTGGAACACCTAATGAGAACATGGCGCACACAACTGGTGGTAAATCACCAACAAGTCAACTATAAAACCGCTGAAATCAAGATCAGGAAAGGTATTTTTCAAGGAGACAAGTTGAGCACGCTTTGGTTTTGCTTATCACTGAACCCTCTAAGCAGATTACTGAGGGACCAAATCTACGGATATGTGGTGCAAAAGGCGCGAAACACAAAAATCAGCCATCAGTTGTACATAGACGATCTCAAGCTCTATGCCTCAAACGAGGAACAATTGAAAAAACAACTAAGAATAGTCGCAGCGTTTTCTGAAACAATAGGGATGAAACTGGGAATAGATAAATGTGCCGTTGTACATGTGAAGAGAGGTCGAGTACAAGAAGGTGAAAGCCTCACAGTGATGGAAAATTTAACAATATCTGACTTGGGAACACATGAATACTATAAATATCTAGGAGTACAGCAAGCCCTAGACATAAACACCACAAACATGAAAACTGTGTTTCGCGAGAAATTTTTCGCTAGACTCAAAAAGGTGCTACAAAGTAAGTTAAGCTCAAAATCTATGTTTGAAGCCATAAACATATGGGCAATACCTAGCTTAACATATTCCTTTGGCGTCATCAAATGGTCCAATGCAGAACTGAAAGAAATTGACCGGAAAGTTAGATCGCTACTTACCAGACACGGAATCCACCATCCACATGCTTCCTTGAGTAGGCTGTACATCCCTAGGCACAACGGAGGACGAGGGCTGCAAAACCTAGAAATAGTACATGATAAAACAGTATACAGTATGAGAGAATACTTTCTATCTAAAAACTTACCACTGCATCGAGCAGTTTGTCAAGAAGATCGTGAACTAAGTCCGTTGAACTTAGCAGGCCAGCTGGAAACACCACAACTGTCTGTTGAAAAACTCTCCCAGGAATGGCATGGTAAGGCGCTGCACGGAAGATACCCTGGAAGTCTGCAAAGTAATCATGTAGATAAATCGGAGTCACTTACTTACCTGAAGGCTGGATATTTGTTTCCTGAAACAGAAGGTAGATTAATGGCCATCCAAGATCAAGTGGTTCCGACGAGATCCTACATTAAAAACATCACCGGAAGATACTTACCAACTGATAAATGTCGAAAATGCTCCCAAACCACTGAATCTATACAGCATGTCACGTCATCCTGCCCTGTTCTAGCACCAGTGGATTATATGCAAAGACACGATGCGATGGCAAGGGTTTATCATCAAGCCATTGCAAAAAACTGCGGCCTAGTGAAGAAGACACTAAAGCCATTTGAATATCATCCCACTAACATCCTGGAAAACGAAAATTACAGACTTTATTGGGATTCATTCATCACGACGGACCGGGCGGTTAAACATAATAGACCCGATATTTTACTCTTCAACAAAAAAGAGAGAACAGTGGAAATTATAGACGTCGCTATCCCGGCCGATGATAATGTGTCGAAAGCCTTTATTGAGAAGTTGACTAAATACCACGATTTAGCGTTCGAAATGAAGAAGATGTACAAACTGAAGTCAACTTCTATACTACCGCTAGTAATTTCAACTAACGGATTAGTTGAAAAACACCTCGTAGAGAACACCACAAGACTGCAATTGGATAGGGGCTTGTCAGTACTGCTCAAAAGGAAGTCATTCTTGCCAACACTAGAATAGTGAGGAAGTTCCTAACATCCCTCTGAGGTGGCCTTGGCAGGAAAAGTGCCCGGCTACTTAAGAGCTACCTACCCTTTATGGTGATATAAAAAAAAAAAAAAAAAAAAAAAAAAAAAAAAAAAATATATATATATATATATAATATATATATATATATATATATATATATATAGTAATCCTGTAGTTCATGCGGCTAGAAGAATACCCAAAAGTTTGATGCCTAAACTTTACGACGCTTTAAATAAATTACAGAAAGACGGAATTATAAGTAAACAGTCTAAGCCTACTGAGTGGGTACACAATATTATTATTGTTGAGAAACCTAATGGATCTCTTAGAATATGTTTGGATCCTGTGGATTTAAATAAATGTTTGAAGGGGGAACATTTTCAAATTCCTTCTTGCGAAGAAATACTTAGTAATTTAAGTGGAATGAAATGTTTTTCTGTTTTGGACTTGAAAGATTCATTTTACCAAATAGAACTTGATGAGGATTCATCTGATATTTGCACTTTCTCAACTCCTTTTGGAAGATATAAACTTAATAGGTTGCCATTTGGAATAAATGTAGCTACTGAGATTTTTCAACGGCGAAATAAAGAAATCTTTGGAGATATTTTAGGGGATAATATTTATATTGATGATTTAATAATTGATGGTTCTTCTGAAGAAGAACATGATAAAAAATTAAAGAAAGTTTTAGAAATGGCAAAGAAATGTGGAATTACATTCAATAAAAATAAATTCAAATACAAAGAGAAAAGTATAAAAATATTAGGATTCATAGTTTCTGAAAAGGGCATCACAATTGATAATGACCGCATTGAATCAATTAATAAAATGCCAGAACCGACAAATAAAAAATTATAAAGATTTTTAGGCTTAGTGAATTACTTAGGCAGATTCATTCCGAATTTATCGAAATTAACTGCTCCGCTACGGGAACTTACACATAACAACACGATATGGAATTGGAATGAAAATCATTCTAATTTAGTTCGAACATTGAAAAATTTCCTAACAACATCTCCCATTCTTCAACATTATAATCCTAAAAAACATTTAAAAATACAGTGTGACAGTAGTTTACAAGGATATGGTGCTTGTTTGTTACAAGGTGACAAACCAGAACCAGTAGCCTTTGCATCTAGATCCTTAACTGATTGTGAAACTAGGTATGCTAATATTGAACGTGAACTGGCTGCTATAGTTTTCGCATTTGAGAAATTCAATTATTACGTTTATGGCAGGCATGTTGAGGTTTTAACAGATCATAAGCCTTTAGTGAATATTCTAAAGAAAGATATTAATAAAATATCATCTAGGCTACAAAGATTGGTTTTCAGGCTGTTGAAGTATGATTTCTCATTGAGATACATTCCGGGTAGAGAAATGTATATAGCGGATACATTGTCTCGGGCGCCAATAAGAAATAATTTTCATGATGATGAAGAAAGTTTTTTGATTCATAACATACTCAAAAATTTACCGATTTCTGATATAAAAATGAAACAAATCGCTGATGCAACAAAAAATGATGCTAAGTTAAGAAATTTGAAAGAATTGATTGAAAACAGATGGCGGAATTTTAAAAAAATTAAGGATACTGAATTGATGAAATATTTCTTTATAAGGGACCATTTGTCCTGGTATAATGGTTTATTTTTTACATTGACCGTGTGATAATACCAACCTCAATGCGTGATGAAATTTTAAATAAAATACATGAAGGTCATTTAGGTCTGAACAAATGTAAGTTAAGAGCTAGGGAATGTGTATTTTGGCCTAATTTAACCAAACATTTGAAAGATAAAGTATTGACTTGTGAAGTCTGCAATACATTTAGAAAAGAAAACCCTAGATTACCAATAAAACCCCATGAAATACCCAAGAGACCGTGGTCTAAAATTGCGACAGATATTTTTGAATTTCAAGGTAAAACATATCTTGCTGTAATGGATTATTATTCAAAGTGGATTGAAATGAGATCAATTCGAAATAAAACTTCTGAAGAAGTAATCAAAATTTTTGACTCAATTTTTTCAACTTTTGGCTTTCCTGATCAAATAATAAGTGACAATAATCCTTTCAATTCATACAAAATGAAAAATTACTTCACTTCACATAATATTTTACTCTCAACATCCAGTCCTAACTACCCGAGAAGTAATGGTTTGGCAGAGAAGGCAGTGAATATTTGTAAAAATATGTTAAAAAAATGTTGTTTTGAAAATGCAAACATTTATATGTATTTGTTGAAATACCGAAATACTCCCATTCCTGACATTGGCTTTTCCCCTGCAGAGATAATGTTCAATAGAAGATTGAAGGATAATTTGCCTTCACTAGAATGAAACTATCAATCTGAGGTGGTTGATCCTATCAAATTAAATAGAATTCTTGAAAACTGGCAACATAAGCAATCTTCATATTATAACAGACATACAAAAACCATGAAGGAAGGGAAGAGCAATGATAAAATTTGGTTTAAACATAAAAATTGTTGGAAAAGAGGAATAATAGATAGTAAAGCAACTCAGCCAAGATCTTATTATGTTAAAGATAATTGTAACAAAACATTTAGGAGAAATAGACAACAT
Organism: Propylea japonica; assembly: GCA_013421045.1. Classification (NCBI taxonomy): domain Eukaryota; kingdom Metazoa; phylum Arthropoda; class Insecta; order Coleoptera; family Coccinellidae; genus Propylea; species Propylea japonica. Next base: position 42,340,695 of record CM024242.1, on the reverse strand, counting down.
TTTGTAATAGATGATGATAATGCCGGTAGTTATAATATTGTTGAGAATAATGTTAGAACTTATGATTTTCGTAGGAGGAGTTTGATTAAAGAACCTCAAAGATTAGTTTATAATTAGATTGAATTAAATGATCATTGTGTAAATATATGTACATGAAAATGAAGATTATGTATAGTTAGATATGAGCTTGAGAGGAAGGATGTAAGGTATCTTGTTTATAGACCCCTGTACATGTGTAAGGTATCTTGTTTATAGACCCTGTACATGAATACAAATAATTATCATATAGGTTGATAGGCGCAGGTCTCTCGATATTGTGAAGACCGCGCAAATATTGTAACACAGATTGAGATAAGCAGCAAACGAATAAACATTGTAAAAGTGATAAACAATTGATTTTCATTAATAAAACTGAAACTATTACATGTCCGCCTTCAGTAAAGGTTCGTTTTGTGAGACTGAAGTGAAATGAACCACACTCGACGGATTGTTTATGAATTAGGCTCAGTCTTGCTTGATTTTTCGTTGGATGAGGTTATACGCCGAGTTCTCTATTTTTGAGGATTATATCCCAACTAGCAAAACTAACTTTATAAAGGTTGTGAGAAATGCTATACAGCATATCTTAAAGAAACGTGAAAATCTTATAATGTGGCTATAAACCATTATACAATGTCTTCACAACCAAACAGGGCCCCAGTTTATGCAACATATCAGTTCTTTTAGGACAGTTCTTTAGTGAACTATACAACCGTTATAAAATAATCATTGTAGTCATTACAGAACCGTCCTATGAGTATGTTTTCGGAATTACTTATACAATGCATTCACAGAACCATTTAGGAACTTCTATATAATATTTCATAATGCAGAAAGAGTCGCTTATGAAATGATTTTGTTACCTACTGTTGAAATTCTAAATTAAATTGTCACAATAATATTTTATACTAGCTTTTACCCGCGACTTCGTCCGCATAAGTTTTTTTGTTTTGTCCCGGCTTTAAGTCCCCCTGCAGAGGCCCTACAGAGGCCCTTTGAGATGCGTGGCGCTCAGCATCTTAGGTCCTACGGGCTTGAGTCTGCGTATAGGTCTCAGAAGCTCTTTGAGTCGCATGACGCTGAGAATCTAACATCTGACGCGTCTGAGTCTGCTCTTCAGATTCTTGGCTTCTAGCAACTTTTGCAGTTCGAGCTCTGCTAGAACTGCGGCTTAGATTGGATTTACGTTTGCGTGGCATATCGAAAACAATAATTAAGGATTTTTAAAATCGGTAGTTCTAAAAACTACAACGTAAGACAGTTTTTTATAAAAAACTTCGATAAAGCAAACCTTTTCACTTAAAACCTAAATATCTAAATCAATCAATAACGTACTGAACCTAAACAACTATGCACCTGACAAACCTTTTATACCTAGAACCTTAATTAACTAAATAAATTCAAAAACATTGAATTTATGTACCACACCACAATACACCATTTTCTTCACTACTGGTACTACCTACTTATCTATCAAAACTTACATAAAAGTACTATAATATAAGGGCAAAATCTATCATTAAACTAATTTACTACGAACTATAAACATCCTGATATGAGCTAAAAAACACTTAACCTACACATGAATAAAATCGAAAATTAACAAATGAAAGCGACTGCAAAAATAAAGAATAATACGTATCTGAGTAAACCTAGAAACATGAATGATTCGTTAACTACCTTATAATGAAATGTAACCAAGTACTTAATAAAAATACGAAAATGACGTCAACTTGGACTCAAAAATAATAACCTACCAAATATTTATTTAGATATCTAAAACAAAGGACCGAATTAAAGCTAACATACACTACGCGTAGACCGTAGTACCTATTTCAACTCGGAATTCAAAAAGAATGTTTTTAGCTAACCAAAAATACGCCACAAATAGAGTTTCGTAACGCAAAGTTTCAATATTCGCATAAATGCGACGACGACGTCTGCCCTCGTGCGTCTGCCCGCTTGGGTAGGCACAGTTGGGCACGGCCCTCCCCTCGAGCCGCACAGCCACTTCGCTCGGCGCATCGTCTTGTATTCACTACGACGACGTATGATTTGAAGGTTTGCGTTATATGGAATTATTTGCTCTCGTTGAATAGTAAACAAACTAAGTGTAGGTGTTATAATTTCGGTGATGAACTGATTACCTATCCGTTTCTTTGTCTAAAATGAGTATGAACTTATCACTATGATTGATTACTGAGCTTAAAGTTCGTATAAATGTCTATCTGATTAGCTCCTCAAGTTTAAAGCGTAGCTAGTTATGTAGTACTATATTGATTCTGTTGTGTAGATAATTAGATTTTATCTGTATGTAATGTAACGGTCAGTTGTATGAAAAGAGTATACAAATCAGATCAATAGTTTTAGCGTAATGTGATTCTAGACATAGTTTTAATGTTGTAGATAGGTAGCTGTGTATAGGTTCCTTTGGAAATGAGATATTTTCCCGAAGTAAAAAGTAGTCTGAATTTTGGTACCTTCCTACCCTATAAGCGGTGCGGTTCACTCATACGAAAAGTCAGTCATTAGAAGGGTCATTCGTCTGAAAATCCATTCGACCGAAGAGTCATTCCTCCGAAAGACCACGCCCCTCTATCGTGATTGGCCGACTGGTCCCAGCGCAATTGTCTGTCATCTTTATTTACCACTTTGAGGATTTACAGATGACTACCCCAAGTTGATTATCATGATAGTGTTTATATTTCTAGTTTCGCTCGGCGATAACAGATGGAAATGAGATGCTTATGCGATTCTATGTATGTTTATTTCTTAGCAGCACATAATATAACCTTATTTTTTCAGTTTGAACTTCTGTTATTCATCTTCGATATCAATTAAATATAATTAGGTATAATGACGAATGTGAGGAAACTTATGATAATATGAAAATGATTGAATAATGAAATGCATTGGGAGTTCTTCAAGTTCACGTCGAACATAATGTATTTTCAATAATCAGAGTAGGTAGGTATTCTAACAATTATACAAAACAAACTGAATACATGCATACTTGTTGGCATGACAACATACGGATTTGTGCTCCTGTGAATTTTATTATTTGTGCTATAATCAACGAACAAAATTTTTCCATCTTTCTCCCATTGTAAGTTAAACCTCTGATTTTATATTTTTCACACTTTTCTTCGTCAAATTGAACCTGACTAGTTTTTTCCTGTATTGATACTTCATTTGTTTGCGATCATAACATTCCCATACCCCGGCTCGACGATTCAGTGACCTTGACCCACGGTACCGGTCTGTCACCTGAGACTCGGCACTTTGCATTGCATATAGCGCGTCGGGCGTCCGGGAGCGTATTCGCTGTAACCATCCAGAATCTGTGGCGCAAACTATACCTGTTCGTTTTCCCAGCTCCTAACTTATCACTTTATTCCTCTATCCGTGGCCGTCCCGCTCTGTCTAAGTCTTCCTTATAGGCCCAAGGAAGTGAAAAGTACCTTGTGTTAAACTACCCTATCCTTCAAAGATTATATAACAGAATGCCTGGAACCTGCGGTAAATGTAGCAATCCAATTGCTGATTTGATTCCTTTCGCGTCCTGCACTAAATGCAGGAAAACCTTTCATCCATCATGCGTCAACTTGGGAACCAAAGAACTCGAGTTTCTGAATGAAAGCAAAGGAAAGTGGAACTGTCCAGCCTGTTCCACCTGTGAACGCAACCTGCGCAGTAGAGCTGGTAGCCATCGTTCTACATCACCACTAGCTACCAGCAATTCGACCCCCAAGCGGAATCTTCTGAAATGACCCTCACCACGAAGCATTTCGATTTATTGATGGAAGAGATGCGCAAAATGACAGCTAGTTTGGAGCGCGTTGAAAGAAGACAGGATGATCTCATGGCCCGCCTCGATGATTGCAATGCAGCCATTTTTAGTCACTCCGAAACTCTAAAGTCACATCAATTAGACATCGATGCTTGCAAATCGGATATCTCAACCATAAAGGATACTCAGGTAGCGGTCAGTGCAAGTGTCTCTTCCTTGTCGAAAAAAATCACTAACCTGGAATCCAGGGCTTCCTGTGGCGATAATTCGACAGATTTGATTGTCCCGGAGATTACTGAACGTGTAAAGCGGTCATTCAACTTAATTATCTGCAACGTTCCCGAGTCTGACAATGCTACGGACTCAGCCACTATCTCTGAAATGTGTGAGCTTATATGTGTGTCATCCAGCAATTCCATCACCAGCATGGTTAGGCTACAGTCCAGGGATGTGAATCGGCCCCGTTGGATAAAGGTTTCGTTATCCAATCCTGAAATTGTTCAGACAATACTGAGGAGGAAGTCTTCAATTTTGGGTAGTACCAAATTCCGTTCCGTAAGAATTCAGGACGACAAAACCAAGGAACAGCAGTCCCACTTATCATCATTGAGACCGGAGTTGAAAGACAGGTTGGCCACTGGTGAGGCCGATCTCACTATAAAATATATCAAGGGAACTCCTAGGATAGTTAATACTAATACTCCATCCTCCTCTGGAAGTGTTAATTCAAAAAACTGAACAACTTGAATTCTTGGCCAATTATATATACCAACTCACAGTCTTTACTATCTAAACACTCTGAACTTCTTGCATATACACAACTACATTCTCCACTTTTGATACTCATCACCGAAACATGGCTTCATCCATCTCTGCCTAATTCAGTTGTTCAGTTACCAGGGTACACTATTTGTAGGGCTGACAGTAAGGACTCACTTGGTTATCGCGGTGTTTGTGTCTATGTTAGTTCTCAGATTACTGATTTTTATAAAATTGAATCAATACAGAATGACTGGACTGACATCGATAACATCTTCCTCAAAATTTCTGGAGGTTTGTTCTCTGTCCTTGTCGGATGCATATATAGACCACGTCCATGTTCTGCCGACTTCAATTGCGTCAATTTTCTTTCATCTGCTTCCGAAACCTATGACAACATTTTTGTTGCAGGAGATTTCAATTGTGCAGATCTAAAGTGGCCGCTAGTTCAGTTACCTTCAACATCCTCTCCATCCTACCCATATGCCAAATTAGTATCCGACACCCATCTACAACAAATTGTTTTGCAACCTACCAGATTTCGAAGCAGCCAAACTCCTTCTCTTCTCGACTTGATATTCATCTCCGATCCTCAACTCACCTCACAGCTTCACTACCTCCCACCTTTTGGTAAGTCGGATCACCTCACGCTGTCCACTGAACTACAGTTTCGTGAACCATCTGCTCATCATCAAGAAACAGCCTCCATCAAGATAGTAAACTACGATAACATATCCGCTCAATTGTCGAGACTTGATTGGGATTCGCTGCTTTCTTCTCACGACAACATTGGCGAACAATGGACGACCTTCAAGAACAAACTTACTGAAGTTGTCACCTCCAACACAAGCGAAGAAATCCATTGAAACCATGGATAAATGATAAATCATTAAAACTAATCAGAAAAAAGAAATCTCTGTGGCAGAGGTTCCTGAGATCAAGATCCGCAGTCGACTTCAGCAATCATCGTAAGTTTTCCAACTATGTTTCCACCTTCCTCCAGAATTCCAAGAAAAACTTCGAAAACAAACTGGCCTCTTCTAAAAACAAGGAGAAATTCTTTAAGTACGTTAAGTCAGCTTTGAATACCAATGTGAGTATTCCCATCGTAAGAGACGACTCTGGCAACCTGAGTTGTGGACCTGAGGAGACGGCTGACATATTAGCAGAATCTTTTTTTCAATCTTTTTCTCCTGAGCCACCCGGTCCGAATTCTACCCCGTATATTCAAAGAAACTATTTCGAGATAGCTGATATTGAACTCAACGAGTCAATTGTGGAGCAACATCTTTCTAAGTTGAACATCTCGTCAGCACCTGGTTACGACGGAATCACACCATCTCTTTTAAAACGCTGTGCTAGTGCCCTTTCTGTTCCCCTTACCATCTTATTTCGAAAGTCTATGTCATCCGGTGCTCTCCCTTCGGACTGGCTCTTTGCTTGTGTGACTCCCATTTTCAAGAAAGGCGATAAATTGTGTCCTGATAATTATCGACCTATAAGCTTGCTGTCCACTGTGTCTAAGATTCTGGAAAGAATAATTAGCGAGCAGCTCCTTGAATTCTTCCTGGCAAATAGAATAATTCCCGACGAGCAGCATGGTTTTGTCCCTGGACGCTCTACCACCACAAACTTACTTTCGGCTATATCTGATTGGACGAGGACATTGGACAGCGGACGTCCTACAGATGTTATCTATCTAGATTTTTCAAGGGCTTTCGACAAAGTCCCACATAAGCGTTTGCTGGCAAAATTGGAGCAGTTAGGTGTCCGGGGGAGACTACTCGATTGGTTGCGGGCGTTTCTTTCTAACCGCTCGTATCGTGTTCGAGTTGGTAGTATCTTCTCCTCATCAGCTTGGCCTGTGCTGTCTGGTGTGCCCCAAGGTTCCGTTTTGGGACCACTACTTTCTCCTCCTATACACCTCGGACCTACCTCGTCAGTTCACATCCACAACACTACTATTTGCAGACGACGTTAAATTATATAATTGTCCTATCTCCAATTATGCTACCCTTCAAGCAGACCTGAACAACTTGAAGAAGTGGTGCGAAGTGTCGAGGCTCCCCCTGAACATGTGTAAATGTTTTGTTCTCCACATTGGTAAAAACAACCCTCGGCTCCGCTATAATATTGGCGGTTACTATTTGGCTCCCGTTTCACAGATCGACGACCTTGGTGTGACGGTTTCTGATGATCTTAGTTGGTTGGCCCATATAGAACGTGTGTCAGCGAAAGCCAAACAACTCACCTACATATTCCACAAATCATTCAGAGGCTGTGACTACCGCACATTTGGGACAATTTTCAAGACCTATGTCAGGCCAGTTTTGGAATACGCCGGTCCGGTTTGGTGGTGCTCCACAAGTGGTGCAGCCAAACTGGAGAACACACAGAGATGGGCCACTCGCTTGCATTATGGCTTTGTTCGACCATCGTATGAGCATCGACTTTCTGCCATGGGATTGACAACTTTCGAGGACAGAAGAATGCGTGGCGATCTTATATTTTCGTTTCGATCAATGCTGGGCCATTTTGGAGAAGGTGTTGTAACATATTCACATTGAACACGAACAACTTGCGAGGTCATTTTCTGAAGCTGAATCGTGAGAGTTTCAAATGCGCTCAGCGTCAACACTTCCTCCCCAACCGCGTATTTTACAACTGGAATCGACTGCCTGACAACATTGTTCGATCATCCTCAGTTAATGCTTTCAAGAATAGCTACCATAGGTGGAAGTGCACGCTGTAGAGCAACATAGAAGAGGCTTTAGTGTTATCACATATATTTAGGATATTATGGCATTCTATTTCATTTCCGTTTTCTTCAAGCTGTTAATTTTACATAATCCAAATCTGTTGTTGTTTTTTATGTCCAATGTATGCTTCAATTTAATATTGTACATTTGAGTTTATAGGTATATCCACTACTCAAATCCTTTGTATAATAAATAAATAAATAAATAAATAAATAAATAAATAAATAAATAAACCATTAGGTACAAAGCGAATTCAATTCTTCTCCAGGAAATGTTAGAAGATGAATATATTTGAGAACCAGCTGTGTTTTTTATTGTGCATCAAAGTATTATAATAAGGCAAAAAAACTTCAGTTCACTATACCTACCAAGAATGTCATATTACCTAAATGAAACATGTAATGTTTAGGTGCCTACATCTGGCATTGTTGATGTAAACATGGACTTGATCCAAGTCAATTGATTTTACTGATGCAGTACCTAGATTAAGCATATGCTACATTTGTCACACTTCTTACATCTCAGGGTATTGATCGAATGATTAATTTCACCTAACTTAACAACTGATATGGATCACAGGAGATGAAGTACAAAGAGCTTTTATAACTTTACTACATCAATATCACCATGAAGTACTAAGTACTACCTCGTAGCGGAAAATTCACCTTTTTGCGATTCCACTCTTATGAAACTCGAAAGAGATGTTCACCCTGCCAAAAGTACAAAAGTGTGTTGGACAGCGCTCATTCTCCTACATTGCCCCAAGGCTGTACAATTCTATCCCTCGGTTGATTCAGCTTGTAACTGGGTTGATACGGTTGAATAGGAGTTACTAGGTGTGTGAATCGGAAAAGTCATTTTTGAATGTTCTCTTAATTTATGTTTCTACATTGTTCTTTTTTATACATCTCGAAACATGATGTGTTTCTACACTTATCGAGTACCTATTGTTTATTTTTTATATGATGTTTCTGTAATGTACCTATATTTGTGCAAATAAACCTGATTGATGATATTTCCAGAAAAACTCTATTTGAAAATTTCTCTAAAGACTAGGATTTGAGTTTAAGGAAGTAGTTAATAGGTGTGGAAAGAATACCAATTTAATCAAGGAAAATGATGAGTATAAGGTGAATTGTTGATAAATTTAAAATATATTCTTAACGATGACAATTTTCTGAAAAGGAGGATACCTATTAAATATTTTTTGGTCTTCAAATTATTGAATAGTTCAAAATAGGTACCTATATGGTATTTTATAACTCTGCATTTCTGAAGTACTATGTAGATGTATGCATAATTTTTTCTTGACCTCGACTTCATTAGGGGATTGAAGTTTGATAGTTGATAGTTTACAGAGGGGTTACAGTCCACTGCGACCTTAAGGTCTATTGTGCCCCCTTACAGAGCTGTTCTGGCCAAAAACCTTCACAGCTCGCCTTCCAGTTCCAGAGATCTAATGAAATCTAGTAACTGTGAAGACTTCAACGAGGCTAGTTCCTCACTCTTACAAGTTTCTTGCCCAAGGCATTTCCTCCTCAGGCTCGTAATGCCGAGGCATCCGTGACTAGGTGAAAGGGGGTTTCTTCCTCCTCCCCACAGAACCTACACTCGTCAGTGTCCGACAATCCCATCCTCAACAGGTGCTTCCTAAGGCGACAATGTCCTGTAAGAAAGCCAGTGAGGAGGTGCAATTGCTTCTTACCAAGATCCAGATATCTTTTGGATCCCGCTGTCTCGAAGTTCCGAAGGAACTTAGTGGAATGATCCATCCCTGGGAGATTCCGCCAGAGCTTTTCCCTCTCGGCTTTCTCCTTCTCCAGAAACTCCTTCTTATAGGTACATTTAGATATACCACAGAAGGGTTCTGGGCCAAAGAGGGACATTGTGCGCCCTCTTTGGCGAGTGTATTGGCCTCTTCGTTTCCTTCGATTCCCGTGGCCGGGAACCCAGATTAAAAAGACCTTATTTTTCTTGCCTACCTCGTTGAGTTTGTTCCGGCACTCCCAGATCATCTTAGAATCGATGACGTAGGAGCTCAGTGCTTTAATAGCAGCTTGACTATCTGAGTGTATGGCTATATCACACTTCTGATAGTTTCTTTCTAGATTTATATCTAGACATCTTTCAATAGCTAAGATTTCCGCTGAAAGACGCTCATATAGGAGCCCAGCGACAGTGCACACTTGGTGCTTGGCCCGTATATCCCGGGCCTGCTCCTGTAGAGGTTTTGGAACCATCTGTATACCATTTTACGGTATTTTCTTTGAGATTATAGTCGGTGTATTCCCGTTTCCAATATCTCTTTTACTTAGCAATGTCATGAAGTTTTTCTCAGTGATTACTTTCTTAATCATTGCATCACTAGGGAGATTCGCAGATGAGATGTAGTTATTCAGAGAGAACCATACTCTTTGATTCTTTATTCTCTCATTACCTGCACCTTCCTTAGATATTCTGAGAATAGCCTCATGGGCTACCCTATCAACCACTAGATGTAGAGGTGTGAGGTCCGTAATGACCTCTAGTGTCCTAATTGGGCACATTCTCATAGCTCCAGTGATGCACACACAGGCAAGCCTCTGTATTTTATCGAGCCTTTTCCTCGTACTTACCTGACTTGTCGTGGCAAACCAGGCTACTGCCCCATACGTGATTATAGGTCTCACAATCATGACGTACATCCATCTCAGTATTTTTGGGTTACAACCCCAATTTTTGCCGCATAGGCGTCTACACGCCATTAGAGCACTTTTAGCTCTACCAGTAGCAGTATCAACATGCTCATTCCACAGAAGTTTACTATCCAGTGCTATTCCTAGGTATTTAACTTCTGACTTCCACTCGAAGATTTTTCTGTTTAAATATAACGTTTTCATGTCGGGAAGGTTTCTTTTCAGAGTGAAAGGAATTACTACAGTCTTGCTTGGGTTGATGTTAAGTCCCACAGACAAGCACCACTGCTCAATAATTCTAAGGCCTTTCTGCAGTAAGTCGCAAAGAGTGCCTTCGAATTTGCCTCTAATCATTAGGACTATGTCATCAGCATAGCCTACACATTCGAAGCCAAGCTCCGTTAGCCTATGTAGTAGTTCGTCCACCACTAGGCTCCATAGAAGGGGAGATAATACTCCACCCTGAGGTGTCCCACGAGAGCCTTGACAGAGACAGATTTACCACCCATCGATGTTTCAGCTATTCTCGTCGATAACACCTCATACATCCATTTGATAATGGTTTTGTTCACTCCTCGCCTTTCAAGTGCATCTTTGACGGACACGTGCGTGTGTGTTGTCAAAGGCCCCAGATATATCTAGGAAAGCACACATGGCGATTTCTTTATTGTTCAGAGTTCTCTGGATGGCTTCGGTCAGCTGATACAGGGCGGTCTCCGTTGACCGTCCCGCCCTGTAAGCGTGCTGACACTTATGAAGTGGTGTACTCTCCAGATTTTCTGTTCTTATGTAGTTATCTACTACTTTTTCCATCGTCTTAAGTAAAAACGATGTTAGACAAATTGGTCTAAAGGATCGAGGATCAGTCCCGTCCTTTTCCCTACTTTTGGTATGAAGGTTACTTTTGCCCTTCTCCATTTTCTAGGTATTTGCCTCAGTGCTAGACTGCTTCTTGTGATCCTCAGTAGATGAGGGATGATCTCCTCCGCTCCTTTCTGCAGGAGTATCGGAAACACCCATCCACTCCTGGGGATTTATACGGCTGAAAGGTACTTATTGCCCATTCAAGTCGTTGCCTTGTGAATTTTTTTAGCAATGTCCCAGTCCTCCTTACGGGATTGAAAATAACTCCATTGATTTTTCTTCAATAATAATCTTATGAAGAATCTTGGAAGGGTGATAAATTTCCAGGAACAAAAATTTATTAAGCTCAAGTAAGTATATCTATACACTGGAAATATATAGATGTATATGTATCCTATAAGTATTTATCATGGTTCTTCTTCTGCATTATTAGCTACTACCTTTTATATGTTGATAACTTATATATTCACACAAAAAAATATCTTATTCGAGTTAAATTTATTTTGAGGATCAAGATTTTCATATTGAATGTTTAGGAAAAATTTCAAGAGGTCACAGAGAGCTGTGTCCAAGCCTTGTCCTTAGTGCTAGTGAAAGCACTCGAAGTACTTTAGTGAACTGGTGCTTATTGCTTCGAGAATTTGTTGGGAGGACTTAGTGCTTAGTAATTTGTAAAGAATTCCCGTGCACCTCAAAGTGCTTCCAAGCACTTAGCATTTCATAGACTTGTCGTAACAAGAAAATGACCTAAATTTGGCATAATTGGGATAGAAATGAAACTAAATTATTAAATTTGAAATTACACTAATAGAAAACTCGATGTTTGAACAATTCAGATTCATTATAGTTTACCTACCTTTGTCACAATATTATTTTGAATCTTCAGTAATTTGTCTCAAAGGCTTAAGTTGTCTGGACACCTGAATTGATGAATAAGTGAACGAAAAAATTATTTCTTAGGACAAATATAAAGTTTCTTATGGAAAAAAGTTGGTGAATAAGTAAAGCTTGTGGGCATTTTTTCTCGGTGATATTAATTAGTAGGGCAGATCATATAGTTCTTCTGAAACAAATGAAAACATTTGTTTCTCTAATCGGCAATGTCGCGGTCCACTTCACTGATAAATTTAAGTTCATCATTCGAACTTGAGCACTTCCTTTCAGATATTTTCGCACAACTTTTCACACTAGCGTAATGGTCAGATTGAAACTAAACAGCCAGGGGTGTATTTAAAAATTTTTCAGAAGGATCCCTCTGCTCGCCGTAAAATGTTCGAGTTTAAGGTCGGGATTTATTACGTACGTTCGAAAAAAAACCCACATTACACTTTTACCAATAATACAGTTGGTTCGGTTATGAGATAAAAATGGCGCCGCGTAGTGTTCATAGCGCAGAAAAGTTGTGCAACAAATGCACAAAGAGGTGAAAATATTCATCACTTGTTCGAAATGTAACAAATATTACCACCCAAGTTGGTGTGTTAAAAATTTCCGGATTGTATGTAAATGCTGACGGAGAGATCATTTGTTGTGAAAACATAACCTCGAAAAGTTGCCAGTGTGAGGAGAAGGATTTGGAGATTCGCAAACTGAAAATCCGGATAGCTGATTTGAATGAAGCCTCCTTTGAAAAATCATTGTGTGGAAATCAAACATCAAACGATGGTGGCAATGATTCTTTGAGTTGTGACGATGATGAGACAAATTCAGTATGTACATTAGTAAAAAACGAATACTGCAGAGACACTGAGATAGGATATTGTCAAAGATAATTGAAACAAAAAATGATTTGATCGATGAATTGAAAGCCAAAATAGTAATTTTAAAAAAATACGCAAATTCTATTGAATCTACTGTGAATAGGCATATTGCGCCATCTATAACATCAAAGAGTAATAATTGTTTCCTGATGAAATAAATCCACCTACCGTGGAACGCATCAGTAATCTTGATCAAGTACAGGAATCTACATCCTTAGAAAATATTGATGAGTTGAAAAAAAAACTGTAAGTAAAACAAAGAAAACTGGAAAACTTAGTATGACAACAAAAAGGGGACTACTAAAACAAACTCGATGACATCTGCAGAAGAAAGTATTGCTAACAAAAAAGAAATTTTGATAACGGGTACAAACGTAAATTCGTCGACCTTCACAGGTGCACCGAGCGAGCATGGGTATATGTTGGAAGAGTGGGCGAGAACGTACAAGAAATGCAGGTCAGGGATCATCTTGAAACAAAGTATCCTGGAGGACATTTTTGGTTGAAAAACTTCCTGGTCGTACACGAACACTGGCAGTGTGGCATTCAGAGTTGGCGCTGACATGTCCCTAGTAGACGATCTGTACAAGCCAGAAAATTGGCCACTAGGTGTAGTGGTGAAGAGATTTAGGTTCTTTCGCGAGAGAAATAATTGGGAATGACACGGATGGGGTTATAAATACAAAAAAACTGACAGATGGAAAATACGAGTCAATCCTGAATTTAAACATTCAATGCCTAAGAAATAAACTGAACACATTTCTTTACACGTTGAGTATTACTGAATATAAAGTCGTTGTTTGACAGAGCATTGGTTGAGAAGTGAAGAATTGAAAGCTTTGAATAATGGAGGAAGTATGATACTGGCGAGAGACGATATAGTGCGAAACCAATTTCAAAATTGTAGAACTTTCAGTTGAAGGGACACATTGAATGTGCGGAATTTTCGAGGTGGCCACGAATACGTATATTTTAAGTATTTATAGACGTCCTAAGGGCGATTTTGATATTTTTATAGATAAAATGGACGAGGTTCCCAGTTCAATTTCAAGCGGCCCACATTGCAGGATAGTCATTGCTGGCGATTTCAATATCGATTTCAACGAAATTGCAAAGAAAATATAAAAATCCGAGATCTATTAACATCATATGGCTTAAACGTTATCTTTAAAGAACCATCTCGTATAACCGCATCTTCGAGAAATTGTATCGATAACATCACGAACATAAAATGTGCCGACTATAGCGCGTTTACTGTCAATCACCACTTATCGGACCATCTAGGGCAGAGACTGGACATTGAACTGGCGAAACCTCCTGGAAAAGGATAATATAAAAAAATTCGTTTATTAAACAAAAAATAGTAACTCTTTTTGTGAGCAATTACAGAAGGTTGATTGGAGTTGTTTATGTGTTGATTCCATACATGAGTCCTACAAGATATTCCATAATACCTTATCCTCGTTATTTAATATTGTTTCCCTGAAAGAAAAATCAATGTTTAAATCAAAATAAAAGGGAGTGCTGGGTAAATCCGGAGTAGTTAACCTTCGAAATAGAGTTGAAGCCGCTCACACAATCTTTGAAGTGAAAAAAGATGATTATTCGTTCAAATTATAAAGGCTTGAAACAAGAACTTAAGAATTCAATAAATGAGGTCATCAAGAAAAGGGACATGGAATTTATAGATCAATCTGAAAACAAGAGTTGCGAATTTGGAGAGTCATAAATTCTAGAATTAAATGTAATACCAGTAGGAAAACTCAAACGAACTATCAGAGGAAGAATTCAACTTGTATTTGCGAAAATAGTGGAAAAGCTAAATGTGCAGACGGTAAACTCTGAAAGTAAGCGAAGGTCTTTTAAAGAACAAAAAGGTGGAAAACACAAAATCATTTTTTTATCTCCGACAACACCTGAGGAGGTGAAGCAAGTAGTTTTCTTGTTGAAAAACACAACTGCTTTGGATATTTATGGTTGTTCTGTGGGATTGCTGAAGGAAGCTATCCATTATATGGCCAACCCGCTCTCATCTCTAATAAATAGATGTTTTGAAGAAGGTGTTTTTCCAGATGAGCTAAAACTTTCTAGGGTAATTCCAGTCCATAAGAAGGGCGATCAAGATCTGTATGAAAATTATAGACCGATTTCCATACTGCCAGCTGTCCCAAAGGTCTTTGAATCACTGATAAGATCTAGATTGATATCATTTTTGGAGAAGAACTCTTACTTGAATGAGTATCAGCATGGCTTCAGAAGAGGAAAGTCAACAACATCTGCTTTGCTGCACATTGTCGAATTCATCATTCTTCATACAACACCAAGAAGTCCACGACCACCACACTCGATCAAAGATGAAATATGTGTTACCGTATCATCGCATTAAAAAAACTCAAAAATACGCACATATTCAATGGATTGAAAATGTTCAACAGGATACCTGAACAAATAAAATCACTACCCTGCGCAGCCTTCAAGAAAGAAATTAAAAAAATATTGGTAGAAGGTGTATTCTACACAATGGACGAATTTATTACTTACAAATTTTAAACAAACCCTAAATTCATGTATATGTTTGTTCCTATATGTACGTATGGATGTTATATTTATTTATTCTATGTGTGCATGTTTATTTACTTATTTAATATTGTATTCTTAGAAGATACTTACTATTGTGTAAAAATTTTTATCTATATCTTTTGACACCTCCTGTAAAGTTTTGAGGAAATAAATGAAATGAAATGAAATACCCATTCAAAGAGTGATGTATCTTAATATTTCGTTATAGAGATAATTCACTTCGTTTTAGAGGGTGTTTTTAACATGGAATTTGGATTCAAGGTGCAATGTCTTGTACGAAATCCGTTAACAGAGAAATTCGTTATACAGACGTTCGTTATAGGAAGTTCCACTGTATTTCAAAAACCGAAAAAATGAGCCAGTCCATCAGCATTTTTCGAAAAATGGGATTCAAATAATTGATAAAAATTGTGCTACATATGTACTGAGTTGTGCCGTTCGAATTTTCTCGAAAGTCCCTCTCATTTCCTGAAAAATCGAAATTTAAGAAAAAAGATAGCCCTGCAGTTGTTTTTTCCGCACAAACGAATGAAAAGATTTGAGCTACATTTGTGCTGCTTTGTGCCGTGAATATTTTACAAAATCTTTCGTGTTTTCCTGCAAACTACGAAAATAAAAAAAAAGTTATCCCAGCACTTTTGTTTTTTCAGGGGAAACATTCTCAAAAGATTTTGCTACTCTCAGGCAAAGTTGTGCCGTTGTTATTTTCACTAATACCTATCCCGCTAATTCACCCAAAAAATAAAGAAATTAGAAAAAGTTAGCCCAGCCACTTTCATTTTTTTCGACGAAAATTGTTTTATATGATTGTACTCTATTTGTGCCAATTGGTGCTGGTCAAAGTTTCGGAAAATGATCAGTTTTTTTCTATATGGAAGAAAATAAAAAAAATCAATAAGGTAGAGGAAAAACCATTATATCAGGCAACAGTGTAAGTGAAGTTGGCCCAGCACTTTTTGATTTTCGAAGAAATTTTTGTTGTGCTGGATTGTGCTAAGTGTGTGCTGCTTTGTGCCGTTGAAAATTGTCTTTTTTTCATTCGGTTTTTGAGATATTCAACAGAATGTTACGTACGAATCAGCCTAGCATTTTGCGAAAAATTAGTTTCCAACAGTTGAAATGGAGATTATGGTATAAATGTATTGAGTTGAGGCTTTCGAATTTCGCGAAAGTTCCTCTGAGTTGTAAGAATATATTCAAATTAACAAAAAAATATTCCAGAAATTATGTTTTTTCCTCTCCCGAAAATGTAAAAAAATATTTGCTGTATTAGTCGTGACTCCTGTCAGTATTCAAAAAACACTTCGAAATTTTCCGTCGAATGGTGGAAATTGAATAAATCAGTCTACTGTAGGAACATCGGTACCTACACATGTCAACATAACATTGACGATTTTGCCATTCGTGCAAACCGTCGAATTCCGTATGAACGTAGTTGAACAAGCTCTGTTGCCATGATTATTTGAAAGGGGTTAAACTCATGACAATATTGTCGATAAAATAAACTAAAAAGATTTTTGATTGGATGGTGTTTTCTCGTGAAAATTTAATTGACTATTGATACAGCAAAGTCGACAAGATATTGGTGAATTTATTCGCGCCTCTTAGATGAAATTTACGGTCCCATAATTTTCTTGGAGGCAAAATTTTTTCTTTATTTTTATGCATTCAAAACCTGAAGGAAAATAGAACACTGTTACCGCACCTCTATTAGTATACATACAGGGTGTTTCATCATAAACTGGACAAACATATATTTCGTGTAGAGGACATCGGGAGAATAATTTTTCCCTTATACAATATATCCCGTTTTCGAAGCATAAGCGAGATACAGGGTGTCAAACGTCATTTTTGAGCAAGATTCTTATGAGTGTGGTCAGTTATGTATAACACTTGGTGTAACGGTTTTTGGTCAAATCTCAGTATTTTTGGGTTCTCTATCCAGAAAAGTTGACGAACTCCGAAAAAAATTTTACAAAATGGCGGAAAACCTGCAATGTTCCAAATTTTTTTCTTGCGGTTGTCAAATTGACTTTTGTTTTCTGAATGAACACAATTTTCTAAGACTTTCTGTGAAAAAATTTTTTTCAAAAATCGAACACAATTTTTTTTTACATGTCTACAGCGATGAAAAAATGGACAATTGTACTTCTTGAATTATCAATCACGAATATGAAAACAGAATCGTAAAATATCGAACGGTTTCGTTACTACAGTCATTCAAATGTTTCGTTCGGACCTCTGAAATATTGAAAATAAAATTGTTTTGGATTCTAGAGTCAAAATGATCAAATTATTGGCATGTCTAAACATTTAGATGAATTGAATTCAAAAAAAAAAAACAGTGAAACTTAGTTGGGACTCGAAACGACGTAGGTATTAAATAGGGAAATGGCACTGTTCTAAGGATATTAATATTCGTTGCCAGGCAACAGTAGTTCGTAGTTCATAGATTTGGACTGGTATTTTAATTTCAGTGAATATAATTTAGCCAGTAGTCAAACTCTATGAACTACAGACTACCGTTGCCTGGCAACGAATATCAATATCCTTAGAACAGTGCCATTTCCCTATTTAATACCTACGTCGTTTCGATTCCCAACTAAGTTTCACTGATTTTTTTCGTTTAAATTCATCTAAAATGTTTAGACATGCCAATAATTTAATCATTTTGATTCTAGAACCGAAAACAATTTTATTTTCAATATTTCAGAGGTCCGAACGAAACATTTGAATGACTGTAGTAACGAAACCGTTCGATATTTTACGATTCTGTTTTCATATTCGTGATTGATAATTCAAGAAGTACAATTGTACAAAATTTCATCCATTTCGAGTGCAATTTTTTCATCGCTGTAGACATGTAAAAAAAAATTTGTGTTCGATTTTTGAAAAAAATTTTTCACAGAAAGTCTTAGAAAATTGTGTTCATTCAGAAAACAAAAGTCAATTTGACAACCGCAAAAAAAAATTTGGAACATTGCAGGTTCTCCGCCATTTTGTAATTTTTTTTCGGAGTTCGTCAACTTTTCTGGATAGAGGACCCAAAAATACTGAGATTTGACCAAAAACCGTTACACCAAGTGTTATACATAACTGACCACACTCATAAGAATCTTGCTCAAAAATGACGTTTGACACCCTGTATCTCGCTTATGCTTCGAAAACGGGATAAATTGTATAGGGCAAAAATGATTCTCCCGATGTCATCTACACGAAAATATATGTTTGTTCAGTTTATGATGAAACACCCTGTATATAGTTAAATTTTCACATTAGTGTATTATTTTTATTTTCATGAAATGGGACAGTGAATCATAGCATAAAGAATGCGATGTATGTCTTCTGAGGATTGCGGTTGTCAACCAACGGCGTGAAACACTATTGTCAAGTTACCGTGTGTTCTGTATTTATTAGAATGTACTGTTTTATTTATTTTTACCAGTCGAAAAAAGATATGAAGGTTTTTGTCGAAAATTCCACTAGCATGGATTCACCACGATAGAAGCCCAAATTCGGGAGAAGAAAAAAACATATTTGCTGAAATAACTCTTCCTTTTTCAGATTTTTAGAGATTAGAATAACTTTTGGAAAAATTTGAACGGCAGATTTCAGTACTCAACTCAGTATATCCAGTACACAATCTGTTTCAGTTATCGAAAACCAATTTTTTGGAAAATTCTATGTAGGTTCGTACAAAACATTTCGTTGAATATCTCAAAAACCGAATGAAATGAAAGAAAAAGTGCTGAGCTAACTTTCTTTTAATTTCCTTATTTTTTGGGTGAAGTAGCAGAATATTTGTGAAACATCATCGGCACTTTGCCTTAGAGTAGCACATCTTTTGAGCATGTTTCCTTTGAAAAAAACAAAAGTGCTGGGATGACTTGTTTTGTATTTTCGTAGTTTGCAGGAAAACATGAAAGATTTTCGTGAAAATATTTACGGCACAAAGCGGCACAAATGTAGCACAACTTTTTTCATTCGTTTGTGAGAGAAAAACTAAAGCGCTGTCTTTTTCTTAAATTTCGATTTTTCAGGAAATGAGAGGGACTTTCGAGAAAATTCGAACGGCACAACTCAGTACATCTGTAGCAAAATTTTTATCAATTATAGTATCCCATTTTCCGTAAAATGCTGGGTTGGTTTTTTTTTCGGGTTTTGAAATATTTCGAAAACCACTTGGTATTAGGAAAAAAATATCGGCACAAAACAGCAAACATCACAATTCTGCACAACAAATTTTTTTTCGAAAATCAAAAGGTGCTGAGCCAACTTCACACATACATTAGATACTTGTCTTTTATGTAATAGGTGGAAAAATTTTCGTGAGATAACCTACTCGAGCCGATACGAACCTGTTCCAGTTGGTTCCTTGGAGATCCACCCAGCTAGCTAGTGTTGGTGGTGCATCATTATTATTCAGGACATAATATAAGAATACAATATGTTTTTTATATATCATGATTTAGAGGTGAGAACTGAAAAAAAAAACTGTCGTCTCTTTTGGCGCTATCGATGGGGTGAGCGAAATCACGAAATAGTGGAATAGTGCTGATTATGCCGGGTGTAACGTGTAATGTAATATTACTCGTAGTTCAGAGTCCAACGTTTGGACGCCTCTAAATACTTTTAAACTGAGCGCTTTGTATAAAACCGCTCGTTCGTTTGTGAAGGAGTGAAGCTATTACCTCAAAATTTTGTATAGGACTTGAGATTGATAATACTAATATCAGGCGCGGATCCAGGCCCGAATTTTGAGGGGGGAACTTTTAGATATTCAAAATTTGTATTTTCGTAGTTTGCAGGAAAACATGAAAGATTTTCGTGAAAATATTTACGGCACAAAGCGGCACAAATGTAGCACAACTTTTTTCTTCGTTTGTGAGAGAAAAAACTAAAGCGCTGTCTTTTCTTAAATTTCGATTTTTTCAGGAATGAGAGGGACTTCGAGAAAATTCGAACGGCACCACTCAGTACATCTGTAGCAAAATTTTATCAATTATAGATCCCATTTTCCGTAAAATGCTGGGTTGGGTTTTTTTTTCGGGTTTGAAATATTTCGAAAACCACTTGGTATTAGGAAAAAAATATCGGCACAAAACAGCAAACATCACAATTCTGCACAACAAATTTTTTTCGAAAAATCAAAAGGTGCTGAGCCAACTTCACACATACATTAGATACTTGTCTTTTATGTAATAGGTGGAAAAAATTTTAGTGAGATAACCTACCTCGAGCCGATACGAACCTGTTCCAGTTGGTTCCTTGGAGGATCCACCCAGCTAGCTAGTGTTGGTGGTGCATCATTATTATTCAGGACATAATATAGAATACAATATGTGTTTTATATATCATGATAGAGGTGAGTGAGAACTGAAAAAAAAACTGTCGTCTCTTTTGGCGCTATCGATGGGGTGAGCGAAATCACGAAATAGTGGAATAGTGCTGATTATGCGGGGTTGTAACGTGTAATTGTAATATTACTCGTAGTTCAGAGTCCAACGTTTGGACGCCTCTAAATACTTTAAACTGAGCGCTTTGTAATAAAACGCTCGTTCGTTTGTGAAGGAGTGAAGCTATTACCTCAAAATTTTGTATAGGACTTGAGATTGATAAAACAAATATCAGGCGCGGATCCAGGCCGAATTTTGAGGGGGGAACTTTTAGATATTCAAAACCAAAAGGTACTGGTATTTTAGGTAAGGTAATCGGTAA
Source organism: Propylea japonica (assembly GCA_013421045.1). NCBI lineage: Eukaryota > Metazoa > Arthropoda > Insecta > Coleoptera > Coccinellidae > Propylea > Propylea japonica. The sequence goes on along the minus strand of CM024242.1, from coordinate 42,319,751 downwards.
ATTGTCTAAATCGAGTCCCAATCAAAACACCATTTTTAAAAAATATTCAAAAACTTCATTATAGACACTAAACATAAGGATAACCTAACACAATAATATTAAGTTTGCTTACGGTTTGAAAATTCGGGCTACAGAAGGTGGGAAATATTACAAAAAAAAATGTCTTTATACTTATCAATTTGTATTTCACGTCCTTCCATATTATTATTATTATTGGTAGAATCACAGGTTTAGGACTAATATAACAACTTTTCAAAACAAGTCGACGTTTCGTAGATATATTTCGACTTCCTCAAGACTGAAATAGAACAGCAACATTAGAACAGAAGCACAATTACAACTCAACAGGACAGCCATGTCTCACCTAGTTCTGTCAGTTATTCAAAATAAAAATACATGTAATACACAACAAAGCAAACAATAGGGCACCTTGTTCCATAAATAAAATCGAAATATTTGTCAAACAATTAAAATATCAAAACACATAACATACAGCATTCAGAATCAGACAATAATACATATGGATGACGTACAATGACAATATCGAACGTCTAACAATTGATATAACTATTAACAAAAGAATGATTGTAGGATCGATTTAATACTTGGGAATCCACTTCTATGATTCACAGTATTGTTCAAGTTGATATATACCATCTCACTGAGATTTCTCTTCATCAAATTTTGTTCACAATCCAAAAACCGAAACCTCATGAAAGCTGAACTGGTGTCCTGAACTGAAAGAATGGCAGCTAGAGCAGTTAAGTTAAACCATCTTTATTTCTAAATTTTCGCAACAATCATTCTTGTGTTGTTTACTCTATTTGAAAGCAATTGTTTGGTTTGTCCTATATAGCATCTATCACAATCTGTGCAAGGAATTTTGTATATGACATTTGAACGATCCAGGGTTTCAGTTTTATCTTTCAACCTTGAAAATAGTGAGTTTACACTCTTTAGATTATAGAAAACCAATCTTGTATTTTCGGAGACTCTACTTATCGATTTGGCTATTCTTGAGGACAACTTCGGGTATGAAGGGGAATCTGAAATGATGATAAGCATCCTGTGGTTCTTCTAAACGAGTATCACGAATAGATGTGGGCCTGTTTCATTAATTATCTTATTGACAATAGAAGTTGGATAACCATTAAGTTTTAAAATTTGTTTCGTTTTCATCAAATTTCTTTTGAGAAATTCGCTGCTGCTCAGATTGATGGCCCTGTATAATAAATTTTTTATTACTGAAATTTTGTACTTTCTGCACGTGTCAGATTTAAAGTTCAACAATTGTTAGCTCTTCGATGTATTTATTTAAAAGTAGAGCGAGTATGAGCTTTATTTTTTAATAGATGTTGCGATAGCAGAAACAATTCACAGGTTTTCCGTCAATGAGAAACTGAATATAAAAGCTCTTACCAACTCCAAATGGGCTGTGATGATTTGGGGGCTTCATTTTCTTTCGTAGGCCTGGAGGAATCCCTCAATGAAGGCACATCAGTGGTCATGCACTTGATATTCTTGAAGCTTATAACTAATTACTGTCTCTGTCAGTTACTAACACTTGAATTAATTTGCCACACCACAACAAATTAACAAATTTAAGCGAAAAATAGCGAAATTGCGAATACTATTTGTATAGCGACGAAAATATGCGGAGAACTCGAAAGTATACACTCTCATTAACAATTCCAATTAATAATGTTTTTGCTGTTCAAAAAACTGCTCGTTCCATGTTAGCGCATATTGCCAATATTTTCAGAGCATTTATAAGTCAGCAACTCACAATACAGAAAAGTGTAATTGTGTGCTGCCGACACAACAACAATCTTCCTGAGCTTGTAGGTTTCATGTACCATTGTGTACTTAAAGTTCTGTCCGCTCTCCTGCCAACTTTTACATCTAGGAACGATAATTCACTATCGGTCTCACGTTCTACAGTGAACTGTATGCGAGGATGGAATGCATTGAATGTTTCTAACAGGGTATCAACCTGGTCAGAACGCACGATCAAAAACAAATCGTCCACATATAGCCTAATGAAGGCTATGATGAACTTCAATTCCCTCAAACATTCGTTGATAAGCTCAGTCATTACTAAATTTGCCAAAGACGGAATTGCTGGATTGCCCATGGCAGACCCATCACTCTGCTCGTAGAATTCACCATCAAACCTGAAGTAACTCGAATTGAACAAAAAGTTTATGATTCTGAGATACAATTCCTTATCAATCTCTGTATATGCAGAAATGAACTGTCATCTTTTATTTATTATATAATTTATCAGATCTTTAGGGATGTTGGTGAATAGTGACACAACATCCAGCGAAATCATCTCATAACCTTCAGGAACCGTTAAACCTTCCATGGAGGCAACTAATTCGAAGGAATTTTTTACCGTGAATGGGCATGTTGAATTAACCCTGGCTAATACTCGAATTATCAGTTATGTTTTGTAATAAGAAAATAACGCAAGAAATATTGAAAAGATTATATTTATTTACAATTTGAGAATTTGAAAAGTTTCAATTTCAAAACAGGGAAATTCTTAAAATGACTCTGTACATCAAAAACAAATTATGGGTTTTTCTATATAAAATAGTGTGAAATAGAAAGAGGTGAACAGGGAAGTAAGTAAATCAAAGAAATATAATGAAGAAATTCAAAAATTGGATCCCATTTGCACTATTATATTAGAGGCATAGGTAGACGGTGTGTTTTGTGTTTTGCAAAACGATCAATAATATTTTTTGGATCAACTGTGATATCGTGACGAATGTGCAAAAGTGCGAGTCCAACCAGTCTCTTTTGAACCATCGTTGCTCTAGTGCATGACTTTAAACGCCGCAATGAGAGAAAACGATCTCTCTGCACTCGCGTTGCTTACTTACGTGGATTCAGCTGGAAATGACGGTTACCTTAAATGATTTCGTTGATGTCGATGTAAATTTTGTTACAAATGAACTTCCAACTGAAAAGGACATGTTAAACAGTGTCAAATCAGGTGTTGGATATCATATACGATAACACTGATAATACCGACAGCGTTGATTTAGAGGAGCAACCCGCCGGAAAACCAAATCGTGAAGAGGTACTTCAAGCCTTTAAAATGTATCGCCTCGCTTTCCGGTCTATTGAAGGGGTTCCGGAAATTTTTTTGAGTATAAACTCAAACTCACTCACTCAAACAAAAATTACGAATTATTTGCCCAAAAAATTGTGTATTATATACGTATACCTACATAAAATGCCTATAAGCTATTAAAAATGCAGTCATACAACTTTTTGGTTATGTATATAAATTCACAAAAAAATATTTCTTGTTCCGTCACTTGACACTATAGAAATTTTTTTTCTGTATAACGAAATTTCTGTATGACAAAACTTTCTTGGGGATTTAGCGATTTCGTTATAGGGAAGTTCCACTGTACATTAATTAGATATAGATATATAAATCTGATGTATTCCTTCCTGTTAACTCAATTAACCACCAGAAACGTTGAACAACATGCTAACCAGAGTTCCCTTCTCTCCGAGATGTGAAAGATCCTCAAACCAAACCATGAAATGAAGTACCTTCTTAAATCGTATATCATTACATCCAGATATCTACAAATAGTATGCTTTGCTTTTCACAATAAGACATTCTTTGGACATAAATTGAACACTTTATAATTCCAATCACGATATTATAAGAACAATCAAACTTGATATACTCCTACTAACTCAACCGACAGGAAATCGAGCAAATATTACCAGAGTTCGTTCCTACTTTCTCAAGATTTGAAAGATCCTCTAACAATGCAGTAACTCGTAAAACCATATATCATTTCATCCTTATACCTGAGCCATTGTTTAAGGAGAACTCCTTAAACAATGCTTGAGCTCACTCTTGATCAACCTACGACTGGTACCCTATGCTCTCCAAAATTTTGTGGAATTAATCAATTTAGAAGTTTCAAATAGGTACTCTAATGAAAATGAAAGAACAACCAAACTTGATATAATAATACTAATAACAACTAACAAGAAAAAAATAGTATTTTCAACTGAAATAAAAAAAAATTCCTAATTGATTTTTATTATTATTACACATCCTACCACCAATAAATTTTATATCTGTAGCCACCTTTAAAAGTTTGAAACATGAGCCAATCATTTGAAAAATGTTAGTTCAGAGTGAAACTGAAAGTGACTGAATAATGATTAACAGTGCTTGAGGTGCTCGGGAGTTCTTTACAGATTACTAAGCACAAAGCCCTCTCAACAAATTCTCGAAGCACTAAGCACCAGTTTACTGAAGTATTTCGAGTGCTTTCACTAGCACTAAAGACAAGGCTTTCTGCACAGCTCTGTGTGATTCTCTTGGAATTTTTAGTGAACGTTCAATATTAGAATATTGATTCTCAAAATAAATTCAACTCGAATAAAATGTCTGGTTTATAATATATTTTTCATTATTCTCATGGGAGTCAAGATATAAAAGGTAGTAGCTAATAATGCAATGTTAAATACTTATAGGATACATATAAATGTTGAGGTCAAAAAAAAAATATGCATACATCTACATAGTACTTCAGAAATGCAGAGTTATAAAATTCCATACAGGTATCTATTTTGAACTATTTGATAATTCGAAGACCAAAAAATATTTAATAGGTATCCTACTTTTTCAGAAAAATTGTCATCGTTAAGAATATATTTCAAATTTATCAACAATTCACCGTACACTCGACATTTTCCTTGATTGAATTGGTATTCTTTCAACACCTATTACCGTCTTTATTGAACACTAGTCTTTAGTGGAATTTTCAAATAGAATTTCTGAAAATATCAATCAATCAGGTTTATTTGCACAAATATCGGTACATTACAGAAACATCATATAAAAAAATAAACAATAGGTTCTCGATAATTGTAGAAACATATGTTTCGAGATGTATAAAAAGAACAATATAGAAACATAAATTAAGGGAACATTCCAAAATGACTTTACCGATTCACACACCTAGTAACATATCAGCTCAGCATTTCAACCAGATCAGCAACTACCTTACGATGTAGGCTCATAATAAAAGACCTCAACTGCCTCTTGAACCGTGTCAATCCAGTTACAAGCTGAATCACCCGAGGGATAGAATTGTACAGCCTTGGGGCAATGTAGGAGAATGAGCGCTGTCCAACACACTTTTGTACTCTTGGCAGGGTGAACATCTCTTTCGAGTTTCATAAGAGTGGAATCGCAAAAAGGTGAATTTTTCGCTACAGTGGTAGTACTTCATGGGGATATTGATGTAGTAAAGTTATAAAAGCTCTTTGTACTTCATTCCTGTGATCCATATCAGTTGTTAAGTTAGGTGAAATTAATCATTCGATCAATACCCTGAGATGTAAGAAGTGTGACAAATGTAGCATATGCTTAATCTAGGTACTCCATCAGTAAAATCAATTGACTTGGATCAAGTCCATGTTTATATCAATAATGCCAGATGTAGGCACCTAAACATTACATGTCTCATTTAGGTAATATGACATTCTTGGTAGGTATGGTGAACTGAAGTTTTCTTGCCTTATTATACTTTGATGCACAAATAAAGAAAACACAGCTGGTTCTCAAATATATTCATCTCCTAACATTTCCTGGAAAAGAATTAAATTCGCTTTGTACCTAATAGTTTGTTTTGTATAATTGTTAGAATACCTACCTATTCTGATTATTGAAAATAATACATTATGTTTGACGTTAACTTGAAGAACTCCCAATGCATTTCATCATTCAATCAGTTTCATATTATCATAAGTTTCCTGACATTCGTCATTATACCTAATTATATTTAATTGATATCGAAGATGAATAACAGAAGTTCAAATTGCAAACTGAAATAATGAGGTTATGTGCTGCTAAGAAATAAACATACATAGAATCACATAAGCAACTCATTTCCATCTGTTATCGCCGAGCGAAACCAGAAATATAAACACTATATGATTATCAACTTGGGGTAGTCATCTGTAAATTCTCAAAGTGGTAAATAAAGATGACATAATAATTGCGCTGGGACCAGTCGGCCAATCACGATAGAGGGGCGTGGTCTTTCGGAGGAATGACTCTTCGGTCGAATAGATTTTCGGACGAATGACCCTTCTAATGACTGACTTTTCGAACGACTGATACCTACTCCCCTATAAGTTAAGTAGTGTGATGGAATGTCGCTAAGTTTCGATCCAAGTGAAACTGTTAAATAAAGACAGTTGCATCAAAATGTTATCAAAAATTCCCCTAAATTATGGCGCCTACTGACCCTCTAAGTTAGAAAAGTGATCAAATACTAACTTGAAGTCTAAGTAACACTCAGTTAAAAAAAAACATCAAAATCATTTCAGTAGCTATGGCTTCATGCGCTTCTTGACACGATCACGCTAGATTTCCGCGGGAATGAGGTATTTTCCCGCCGTAAAAAGTAGCCTGTGTCCGTGCCTAGGATCCTATCTTTATATTAACCAAGTCTTATAAACATCCATTCAGACGTTGAGGCGTGAATGAGGTAAACTTTTAAAACAAACGATTAAAAATCACTAACTTAATTAGTTATGAATATTAATAGCCCATATCCTTTTCTAGGTTACTATCTATCACCTAACTAAATTTCATCAAAATCCGTTCAACCGTTAAGGCATGATAGAGCAAAACTCCCAGCAAAAACCATAAAAAAATCACCAACTCAATTCAGTTTTCTGCCTACTTCCTACCCCCCAAGTACGATGACGTGATCATTTTGACCTTATATCCGTTTTTAGGTAACCATCTATTACCTTACTAAATTTCATCAAAATCTGTTCAGCCGTTTAGACGTGAAAGTCCCAACAAAAACGACTAAAAATCACTAACTCAATTTAGTTATCTGCCTACCGACTACCCCCTAAGAACGATGGCGTGATTATTTATAGCCTATGACCATTTCTAGGTTATCATCTACCACCATACCAAATTACATCAAAATCCGTTCAGCCGTTTATGCGTGAAAGAGTAACAGACAGACAAACAGAGTTACTTTCGCATTTATGATATTAGTATGGATAGGTATGTCAACGTTTGCGCTGTGTCATGACAGACAGAGAGGTTGAAGACCCATAATATCATGCCAGTAGTCATGGCGATGGGTAATGGAGTTATCATACATAATAAATACATATCGGAACTACTGGGGCTAAATTTGTTTGCGCAGCTAACTCTTCTGACAGTGTATATATTATTTTTTTTATAACAAATTGAAGCGCTTCACTTTAGTAAACATTTTATTGGTATTAATAAAAGATAAAAATAAAAAATTATGTTTTATTTGTTTAATTGTCAACTAAGAGCAAAATATATAAAGTGGCCGTTGTGAAAGCAGAGAAAAATTTCTACATTTTCCTGAAAAATCAGTTTTTATTTAAACTTTATCAAGTTTATGTTTGATTTTTTCACAATGGCGGCATTTTCTAAACAGCCGAACGTGTTTAAAATGGCGTATATGGTATAGAACACACTTTCGAGACCTTATACAATGATTCTATTTTCTTCTGAGCTCTATACGATATTTAAGTTTCATTATGTTGTTCAATACGGCGCCATACTATTTCTTTTCATAGTCTCAAATGTCATTGCTGAGTTTTGATTTTTGACCACTTTTGAATGTTGCCAGATTTTTTGCAACAAACCACGAGTATAAATGATGAGTGGTTCAACAAATTCGCATGTAAAAATACACGTCGCTATTTTGCAGAGAGTTCACGCGACTTTATTATAATTATTCATATGTGCAGATAAGGAGTATATCAAAACATTGGGTGAGATAATAGGCCCGTTTACATGGACAGTTTTCCTGGCAGTTTTGGAGCGTTCGTTCCATTTCTTAACTCCAATCTTGTGCGTGTGAATGCTAGACCATCGTGAGTCCAAAAGCGTCGATTTGATGCGACGTGCCAGATGTGCTGGTAGTGATTTCAACGTCGCATTTACACGCACACTCCGATCTACTGAGATATGTAGCAGTAAATGCTTATCGTTCTCTCGAATTTTCACAGATGGAAATTTTTATTTATGTTTATGAACTTGAATTCTGCTCAGTTTCACCAGTACCTACACACACAATGTGGAATAGGGATAATTTAGAAATATTCATAAACATGTACAGACACTTTCCGTGTTTATGGAAAATAAAAAGTGACGAATATAAAAATAAGAATTTGAGGAATAATGCCTATGATAAATTGCTTGAGTTTTGCAAAGAAAATGTAGATCCGAGTGCAAAATTCAAAATAAGCCGAAACGTTATGTCATCCATTCTTAAATAATTTCTGTAGTCCTCTGGATAATTTTCCTGAAGTTCCCTTAATAGAGGCATATGATCAAAACGCTCTCTATTCAACCTCCACTGTTTAACCCAAATTTTCCGAGGAGTTTTATTCTCTTCTTCATTGATGACATACAGCCCTAAACACGCAATAGCCTTCCTTTTTCTCGAATTCATGTTCACTTCACTGTCCACTTACGGGTATTTGAATCAACTGACCGCCACAGCGGAAATTCCACGCTCCACTCCAAAACTGTTGTATTTTGCATTCACACTGAGAGTTTTGGAGCGTACAGTAAAATCTGCCGCATCGATGCGCGATCCAAAAGTGTTGCTCCATTTGACGACCACGCATCAATCCTCACGCTCCTGGAACGCCGTTCCGGAGTGCCGCATCGGAGCGACGCTACAGGAGCGTCGGTTCGGAGTGTACGTGTAAACGGGGCTACTGGGTGCTCTTGAGGAGAAAGTGGATTCTCTGAATAATGATATGCGTGGAATGAAGATGAGTCATGAGGAGGAGATAAAAACGCTTAATAATAAAATTGACCAGCTTGAGAGGAAAATCGCGCCGGGGGATTTCATGAATGCCGTTCAGATAATTGAGGAAATCAATTAAATAAAGCGCAGGGAAAATAATGTTATCGTTTTTGGAATCCCGGAAGAGGAGGGTGATCCCACTGAGATGGTGCATCAGATCGTTACATCTGTTATTCCTGGTGCCAGTATAAACAACCATGAAATGCACAGGTTAGGTAAGCCGCTTCAGGGAAAGTCTAGGCCTGTGAAATTTTCTCTGCCGAACAAAGCGGATGTATCGATACTTATAAGAAATAACAAAAAATTGCAGAGTATTGATAAATTCGAGAATATCTATGTCAAACCTGACCTGACCGTTACACAGCGTAATTATTTTGCTACACTTCGTCAGGAATTGGTGGATCGTAAGGAAAATGGGAAATATGACATCATGATAAAGTATCGAAATAGACACCCATCGATCATTAAGAAAAAAAACCTGCAAACTCGTCCAACAGTCAATTAAGTAAAAAAAAAGTATTATTGAACTTGATATTTATTATCAGAACTGTAGAGGATTGAATACTAAGACGCATTTTTTCCTGAAAAATTCACTGGCCGGTGGTCGCGGTGTTGTGGCTATCAGCGAAAGTTGGTTGAATAGTGGTGTATTGGATGGTGAACTGTTTCCCCAAAATTATGCAGTTTATCATAAGGATCGTAGTACTCGGATTCGTGGGGGAGGGGTATTGTTGGCGGTTGATGCGGATAAGTATACCTCTGAAGAATGTGAAATAGACTGTCCCGTTGACAAAGTATATATTATAGCGGTTAAGATTTCGGGATCTAATCATTTATGTATGACTATCATATTAGTGTACATTCCACCAAGTATTTAATTAGATGAGTATGACGAATTTCTCGAGTTCCTAGATGATAAGCATGGTATTGGCAGTGTGATAGTTTTAGGCGATTTCAATATTCCTGAGCTCCAGAACTTCTATGAATGTAATCACCATACCAGTTTAACCAGGTGTTTTAACAGTTTTTTAGATTTTTGTGATATGAAACAGTGCAATGGAGTTAAAAACCATAATAATAGATTGCTTGATTTGGTTGTCGTAAGTTCGGAAGCGACCTGTGAAGTAAAACTCCATGATGATCCACTAAAGCCGATTGATCTACATCATCTGGGTCCTATTGTGTGTGAAGTTGGCCCAGCACTTTTTGATTTTCGAAAAAATTTTTAATGTGCTGAATTGTGGTAGGTTTGCTCTGCTTTGTGCCGCTTAAATTTTTTTTATTTCTATCGGTTTTTGAGATATTGAACGAAATGTTTTGTACGAACCTATACCGAGCATTATGCGTTATATACATGAAATATCATATTTTCGTTTTTGTGTTGTTGTTTATTAAAATTTATTTTTTTAATTGTTTCTTATTATTTTGGGGATAATTTGATATTTCGAAGATTTTTAAGGAGATTAGTGAGTTTTTTCTATAATTTCATGGAAATAAAAATAATACTCTAATGTTAAAATTGAACTATATATGTATACTTATGTATACTAATACAGGTGCGGTAACAATGTTCTATTTCCCTTCAGGTTTTTGAATGCATAAAGGTAAAGAAACAATTTTCCCTCCAAGAAAATTATGCGACTATAAATTTCATATAAGAGGCGCGTCATGAGTTCAACCCCTTCGAATAATCAAGGTAACAGAGTAAGTTCAGGCGTCTATCGAAATTCTACAGTTTGCACGAATTGCAAATTCGTCAATTCTATTTTTTCATGTGTACCGATTTTCCTACAGTAGATTGATTTATTCAATTTCCAACATTCGACAAAAATATTGAATATTCACACTAGTCACGACTTATACACCACATTTTCTTCACATTTTTGGGAGAGAAAAAAATATAATTTCTGAAATAATTTTCTTGTCAACTTGAATATTCTTACAACTCAGAGGAATTTTCAAGAAAATTTGACAGCCCCAACTCAGTACCAACTTATTACATTTATACTATAATCCATGTCAACCGTTGGAAACCAATGTCTCGCAAAATGCTAGGCTTATTGGTACTTAACATTTTGTTGAATATTCCAAAAACCCAATGAAATGAAGAAAAAATTTAAGCGGCACAAAGCAGCATAAACCTAGCACAATTCAGCACAATAATAGTTATTTTCCTAACAAGTGCGGAAAGTGATATTTTCCCGCACGAAACTGCCGTTACCCAAACGACGCGAAGCGGAGTTTGGGTAAGCAGTTGAGTGCGGGAAAAACACTTTCCGCACGAGTTAAGAACAATATTTTTTCTACAAGCGCTTATACGAGATCGATTTCAACACACAGATCAAATGTGAATTGATCATTCTAAATACACATGAATGACAAAAGTCTATGACAAGTCGTTACCATTGTACTCTCATCGTTGACGTTCGGTCCATAGAGACTACAAGCCTATGAAATAAATTTAAATGCCGTTTACATAGTAACGTCGTCGGTGGCATAGAGATATATCATTATTCAGTTTATTCTTTAGAAATAGCGTGCGAGAAAAACCCTTGCTAATCCATTACCACACGCATTTGCGTGCGGTAATGGAATAGCAGGGGTTTTTCCCACACTGTTTGGCAATGTGACTCTTTACGAATTGAAATACGTGCGGGAAAGAGAATGAAAGTGCACGCTTTTAGAAAAAATTTTTTTCGAAAATCAAAAAGTGCTGGGCCAACTTTAAAAACACTGTTGCCAGGTATACTGGGTTTTCCTCCACCCTACTGATTTTTCTTATGTTCCCCCATATAAGAAGCAAACTGATGACTTTTTTGAAAATTCGACCACCACAAGTTGGCACAAATAGAGTAAAAACATACAGAAAAATTTTCGTCGAAAAAAATTGAAAGTGCTGTGCTAATTTTTTTCTAATTTGTAATTTTTTGGTTGAATTAAAGTGATATTTGTGAAAATAACTACGGCACAACTTTGCCTAAGAGTAGCACAATGCTTTGAGCATGTTCCCTTAGAAAAAAAAACAAAAGTGCTGGGATGACTTCTTTTCATTTTCGTAATTTGCAGGAAAACGCGAACGATTTTCGTGAAAATATTTACGGCACAAAGCAGCACAAATGTAGCACAAATTTCTCCACGCGTTTGTGAGAGAAAAAAACGAATGTGCTGGGCTATCTTTTTTCTTAAATTCCGATTTTTCAGGGAATGAGAGGAAATTTCAAGAAAATTCGAACGGCCCAACTCAGTACATGTGTAGCACAATTTTTATCAATCATTTAAATCCCATTCTTCGAAAAGTGCTGGGCAGGCTCGTTTTTTCGGTTTCGTAAATATTTCGAAAACCACTTGGAATTAGGAAAAAAAATCAGCGGCACAAAGCAGCACAAACCTAACACAATTCAGCACAACAAAAATTTTTTTGAAAATCAAAAAGTGCTGGGCCAACTTCACACACATAACACTGTGGGTTAGATATCCGCGTTATGAAGATATTGAATTGATTTTATAACGCATGACTAAATGCATTCCTTGGAACTACACTTTCATTCTATAAGCTCTTCATAAAAGATAATTCTGTAGTAGTTATAAGATGATTAGAAAATCCATGAAGATTTATTGTGTAATGTTGCGTGTTCTGCGTAAAGCAACAATCTTTTTACTTTTCTTATGGAACTCTAATGCAACCCATTTATACAGATTCTTTTAACGCCGCTATTATAAGTAATACGATAGCTGTGCCACCGTATTGAAATTTGTATAAGACTGTTTTAAAATTATTATATAAGAATTTCATAGCACGTTATGCAACTAATATAAAATTTGTTCACTTAAACTCTTTATTTATAGTATGATATGAGTTGTGAGAACGCCTACACAACCGCATTATAGAAATACCTATATTTTATGATAGAATTGTCGTATTGAAAAGCATTATATAATAATTTTATTGTTTTAATCTGCGTAATACGATGATTATAAAATAATATCATTCTTTTAGTGGAATATTTTACTAGTTGGGATATGAATAGTTCGTGTGATAGAAATAAAAAAACATTGCAGGTCAGTAAAATTAGATATTATTTTTGATTTATTCATTGAGATTGAGACAAAAAGGTATTGGAATATTATGTATATTCACATATTCCTCTGCCCGTCATTAGGCGGTCTTGTGCATGCAGTAAAGAAAAAAATAAATAGGATGAATCAATTATCTCAAGAATTTTGCGCAATGAAATATTAACTTAGATACAATTTATTTAGATGACATTGTAATGAAGGTCAATTTCATAACTGAGAAATTGATCTTCATTTTAAATAATTTATCCGAGTTTTCATTTTAAATTCATGAATTTTTATTCCGTTCAGAATTAATTCAAAACAATCGAAAAACCGAACATTCTGCGATTGATTTTGTTTTTCATAGTAGGACCGTCCGCGAGAACAACGCCGATCGCCGATAACGCCGTTTTTTGCATATACGTACGATAAGCCAGTTTTAAGATGTTTTTACCGAGATACTCTCCTTAAGTTTTTAACGTTTCTGCGCCTACCTTTTCCACCCCCCTCCGGAAGATTATAAAAGGCGGGGTTTCCCTCCATCGTTAGTTAGTTCCGAAATATTTTCTGCTTGAGACGTATACCTTTTAAATTAGTTCCAAATTATTTTCTGTTTTAGACGCATACCTAATTAAATTAGTTCCGAATTATTTCTGTTTCAGAAGTATACCTTTTTAATTAATTAGTTCCGAATTATTAGTTCTGCAAATAAGTTCCGAGATATTTTCTGCTTTAGACGTTTACCTTTTTAATTAGTTCCGAATTATTCGCTGATATAAACGTCTTCTAAATTTTCTTTGAGCTTCCGAATTTTCTGAATTCTTTTACATTTTTGCTTCAAAGTGAGTGCTAGTGCAATTGAATTGTAAGTACCGAGCCGATTTACTGCAGTCCTATTTTTATTCCTCGTTGAGTCTACCTAAATAGTTGTTCCGTCAGATTCCTTAACAATACCTTTCCTAGTTTGTCCAGGTGCCCGTAGTTAGTCTGTCTTTCATGGCGGGGATACCCATGGTCAGACGGAAGGCATAACCGAACCAATGCTGTAGCACGTTCGACATATCCTGTTCAACCCTCTAATTTCACCTGGCCAAACCCAACCTGTTTATAATTATAATATCGGACAAGTATAACCGTTGTGCACTCTTATCCTGACCCCTTTTATCCCTGTTTTCCTGATATTATCATATATTTGAATTCACCGTTTAAATTTAACTTACTTTCTATTCTGGCTGACTCGTACCGGGAAAATATTTGTTTCTTATGAAAGTGCTCGCAGTCAGACAAAACTGACCAATCTTATATTTTGTATTGATTTCATATAGCGTCTTATTTCACTGTATTTTTGTATAACTATTTTTCGCTATTTGAATAAACTGTGTAAATTTGCTCTATTTCTGATTTTCTCTGTTATCGCTAATATCTTAGATAACGACGAACTCTGTCTCTGACTAGCAGCTGCCCTGGTAGGTTTGCTATTCTCCCTTATTAGAAAAAAGAATAGCTGGCGCTCGAGGTAAGTTTCACCGAGAAAACCACGTTACAAAAATGGCGCCCGAGCAGGGACCGTCAGAAATAGAGTTTCCGTGAAATATTTTGCGCCCCGATTTAATACTGTACAGTTTATACCATCCGAAAGTGATTCGACTTATTCATTGGTGAAGTAAAGAGAATATTCTGAGTTTTATCTTTGACCGCTGAAAACTTTTAAATCCGTTATTTTTGACCTTTCCCTCCTTGAAACCTGTGTGATATAAATAAATTGTTCTGAGTTTTAATTATTGCAATTTATAAACTGAAATGAAATCTTGAATTTTTTTTTCTGATAGTGTTTTATTTCTGATTGATCAGTTGTTTTTGATATTGTTGGATTTTTCTTTCTTTGATTTCAATACAGGTACAACCGAATTGTGCAGTTACAGGATTATTCCGAGGTAGGTGGATTTGTAATTTGTGCTTGAGACTGAACATTTTCCCTTGATCTGAACATTTATTGGTGAATGAAATAAAAGACTTGGTGTTTTTATTCCTGACTGGTTAAGCTGATAACTGTTACGACATTTATATTTTGACCATTATCTGTGCGATTGAATTGAACTGCTGGGACAGTGAATTTTTCGGTCAACGGTTTATGAATCATTGCTATTTTGGTGATACCTGATTATTACACAAGTGAGTCGTTTTAAACCGGACATTCTTGAACTGTTTGACTTTTGGTGCATTTTTTTTAGTAGTGGACTATTTTCTGGGATACCTTAACACTGTTATATTTCATAATTGCTATTTAACCTGACACCGCACACCAATATACTCTGAAATTATTTGAACATTGCTGTTAATAATATTCTGTTGTTGTTGGACTTTGAATTTATATGGACTTGACCTATCTGTTTCATTTATGCTATTCTATTTGATTGCTGATTGATTGCTTGTATACTGGCTATTTTTTTTTTATAATTCCTTTACAGCTACACGTAGTGCGTTGTCTCTGGGGACACTTTAAACAACAACGGACTAACTTGTAACAGGACTTCGTTGAACTCTGTGCGAGTGAACAAATAGTTGATAGTTCGTGAGTGATATAACCGGGAACTGTGTATACTTTTAATCGAACCCAACCTAACCTTACGTGGAAAGACTCAACCGCAAATAGTGAACATGGATGTGAACCGGCTATTGAGTGACGAGTTAACCTACGAACTTCAACTCAGAGAGAGGACAAACAATACCAGGCACAGTGATGCCTAAGCGAAGTTTACTACGACAGGTCATTCAATCAAATACACCGTTACAATCTGTGACATGGATGGATCCTACCTTGGATATAGAGATATGCCAGAATAAACTCACCGATTTAGTTGAATCAATTCAAGACTTCAACCACGACAATGCCGATAATGAATATTCTCGCATTTTCACAAGGCTAAAACACATACAAGGAAGATTGAACTTTATTGACACCACTGATGAGTCACAGGTACAATTGGTCAGTCAGCTAAAAGGAGCTACAGCCAGAGCCTTGGATGCATTGCAGGAGGTTCATAAGGGCCGCCTTCAACAACCTCTCTTAGACCTGGAGGTCCCGCCTTCCCCTGGGGTGTCCCCTATGCAGCCCCAGCGAGCAGCAGCAGCCGAACCATCACTTGTTGACCTCGGAGAAGACATCCGTCCACCGTCCACTAGTGCAGTCTCACGAGCTCACAGACCTGAAAGAAATTCTATATTAGATCGAGTTATAAATGACACTAGAAGGACATGCAGAGAGATACTACAGGAGATGCCGACTATACCGACCTCTCAAGATTCACCTGAGAGATTGACACCAGACTGTTGGGCGAACTCCACCCAAAGAGTATCTTTTCCGGCAAATATACCGCCAAGAAACCCCCTTACACCGTTGGCACAGGGCAATTACCGACCTGAGCCCGAAGCCCGATTTGCATCAACACCGTCTGTTCCCCTGTACAAATGGACAATTTCATTTGATGGCACTAAAAGTGTCACCGATTTCATCGATGAAGTGGTAAGACTGGCCGAGTCACGCAAAGTACCACTAGGACAGGTGTTTGACTCTGTATACGAACTCCTGAGGAAAGACGCCCGGGATTGGTTCATCCCCTGTAGAGGAACGTTTCAAAACTGGGACGACTTCAAATTCCAATTGAAAGACGCTTTCCTACCGGTGAATTACGAGGAAAACCTGTTGGAGGAAATAAAAAGGCGAACGCAGGGCCCGGATGAAAAACTTCTGCTCTATGTTCCGAGAATGCAGAATCTGTTCCAGAAATTATCCTGCAACCGACCGTCTGAAGAGGAACAGATCCGTCTGATTAGACAGAGGTTACTACCGTCTCTGCAACAAGCCCTGGCCTTCCAAGAAACTAGGACTTATGATGAGCTCCTACGGAAGGGAAAAGTGGTTGAACTGGTTCAATGGCAGATGAACCAATACACCAGGCCACCCTCCAAACCGGGCCTCATTGATGAACCGCACCTGACCTACAGCACACCGCAGCGAAACCGCTATCAGGCCAATTGCTCGCTGGAAACCGACAACCGGACTGAGACCTCTGTAACTCCGGACCGGACCGACCGACAGAAAGAAAGATATTTGAGGGTCTCTTACCAGACTCAATGTTTCCGCTGTGGTGGATACGGCCACATGCGCCGAGAGTGTCGCAGACCGCCGAAACTGTTCTGTTCCCGGTGCCAGAGGGAGAATATTCTCTCCCGAGACTGTCCGTGTTCGAGAAATGGAGGTATTGAATTGGGGTCGGGAACATTAACTGCACTGTCACCGTCCGTCTGTAATGAAAATCGTCCGTTAATAGACATTCATGTAGTTAGTAAATCTTTCCAGGCACTAATAGATACCGGAGCCACCAAGAGCTTCTGCAGCCAGAAAGTGGCCGGGCACTTGGAAGAGAGAGGAATAAAAGGAGAGCCTATGATCAATAACTTTGTAGTGATAGCCAATGGTAAGACCACCGTCACACCTAAACTCTACACCACTATAGTCAGGATAGACGATTATACCCTGGCAGACTTAACATTCCTACTAATTCCTGACCTACCGGTGGACGTCATACTGGGAATGGACACACTGTCAAACTACAACTTCAGCATTAATCTGAAAACCGCAGAATGCTATCTGGAAGGCCAACCGATCTCCAAACCGACTCCTGTAAACGAACCGACCCCTGAAGTGCATATCGCTGGTAAACATCTTTTAGAACTGACCAGTGAACAGCAGAAGAAACTAGATGAATGTGCTCCTCCTGCCGACACAGTTCCGCTGCCGTTGGGAACCGCCAAACAAGCCGACTCACCGTCTACTTCTGGGCAACACCACCAGAGTGAACCGTCCGGTGTGAACAAAGATGGGGAAACCGCCACATCGAACCGTGGAGCAGCTCCTATGAAAGTGGACACCTGGGAAGAACCCAGAGGTAATAATCTAAAATCCCGTCCTCTCAATCCCAAAAAGCCCCGAATCAACTTACCTTCCAGAGTCCGTACTGTTGGTACCATGGGCCACAATGTGTACCTGGAACTCCGTCCTGGCATGTGCTGGAAATGTGGCCAAGGAGAACACAGCAGAGCCAACTGCACGGGAACACCGTTACTGTTTTGTAGCCGTTGTGGTTTGCTAGGCACCCTCACCCGGAACTGTCCCTGTCACACCTACCAGAGGGAGGTGGCTGTTCAATGTAATCTTCCGTCCCAGTCCAGACCAAGAGGCACCGCTTCGAGAATCCAACAGGTGCGACCGGCTCACAGGGATTCCAGAAGAGTGAGACTTCCCACCAGCAGGGAGTTGGCTCTCCGTGCCTGCTCCAGATGCACAAAGCTCGCTGCAACCTGCAATCAGGAAAACTGTAAGAATTAATATTATCTTCTCTACCGTTATACCGTCATTTCCAACCAACCGTTTTATTTTCCGTCCAACTACTACCTGAAAACCGTTCAAAAGAACCTACTACATGATAATAACAGTTTCATAACAGTACCTGGTAATTTTGTCTGATCTTAATTCTTTCTCTACCTGAAAACGACAACAAATTGGGTAAACTATCTGAAATATTGTATTAAAACTTTTAATGGATATTTGTTTTCGTTTTCTGCATGACTGAAACTAAATATAGTTGTCTGAACTGTTACCGTTGAATGAAACAAGGTTATTTCTAATTCAAAACTGTTAAATCCGTTTACGATTCCAATGGGTCCAACCCATTACACCGTTTTCATTCCGAATCAGACATTATTGTTTGACCGTTCATTATTTAACCGTCTATGGAAATGGGAAATACAGTTTCTCGAAGAAAACTCGCCAGGAAAACCGAAGAATATGGGAGAAATTTCACTGGAATCAAACGGTTAGAACTACCTGGACTACCCACCTGTAAGTCATCTGCCTGAGCCGACGTCGACATCCACCCACGCCGACGCTCCACCTATTCGCCGGACCACCTATTGCGCCAGTCCCGGACGCCGACTCCACCATGGGAAATTAGAACATCAACACCTGTACACCTGAATGATGGGGCCGTCATAGTGCTTTCACCACCAGTACCAACTCCGACTTTGCATCATGGGCGAATCTAAGAAGCACTATTTTTGAACCACATCGAGAAAGACTTTATAATTACAAACTTACTGTACATAAAGTGTAAGAACAATCCTCGGCTTATTATCCCCATCGCCAGTTCACTTTGCACATTTACTAATTAATTCACTGTTCACATCGACCAGCAACAGCGAGAACAGAAGTAAACATAAACAACAATGTCGGAACGACATGGCGGCGACGCATGCTCTGAGCGATGACAACTGCACCGACAGCAACCACAGAACACCAACTCCGACTTTGAACCACAGTACGAATTGGACTTGGACCTGCTTGGTTACCCAGGAAGAAGAGGAACTGCTAGCTGTATGATTATTGTAAGTCTGATTTCGAGCACAAGGGGGCGTCTGTGTTGGTTCGTTGACTTGTTTGTTGCGATAGTTGGGAGCCGCGAAAATTCAAATTGTTATTGATTGAATTTTCTTTCCGTAGCAGGGGGGATGTAATGAAGTTCAATTTCATAACTGAGAAATTGATCTTCATTTTAAATAATTTATCCGAGTTTTCATTTTAAATTCATGAATTTTTATTCCGTTCAGAATTAATTCAAAACAATCGAAAAACCGAACATTCTGCGATTGATTTTGTTTTTCATAGTAGGACCGTCCGCGAGAACAACGCCGATCGCCGATAACGCCGTTTTTTGCATAAACGTACGATAAGCCAGTTTTAAGATGTTTTTACCGAGATACTCTCCTTAAATTTTTAACGTTTCTGCGCCTACCTTTTCCACCCCCCTCCGGAAGATTATAAAAGGCGGGGTTTCCCTCCATCGTTAGTTAGTTCCGAAATATTTTCTGCTTGAGACGTATACCTTTTAAATTAGTTCCAAATTATTTTCTGTTTTAGACGCATACCTAATTAAATTAGTTCCGAATTATTTCTGTTTCAGAAGTATACCTTTTTAATTAATTAGTTCCGAATTATTAGTTCTGCAAATAAGTTCCGAGATATTTTCTGCTTTAGACGTTTACCTTTTTAATTAGTTCCGAATTATTCGCTGATATAAACGTCTTCTAAATTTTCTTTGAGCTTCCGAATTTTCTGAATTCTTTTACATTTTTGCTTCAAAGTGAGTGCTAGTGCAATTGAATTGTAAGTACCGAGCCGATTTACTGCAGTCCTATTTTTATTCCTCGTTGAGTCTACCTAAATAGTTGTTCCGTCAGATTCCTTAACAATACCTTTCCTAGTTTGTCCAGGTGCCCGTAGTTAGTCTGTCTTTCATGGCGGGGATACCCATGGTCAGACGGAAGGCATAACCGAACCAATGCTGTAGCACGTTTGACATATCCTGTTCAACCCTCTAATTTCACCTGGCCAAACCCAACCTGTTTATAATTGTAATATCGGACAAGTATAACCGTTGTGCACTCTTATCCTGACCCCTTTTATCCCTGTTTTCCTGATATTATCATATATTTCAATTCACCGTTTGAATTTAACTTACTTTCTATTCTGGCTGACTCGTACCGGGAAAATATTTGTTTCTTATGAAAGTGCTCGCAGTCAGACAAAACTGACCAATCTTATATTTTGTATTGATTTCATATAGCGTCTTATTTCACTGTATTTTTGTATAACTATTTTTCGCTATTTGAATAAACTGTGTAAATTTGCTCTATTTCTGATTTTCTCTGTTATCGCTAATATCTTAGATAACGACGAACTCTGTCTCTGACTAGCAGCTGCCCTGGTAGGTTTGCTATTCTCCCTTATTAGAAAAAAAAATAGCTGGCGCTCGAGGTAAGTTTCACCGAGAAAACCACGTTACAACATGTTTTCTTTATTGGACAGTATTGATTCTAATGAGTTGAACACTGATATCGAGAAAAACTCTTCTCATTATAGCGACTTAGATGAAAATGATCTCCCCGTAATCGAAGATCCTCATTGCAACTCTATGACACGGATGGTGACGATAATTCTGAATTTGATGACTCTGAAGATTATTTGCCGTTAGTGCATTGGGTTAATCAGTAAGAATCAACCAGCAGCAATGCAACACAATCACCAGAAAGAAGCTGATAGTGAAACAGGTACTCAAATCGATTTGCCAACTGGAGATTCTCATCTTCCAGATTTAAAAATGCTCATCCAAAGGTGATAAACGCCAACGCGAGCCAGATTTTACACCACTCAGTGGATTCATTGGGTCTTTCAAAGATATAGATCCAAAACGTCAGCAATTCAAAAATATTTTTTGGCGTAAAAAGCATATGCAATTTCATGAAAAACAAATCAAATTCGGAGGACTCAGTGAATTACCTCAACAAATTTCAGAGATGAAAACGCCTTATGCTTGCTTCAACTACTTCGTCGATAATAGTTTGTATCAACATATTGCTGACCAAACAAATTTGTATGCACGACAAGTAAATATATCAACAAAATTTGTAGAAGAAGAAATAAGAAAATTTGTAGGTATTCTTATATACATACATGTAAGTTAATAAGTACCCGAATACTCGAGAGTATTGGGCAGAAAATTCCTTTGAACCAATTCGGCAAACTATGCCAAGAAGTAGATTCGAAGAAATACGTCGCTTCCTTCATTTTAACAACAATGTTGAAATTACGTCGAAAGATGATCCAAGATTTGATGCGATATATAAAGTTCGACCAATTGTTGATTATTTCAACAAACGCTTTCAGTTGGTGCACATGAATCAACGCCTCTGCGTTGATGAACAAATGTGTTGCACAAAAATGGCATCCCATTTACGACAATACATGCCAGCCAACCACATAAGTGGGGCATAAAATTGTTTGTACTTTGCGACACGGATTTTCAAATGCCTTCGAGTTATATTCTGCCGCAGGTGATGATAATAAAGTTCCAACGGGAGCACCAGATTTGGGAGCAGCTTCAAATGTCGTATCATGATTGTCGCAAATAATACCAGATCATAAGCAGCATATCCTTTATTTCGATAATTATTATGCAGCAATACCATTGATGATTTACTTGTATAGCAGATGCATATTTTCTTTGGGAACAATACATACAAATCGAATTGCTAATTGCAAATTATCTACGGACAAACAAATTCAAAAAGAAAAACGCGGATATTCTGAAGAATATGTAGCTTACTGTCATGGTGTTGACATCTCCACTACTGTTTGGGAAGATAATAAATGTGTGAGATTAGCATTCATCAAAGATAATGAGACTGAGATAGAACAGAAAATCTGACGCTATGATAGAGTGCAGAAAAAAGGATAGAAGTTGATTGTCCAGATTAGATTAGATAGTGGTCGATTACCCTTTTGCACTGCGTTCAATAAGGTCTTTTGTGCGTTACCATACTAAAACTACGTTTTTCGCAGGAAACTAACCTCCTTAGCAAAGCTGGTTACTTCCTTAGGAGACTTCGCTCTTATGTCGGCTGGCGTCAATAACGCGCCACCTAGTAGTAGTATGGTTTGAGCCAGCGCAGTGCATTGGCATAGTATGTGCTCGGTGGTTTCAGAGGCCGATTCACATAACCTACAAATATCGGAGTTTTCTTTAATGATCTGGTGTAGGGGATATCTCACGGGACAATGCCCTGTGAGAAGGGCGATTAGCAGCCTTAACTCGTTTTTTGACAACGATAGAGCTTGTTGAGCCTTTTCTTTGGAAGGTTCGATTAGTCTCTTTGCTTGTCTTTGACCAGATGTGTTTTTCCAGTAAGAGTGTTTTTGCCTTTTTTCCCAAACGCCGACCTCTGCCCTAATCAGTGTAGGTGATACCCAACAGGAGGGCACGGGTCCGGTGAAGGGTGTGTTTGCTCCTCTTTTTGCAAGGGCATCAGCTCTCTCATTTCCCTCAATGTTCTGGTGGGCAGGTACCCAAGCTGAAACTAGCTTGTTGTACTCCGCCAGTGTTTTGAGGAACTGTTTGCAGCTCCAAATGGTCCTTGATCTACAATCAACGGCCATAAGCTGCCTTAGTGCCATCTGACTATCAGAGGCAATGCAAATTCTGGCTTCCTTGTACTGTCTGGACAGACAGACTTGGGCGCATCTTTCTATGGTCAGAATTTCAGTTAGAAGCGTTATTATTGGCTTTTCTGAAGGCACCGATTCCCTGTATATGGGACCGTATATGCCCATGCCTGCTACTCGTTCCCTCAGGGACCCATCTGTGTACCAGATGAGATGGTTTTCACGAAGTCGAGACAAACCTTCCACACTTTTTTGGCGATCACCTATGATCACTTCGTAGTTGGCGTCAAGGTCATACTCGATTGGCATGGAATCCCTCGGTAGTAAAGGGAGTTCACCACCGAGTGATTTTAAAATATTTCCGTGTCCCTTGCCAGGCACTATTTGGTCCATTCGTAGGGCACCCATAAGACCTTTTTTCTTAAGATAAATGTGCAGCGGGGTGAGATCCAGTATTACCTCTACTGCAGCTGTAGGAGATGTACGAGTATACGCAGCTCCTGTAATGCCTAGACAAGCCAGTCTTTGAAGCTTATTCAGCCTCTGCTGGCTCGTCTTTTCTTCAGTTTTAGTTCACCAAACTGAAGAGGCATATGTGATAACAGGTCTTACCACCGTCGTATAGATCCAGTGGATCATACGAGGCTTCAGACCCCAAGTTTTTCCAAATAACTTACGGCATATCCAAAACGCCGGTGTAGATTTGGCAATCACTTTATTAAGGTGAGAGTTACAATTGAGTTTCTTATCCAAGGTGACCCCCAGATATTTGACCTCATCGGAAAACTCTAGTTTTATTTCCTTTAACACCGGTGCTACAAGTGTTAGCTTCCTACGACGTGTGAATGGAACAATAATAGTCTTGGTTGGATTGACGTTAAAGCTCTCCTCCTGACACCACCGATTGATGATATCGATGACATTTTGGGTCAGCTCTGAAGTAGTACCTTCGAACTTTCCCCTAACTATAACAGCCAGGTCATCTGCGTAGCCAAAGCAGCTGTAAAGTTGCTCGGCTAATCTTCTGAGTAGTTCGTCAACCACGAGACACCACAAAAGAGGCGACAGAACTCCCCTTTGTGGACATTCCCTCTCCGTAGTGACCGTGACCGACACCCCTTCAAGATCCGCCGCGGCTCTCCGTCTCACCATCGCAGCTTCTCTATGGATGCTTAGGTGGTATTATCGAAAGCACCTTCCACATCCACAAATGTGCCAATTGCGACCTCCCTAGCCTCCAGCGATGATTCCAGCTCAGACACTAACTTGTGCAGAGCATGGACCGATTTGCCAGGTTGGTAGGCGAATTGTCGCACAAGCAGTGGGTTTTTTTTCAGGACATCATTCCTCAAATGGTTGTCAACGATCTTTTCCATCGTCTTCAAGAGGAACGATGTAAGGCTAATTGGGCGATATGATTTGGTCTCATCAGGAGGTCTACGCCCGGCTTTCGGTATAAAACAACCCTTTCCTCTTTCCAGCGCTCAGGTGTATAGGCGAGCACAAAGCTAGCCTCAAATATTTCCTGCAACCGTGGGGTTGGATATTCTAGACCCCTCTGCAGCAGGGCTGGGAAGATTCTATCTTTCACGGGCCATTTGTAAGGCTTAAAGCTCTCAATAGCCTATTTCATTCTTTTTGCGGTGAAAAGCTAGTTTGCAGTTCACCATCCTTCTCGGGTGGGCTTACGCCAACCATCCGCACAGCAATCGTCATCAACAGTTGTTTCACTTGAACCCGGAAAGTGGGTTTCCAGAAGAACCCCTAGACTCCCCGCAGGGTCTTTCGTGAAACCACCGTCTGCCTTTTTAATAAGACCAATTCCATTGGAGTGGTCCTTAGCAAAAACCTTCTGAAGTGTCGCTGCTGGAGCTGTCTCAACAATCCCCTCGCAGAAAGACCTCCGGGCTTTCCTTTTTGACTTCTTCTAAGCTCCTTGTTGTATTCAGGCAGTACTCCCCAGTCCTCTGTGCGCTTAGCACTGTTGACGGCCTTCCTTTAAGAGCACTTAGCTCCTTATTCCGCCACGGGACATTACTTGAGGTTTGTCTCCTTTTCAGTGGGCAGTGCGATTCAAACGCAATTATTATTTTATTTTTCAAGTGGGCTGTAGCTGCCTCTAGCTCGTCCCTTGTTTTTATTTGGAGTTAATAAAACACACCGTCTGCTGTCTAAAGACTAACTTTTTATTATCTCACATCTGCTCATCTGCGTTATAATAATAGCAAGTGGGGAGAACTAACAATTATTTTGGTACCATTTCAACACCACCACTTAACAAAATAATACAAACAAATCAAGTATGCAAGATCACAACACCCATCTTATATAAGAAATTATGATGCTTTTCTTTACTCAAACTTTTTGTCAATAAATCGGCTGGCATTTCTGAAGTTTCTAAATATTTTAATTCGATCAACTCATTAGAAATTGCTTGTCTAAGAAAATGAAATTTTACATCAATATGTTTGCTACATCTATGATAAACACAATTTTCAGAAAGTTGTTGAGCACTTTGGCTGTCATTATACAATTCAATAGGTATATTACCCCTATTCGTTCATTTAAGAAATTTTTCAAAAAAATAGCTTCTTTACTTGCTTCACAAATCGCCATATATTCAGCCTCTGTGCTAGACAATGGAACAGTTTGCTGTTTTCTATTTTCATGAGATACTATACAACCGGAATAAACAAAACAATATCCAGTATAAGACTTTCGATCTGAACTATCAGATGCCCAGTCAGCATCGGCATAGCCTTTTATATCAAAATCATCTTTAGCATACATCAGTCCACATGACTTTGTATATTTTAAATATTTTTAAATTCTTTTAGCATGTTTCTAATGTGTTTCAGAATAGCAATTGTTGAACTGACTTAAGTAACTAACAGAATATGAAATATCCGGTCTGGTTGAAACAGAAAGATACATCAAGCTTCCTATCAATTGTTGATAAGCATACCTAGTTTGAACATATTTTTCTTTTTGAAGTTTTAAACCTATTTCCATAGGGGTTACCAAATTTTCACAATTTTCCAGACTAAATCTTTGTAACAATTTTCCAATGAAATTTTCTTGAGAAACATACATTTTATTTTTCTCTACCTTGATGTACAATCCTAAACACTGCCTAAGTTGGCCTAAATCCTTCAATTTGAAATTTTTATTCAACTCAATTTTTAAATTTTCTACACCAATTTTGCTTTTTGAAAATATGAAAAAGTCATCAACAAATAAAGCCACAAATATTTCATAATTCACGTTTGATTTTATCAATAAACAATGTTCATAGAAAGACTTTCTAAAGCCAAGTTTCAATAAACAATCTTTTACCCTTTTATACCAGGCTCTTGCTGACTGTTTCAGTCCATATATGGCCTTTTTCAATTTTAAAACTTTTGGAGTTTCAAATTTATGTGGAAAATTCTGAGGCAATTCCATATATACAATTTCATCTAGATAACCGTTCAAAAATGCCGTTTCTACATCTATATGGGTTACATCAAGATCGAGTTTCACACTAATAGCAAATAACAGTTTTAAAGTTGAATACTTCAGAACAGGAGAAAAAGTTTCCTTATAGTCAATACCTTCCCTTTGCGTAAAGCCTCTAGCCACTAGCCTTGCCCGATATCGCACTGTATTGTCACTATTTAACTTCTTTTTATACACCCACTTACACTGCACCACCGTCCCCACACTCGGTTTGTGTACCACCTCCCAGGCTTCATTTTGATGGAATGACTGGAGCTCCTCCACCATTGTTTTGTACCAGTTGTCCCGTTCTGGCCCTGTCATTACATCTTCATAGGTAAGACTGCTCTCATTCTCAAACACTTCCTCATTTCTCTGGCAAAGGTTGCTATAACCAAACCTTTCAGGCGGCTTTCTCTCTGTCAGACACTGTTGGTTGCAGATCGTTCACCTCATCTAGGATGGAATCACCATCAACTGATTTTTCAGAGCTTGTAGTATCTATGGTATTATCTAGAACATAAGTTGGATCATCTGTTAAGTGTGTACTTACAATTGAGTCATCGGCAGAGGTAGTTTCTTTTTCTTCCACCACTGCTTGTATTATGTCTGTGTTCTTTCCTTTCTCCATAACAACTACATCTCTGCTGGTAACGATTCTTCTTGTTTTTAGATTGTATAGTCTGTAGCCTTCAGTGTTATCTGAGTATCCAACCAAGATGTGCTCTTCACCTTTTCTGTACCACTTTGTTCTTCTAGCCTTGGGCACATGGACCATAGTAGGACTGCCGAATATCCGAATGTGACTGAGATCTGGCTTTCTGCCATTCCATAGCTCGTAAGGTGTTTTATGTAATCCTGAAGCCAATGATCTGTTCCGTAAGTAGACAGCAGTATTAACTGCTTCAGCCCAAAAAATCTTTTCCATATTAGCCTCAAACAAAAGACACCGAGCTCTCTCGACCTTCTGTTGAGTCTTTCGCACAAACCATTTTGTTCAGGGGTATGTGGGTTTGTGGTTTGATGCACAATACTATTTTTCTTCAAAAATTGTTCGAATTCTAAGGAACAGATTCTCCACCATTATCTGTTCTCAATACTTTCAATTTTATTCCTGTCTGTGTTTTAACTAGAGCTTTAAACTCTTTGAAATACTTGAAGACCTGATTTTTTGCTTTGAGAAAGTAAACAAACGGCATTCTGCTATAATCGTCTACAAAAAGCAGAAAGTATTTTGCTAGTCCAATTGAGATCTGTTCCGTGGGTCCATACAAATCAGCATGAATAATTTCCAGAACATTTTCACACCTAATTTCTTGATGCGGGAAAGGCAATCTTGACTGCTTCCCTTCACAACATAGGGTGCATTTAAATATATCAACTTCAGCTCTATCAGGAAAAGAAATTCCCTCCACAACGCCATTCTTCATACGATTCAAGTCCTTACTGTTTATGTGACCCATCTCAGCAGTTTCATTTGTTGCGAAATATGTAAAAAATCATTCCGAATTCTTGAGATACATCTTGTACATCAGTAGATGTGCAGCAAGAGTTCCGGCGCAACTACCCCTATTTTTACATGTAAATTCCCATAAGGAAATCTAAGGTCCGTTTTGGAGAAATGGTCAATTTTGTCAATTATTCTAAGTCCATTTCAAGGTTGGATGCTGAGTGGTCCAGGAGGGTGAGGAGTCGATTTTGTCAATTTTTCTAAGTCACCATTTCGTACCTTTCGAAATTTTTTCTAAGTCCCACAGGGGTTCGGAGGGGTTGGAGTCGATTTTGTCAATTTTTCTAAGTCCCACTTGGATGCTGTGTGGTCCAGGGTAGGGGTGAGAGGGTAAGAGGGTTGGAGATGACGTCACTTTGTCGTAGTAACACTAACATAAATTTTTTCACATTATCGTAGTAACACTAGCATAAATTTTTGCACTTCGTCAGGATTCGAACCTGAGACTTATGGATTATGAATCACACGTCTTAACCGCTAAGCTACCGGATCAGTTGAGTAAGGAGTGGAATAAGTGGTATAGTTGACGCTGATTTGAGTCATGCATCGTTGGACATTTTGAGTTGGGGGGGATTGGTAATAGGGAGTGAGAACGTAAAAATTTTTCCAAGTCCCATTCAAGGTTGAATTGAATGGGGTTAGATAAGTTCTACTCTTCGTTGAAAAAATCCGAACGCGAAAATTTCATTCAAGGTTATTTATGTGGTTCATAGAAAAGATCCGTAAAAAATTTTTCCAAGTCCGATTCAAGGTTGAACGCGGAAGGGGTTAGACAAGTTCTACTCTTCAACGAAAATTTTTCCAAGTCCCATTCAAGGTTGAACGTCAATGAGGTTAGACATGAGAATATAAATTTTTTCCAAGATTTCATATCTTCGTTGAAAAAATCCGAACGTGAAAATTTTTCCAAGTCCTATTCAAGGTTGAACGTGAATGGGGTTAGATAAGTTCTACTCTTCGTTGAAAAAATCCGAACGCGAAAATTTCATTCAAGGTTATTTATGTGGTTCATAGAAAAGATCCGAACGTAAAAATTTTTCCAAGTCCGATTTAAGGTTGAACGCGGAAGGGGTTAGACAAGTTCTACTCTTCAACGAAAATTTTTACAAGTCCCCCATTCAAGGTTGAACGTGAATGAGGTTAGACATGAGAATATAAATTTTTTCCAAGTCCCATTCAAGGTTGAACGTGAATGGGGTTAGACATGAGAACATCTGAAAAGATCCGTAAAAAATTGTACAAGTCCGATTCAAGGTTGAACGCGGAAGGGGTTAGACATGTTCACTCCATATCTTCAACAAAAATTTTCACAAGTCCCATTCAAGGTTGAACGTGAATGAGGTTAGACATGAGAATATAAATTTTTTCCAAGTCCCATTCAAGGTTGAACTAGAATGGGGTTAGACATGAGAACATCTGAAAAGATCCGTAAAAAATTGTACAAGTCCGATTCAAGGTTGAACGCGGAAGGGGTTAGACAAGTTCTACTCTTCAACGAAAATTTTTACAAGTTCCATTCAAGGTCTTCGTTATCCTCTTGAAGGCGAAAATTGTACAAGTCCGATTCAGAGGGAGGTGTTGAACAAAAAATTTTCCAAGTCCCATTCAAGGTTGAACTTGAATGGAGTTAGACATGAGAACATCTGAAAAGATCCGTAAAAAATTTTTCCAAGTTCCATTCAAGGTTGAACGCGAATGAGGTTAGACATGAGAATATAAATTTTTTTCAAGTCCCATTAAAGGTTGAATTGAATGGGGTTAGACATGAGAACATCTGAAAAGATTCGTAAAAAATTTTTCCAAGTCCGATTCAAGGTTAAACGTGACAAGCCGAATTCCTTTTTTTCCCCAATAAAATGTCATGAATGGGGTTAGACATACGGTACCATAGAGTTCATAATTGACTCGAAAAGCGCATCCACCATTTCACCCCCTACTACAACATCAATGGTTAGATTTTAAACGAATGATCTTCTTTCCCTTTCATTTATCTCTAATAAATTCCATTATGATACATGTTGATCTATTTTCCAAGTTGTCATCCATCAGTAATTGACATTTTAAAGGACAACAGTATTTTAAACCCCCTAGCTCTCCGCTCATCTGAACACATTTGGGGTGATTATTTTTCTCCAAACAATATAATACTAGTCCACAACTTATGCATTTCACATGATTGTTTTTCAATATTCAATGTATCAGCAGGTAAAACCGATGAACATTTTTCATCCCAGAGTATCAACAACAATACAATTATAATGGCAGCTATCAAATATATCGAGATGAATATATATTTCGCTAATATTTCATTCAAAGATTCTTCCATATTGAAATAATAAGCAACACTGATTATAATGATAAGTATGGAGTCTTATTTATAAAGGAACTTTGAATGATGACTCACTCAATCTGGACGTGAAAAAATATCATAGTATATAGATATATTGAAAATATTCTCGTGATAGATATTATTCAAAGGGTCGAGCTAATTACATGTTCAAATTCCTCTAAAAAGGTACAAAAATGACATCAATGATTCATAAGAGGTTTAGTGTCTAAAACATTTGAATGCTCTACCGTGGGGGACATTATCAAAACTTCTTATATTTCTGTCGCTTATAGAGACATAGGATTCGACGATTAATAAATCATATATGCTGATAGATAAATCTATCAAAATAGAGTTCAACTCTGATTCAAAACGATGATCCGCATCATTAACGATCAGTTCAAATTGTTGATCTCAGATCTCGAACCTAGACGGTAGGATATCAATATTATGAATAAATCGTGACAATGTGATAGCTCGAGACTCTGTTTTGAATGATAAAATATTTTCCTATTTCGGTAATGCAGAAAGAAGAGATAATATTCGATGTTATACGGTTCTGAGTTGGCTGATAGGATTTTCTCATCCAAGGTTATTATATCAAGTTCCTACATCATAACAACGTTTTTTAGTGCTTATCTATATTGCGGTTTCTTCACACGATCAGGGAACTCTACCCATTAACCGGTGAAAAAATGTGTGGAAATCGAACATTTGTCGACCTATCACCGAAAATTTTTCCAAGTCTCATTCAAGGTTGAACGTGAGACAAGTCGTATTCAAGATTTCATATCTTCGTTGAAAAATCCGAACGCGAAAATAAATTGTACATCTGAAGATTATTTCAGGATTGATTTGGATAGCTAGCTGATTTAAAGGAATATGATAAATTGATAAGGATGATGTCATATTCAGGAGAGTTATTTCCTATCGGTTATGAATATACAGGGTGGAGGATTGAAACACTATAGGAAATCAACCATTTTTTATTATTTTCATTTCTTGATGTTACAAACGGAAGCGTTATGACTGCTAATTATGGATAATATTTTTTATTGAGAATAAGGTGAAGTTAATAATTTTTCCAATATAGAAATCTTTTTCCTTGGCTCATCCGGTTCTTCATTCTTCCGTTTATCGAGCGAATAGTGCCCCCAAGGTAGAGTGTTGAATGTTCCAGGTACCAAATATCGCTTGTCATCTTCTGGACTCAAAGCTATTTTTTCCTGCGAATGCACATGATGTTCTTTAGCTTGAATTAAATTTTGTGAAATAATCTTATGCTTCCATGTTTCAAGACATTCTATGTAATCCTCAAAACAAATATTGTTTTTTACAATCGATTTCTTGATACCTTTAGCCTTCTTGGTAACACCATAATTTCGGCACATAGTTTCAATTTCCTCCGGATCATATCCTTCTGTTTCCCATTGTTGTTTCTTCACATCAATCTCATTATGTGAATTTTTGACTGCGTACAGTTTAGATCTGAGACCAACATAATCAGTCATCGGAATACCCCCATTCTCATCGGTCATCATGCCTAATACCTTCTTATTCACTTGAGGAATACCATAAGGATTATCCTTTGGGTAGTTGGAGGTATCAAATCGCGTATGGCAATCTCTTCTCATCACTTCATAAGGATCTTCAAATAGCTCATATATAAGCGAGTCTGTATCAGTATATAAGATGGTACAGCCCTTTCTGAACGCTTCATTCATATAGTCGTAATGGAAATCATATATAGTTGTCTTTGCCAGATCTAGAATGCTCATTCCCACATAAATTGGTTTGTTTGAATATACTTCGAGTTTCCGAAGTTCAACTGCAACCAAGTTCTCGTTGAAAATAACAGAATTCTTGAACTCTGGTTTTGCAATGTATGATTCGGCGCCATAACGACCTTCCCATTTCGTTAGAAGATGGACGTTGACTCTCTTTCTGATATTTTCTATAGTTTTTCCTGTAACGATAGAATAATGTGTAAATATCTGTATATGAAATCTAAAGAATAGGATATCATATCAGTACAATTCAACTTACCAAAAACAGCATTATTCATTAATTTGAATAGATTCTTCTCGAACTCATTCTTTGCTTTCTTTCTCAATTCAGTATTAAGGTCAATATAGGATTTCAAACAAGCGGACTGTTTGAATTTGAGCACTCGATGTATTTTTGTGAGAACTAATCCATTCCTTAAAGCTTGCTTCAAATTTCTGTAGTGAATAATATACTTCTTCTTTGGATGTAATGTAGCCATAAGTTTTGCATTCTGTTGAGAAGCATAGCAAGGTGTCCAAGTCTTAGAATTATAATGTTCAAGACAGAAAGGGAGATTTTTATGTTTATCATGTAAATCCCTTGGATACTCGAGGTCCACTTCCAGAATATACCCCTCTGGAGCATTATCAGGTACGGAGGTAACATCTATATTTGTATCAGACCATTGAAAACCTCCATATGGTAGGTATTGTGACATTGCCCATCCATATTGATTGTTTACATCAAAGTACATGAGGTAATTCTCTGGTTTCTTCGTATCATAATTGGGGATATACTTGTTGTTTGCATGATATCTTCGTTTTCCACACACTTGACTTAGACCTCCACGTATTCCTCGTTCAACAAATAAAAACATATCAACATCAGTTAGAAGTTCCAATTCTTGTTTGGTATGTTTCAACATTTCATCCCACGTATATCCAGGTAAGGTGAAATAATGTGCAGGATCTAATCCATAAGTCTCATGAGTGCTTAAGCGAAATTGCTCGAATACATCAGCTAATAATAGAATGTCTGTTTTCATATATAGATCTGAATATTCGCCCAAATTCTGGCATTGAAATTTTTCCCATACAAGCTTAGCCCGCAAATAGCTTTTTCGAGGACATTTCTTATCTTCCAATTTATTATAGAAAGCAGTAATTGGTGGGAGAGAAGTTTCTCGGAAACGGTCATCAGAATCGATATAATCATATGGCATTACCCCTTTCTTTGTAAGAAGATTTATCTTCAGATTCGTCAGTGAATTGTGATTTGAGGATGGGAAAATCTTCTAAACCTGATGATAATCGATCTAGTGAAGAAGCCATGAATCGGAAACTATCAATGAATCGGAAATTCACACAATAATCAGTATAGTGTTTAGTGAAGCTAATATATTTTTCCTTTGTTATAGGCAACAAATCAATTTTTCCTTCCATCCTTATAGCGATATCTTTTATCACAAAATTAGCGTCATAACCACTTAGGTTGTGAAATACTACAGGGATCGTATGACTATCTTTATAATTTATGTTACAGCCCTCATGAGCGGCTCCACGGTAATTGTTCTCTGCTATAATAATATGATTATGATCTCGTACTTATTTCTCTCCAGGTTTGAAACTTTCTTCGCAGATATGGCAGTGGGTAGCCTTCTGAAATTCAGATTCCTGTTGCATCGTCATATCAATATCATAAGGACATAGAAAAACTGTTTCAACATCTTCAGCAAATTGATTCATTTCATCTGCAAACCATTCCATGCAATTAGGACCTCGATATGAACGATAAAAACTGAGAGTGTCATCATATGAACACTTTACATAGTATCCAACAGCTGCTGCTTTGTGTTCTTGATAATTATTCTTTGTATTAGTAGGCTTCAAAATACTTTCCAGATCTGCATAAATAATGAAGGGAACCTTCTCCTTGTTTTTGTGATTTTTAAATTTCAGGATATTGTTTCCTATCTCAGGCATTTTGATTGCAGTTTCATTCATTTTACCACAATCTATAGAATGAGTTCCAAGTTTTTCCTGTGATCGGAAGTATCGTAGACATCTATCACAAATGAATTTCTGTCCATGTTCTCTACTCAACTGGCTCGAGACAAGTCGAGATAAATTTTTAATCCAAACATAATGATATCGAGCTGGAGTATCATCATATCTATCTTGAACCAATAGCAAGTTGACGTGTCTTTCCATCTTGTTCTTAGTAAGATATGTTGGTAAAGTGATGAAGTTCTTCTTTTCCTTCTTCAGAATATAGACGTTAATGGATATTTGATTCTGTTTCTCAAAGTTTGGTATCTGTTTTATGGTCATCGGAAATTGAATTCCTTTGAGCTTTAACACTTTGGAATAATGTGGATATTTGGATATACGTTGAGGATCTTTCTCAACAGGATATAATGCAGATGTCACAGCCCATGCAAAACAAGCTTCATCATCATTTTTAACATTTACACAGGCTTGTTTCCTCAGGATCTGAGGAGGTAGTTCGATGTATGAAGATCCAAGTTGGGGTGTAAACTTGTTTATATACACCCCAAGGTTAACAACATTCACAAGAGCCCATCCACTATCCCTTTCTTGAAATTCTTCAAGTTCCTTCAAGATGGGTATCAAGACATTCCTATTGAACCAATCGGTTATGTTTGTATCTCGGTAAATAGGTGAGTTTGATGTAGTAAAATATTTATATTCCTTCTGAACTTTATTTGCAGTCATGATCTGAAACTCTCCACAAAACACCATATTGACCTTTACAGCGGCATCTTTTTTCTTCTTTCTTCTTTTTTCTTCGTCGAAATATGGCCTCACAATCCAACAGAAAATCTTTAGGGTCTTTGTGTTTGAGGTTACTGATAATTCCTGTTCTTATACGGCTCTCGAAGGCGGATAATGAGTCATCCCAATGAACTCTATCTCGAGCAGTTTCCTTTCGCGTACTCAGTCCTGCACCAATTCGTTGTTGTTTGAATTGAAGTTTCAATGATTTTATTGAACGGATCTGAGCTTCAAGTTGCTGTTTTCCTCCAATAGAAGTACAACTTCGCAATTCCCGATATAGTTTTCTAATTGCTCTAGTACATTCCTTTACACCTTTTATTGCATGCTCATTATCAGAACTAGCGATGAACAAAGCCACTAACGACTTTATTAGGCGAAGACAATCCTCTATGTTGAACATTTTGCTGAAATGTAAAAACTTTCACTCAACTTACAAAAAAGATACTTGACTGAGTTTTATGAGTACTTTCTAGTATTATATTATCACTAGCGCCATCTCTACGAATATAAGATAAATACAAAAACGGAAATGTAGTAGATATAGAATAGAATGAGATGAGAAATCTGTAGAAAAAAATTCACTCTGTTTAATAATTTAAGTAGGCATGTAAATGAACGAAAATTGTCTTCACTTGTATCTAATAAGCCTTATGTAGGTTAAAGATATAGTTTAACTATGACAACTAAAAATATACCGTTATTAGGATACGAAGATAACCGAAGATAGACGATGATATTTTTTTTTCGAAATAGCCGAACGTAACCGAATATAGCCGAAGATAGTCGAAGATAGCTGAAGATAGTCGAAGATATAAAACAGATATTAAAGCGGATACTCATCAATAAAACGGATACTAAAGTGGATACTTTCATATAAAAACGGATATTAAAGCGGATACTCATGAACAAAAACGGATATAAAACGGATACTCATGAACAAAAACGGATATAAAGCGGATACTATCAATCATAGAATTTGTAAAAAAACAATCAGCTTAATCATAAAGTTATGATGGTGTCTCATGAAATAAAATATTATAGTTGATAAGCTACTATTGAATTCGGACACACCCGAAAGAAAAATTTATTGATCATCTTTAATAGGGAATATTACTCACCAGATCGAAAAATCACACTAAAAACACCACTCAGGTATATTTGTTAACGTTTCAGACTAGTTTTTGAAAAATATGAACTAGAAGCCTCTTTATATTATAGGTAATCAAAGGAAATGTAACCACAGCATTACACTAATTAGAATAGATTTGAGTTTTTTCAATCTAGAGATAAGGATTAGACAGGTTGTTGACAAGTCTGGACTCGCAAAATTCCACTAATTAGAATAGATAAGATTCGAGCAGGTAACCACAAAAAATGGAGAAAAATGTTCCCATGATGGGATCAACAGGAATTGTAACCACAGAAAAGTACCTATAAATGAAAATGCAATTCCGTGTTAGATTAGTTGACTACAAATAATCAATCATCATATTCGAATACAGGTATGTTTTGAATATATTGAAAAATCAACCATTTTTTGATTAATTGTTGTTTAGATACTAACAATGGATAAGCCCCTAAAGCTTAAAAACGGAAACTTATTTTCGGCGCCAGAATCATCAGCTCTAGCCCATTGTGTATCGCAGGATTTAGTTATGGGAGCAGGTATTGCCTTGCAATTTAAAAATATATATGGATCAGTGGATAAATTACGACAACAAAATAAAAATGTAGGAGAAATAGCTGAATTGAATTTAGCCTGCTGCGAGAAAAACAACGACACATATCTAGCTATGCCAAAGATAGGTTGTGGATTGGATAAGTTGAAATGGGAAAGGGTTGAGAAAATGATAAAATTCATATTTCATAACTCTAACATTGAAATCGTAATTTATGAGTTATAATTGAGAAATCTGTAAAAATAAAGATCTGATTATACATCTTAACTATATTTTTCTTCTATTTAAATTGAACAGTCGTCTATATTTTCCATAAAATCCCCCCAATTGAAATTATAATAGTTTGATGTGCAATCCATCCGCGGTGTAAGCATTTTCGGTATTATCTATTTTTCCCATACGTCTTCAAACACAACTCTTTTATGATCTTTCAACAATCCTAAGAACACCGTTCGTGGTAGAAATGAGCCAAGCTCTAATATCTCCAGCTTTTTCATAACCATACTTATTTCAGATTGTGAAATTTCAACTAACGATTTCGGTTCCGCCTTCTTCAGCTGAAAAACTATTGAAAAGAATGAAAGTTGTTGATTTCAACAGAAATCGTACCCACCTGTTCTAAGAAGTCAATCAATCATCATAGGTATATTCACGAACGATTTTGATTAGTTTTTAAAAAGTCTGGATTAGGGTTTCGCTTTATATTAATTCAAAAAAGGAAACCGCATGATAGGAAATGAATCTATAGGATATTTTAGGTGTGAAGAATGGAAAAATAATACGACTTGAAGATTAAATTTTGATTTCTTTAATCCTCGATGGTGTTCATTATTTTAAGCAAATATTTAGATTTGGTAAATTATTGATTATGAAATTCCTATATCATTCATAACTATCGTTGTATACAAATAGCGGAATAATTTTCTGCTTTAAAATGAGTGTTAATATTCCAACCTTGAGGATGAAATATGGTTGTGCAAGATATGTAATTTGAAACCAAAAATAGGATCTATTAACTTCCGAAGAAAAAGACCCCCACATTCGTATGCTTCAAATTTTATTTTTTCCTAACTTCTCATTTACATCCTGAAATTCATGGGGAACTTGTTATTAGCGAAAATGTTCAAATGAAAAATCATGAAAATATTGGGATAATCATATCATATATTATTTTTGCTTAAATGTGGTACAAAACGAGATAATTAACCGGACGTCAAATCCTTTTTATCTATTTTCATGATACAATGTTTTACTACAAACATGATAGCCACCTGCAAACGCAAATCTTTGTTATGCCCTAATTATATTTCATGAAGATATGATAACCGACCGCGTCTGTAAAAACTACAAAATAGATTCCCACCGTTTCGCGAAAAAAGGATGTGAGGTTTTAAATACGGCCGCATAAACTTTAAGTTCTCAGTTGTTGTTTTGAGAGAACAAAAATGGGTAAGTTGAAACTTTAATTCAGTATTTTGACTTTGAATTTTTCTCATGACTTGTTGCAAAAAGGGTTGAGGAACCAACTAATAAATAATATCTTTTTGAGTTAGATTTTCTCATTCTTAACTACGATTTTTTCTGATTGAGATCCAAACAAAATTTTTTTTGGTTTTAAATTTTTTCTCATGACTTGTTGTGAAAAGGGTTGAGGAACCAACTAACAAATATTATCTTTTTGAGTTAGATTTTCCATCATCTGAATCAATTTCTAATTGAGATCTTACTAGTGAAAGGGTACAGGGAAAAAACCATCAATGTTAATTTTCACGTTTTTTACCTTCAAAACTAGTTCATTTTATTTGAAATATGATTGAGTAAATACTTCTTTTCTTGGAATGATCGGAATCTATACGTGAACGGGTGCTTTGTCGGTGTTCTCAACTTTGACTTAGCTGTTTCTTTCTATATTTCGATGGGATATCGTTAGTTTTTTCCTAAATGGCAAATCTTCAGATGCGATTTAACCTATGACTGAGCTAGTTTTATGCTTTTTTGATATACCATTAGATACTGCTGATATATCATAATAAATCCTACAATTTGTTTGTATAATAAGAACTATATTTTTTTTCCTCCACGAATTCACTAAGCCAACTATTCAAAAAAAACATCTACATCACCTCCCTACATAATATTTGAAAAACAGTTTTTCAGTTCACTCAACCTTATTGATCGCGATTTATAGTTCACAGTCGCCAAAATAAAATTTAATTACTCGTTTTTTTATTTTCTAATTGATGAATTCTTACAGATCATATTTCCCAGATTGAATTGAAGGTTAGGGCCCAGCTGCCTGATGTAGATAAAGTAAGTTTATTTTACGAATTTATATACAAGTCAGTTTCATTGAATTTTTCTTCTTAGGATAATTCAATCATGATTTTTATGTCTGACGGACTCGACATTGTGCTGCCCCCGGAACTGATCCCGTTGGGGGTAGTGGGGCCGTATAGGCCCTACTATTATCAAGTATGTTGTAGTCTGGGTTTATCTAGGTAAAGTAAAATAATTGTTCTGAATTGTATTTATTATTGATTATTTTGAAATTTTCAGCTGAATAAATCCATTCCAATTGAATCGTTTTTATTCATACATATTTATCTGATATAAAAGTTTTTTGTGTAAGTCCTATGTTACCAGCACACATCACCTCTTATATCCTCTGATATTCCTTTATCCAACAAACATAGGATCTTCTTATGATTTTCATTCTTCTCAGAATCAAATTCATAATCTCGAAAGCCTTCAGCATATATGAATAGTTATAACATTTCCACAATATGCCACCAAACTAACCATTTCATTCAAAAATTAAAGTTGCTCAGGATATGAAGATACTAAGTCGATTTAAATCATATTATTCATATATATTTATACATCAAAAGTTATCATCCTTATCCTTAAATAGATGTCTTCAAGTTGTTATGGGGTTGAAGATAAAAAGGTAAGTTAAGGTTGAATTTTCAGCGATAGGAAAATTTTTCATCTAATTGTTTGAAATCTTGAGTATATAGGATCGTTGAGGTCGTAATGAATAAGCATGCAAGTTGAAACCTTGAAAACTATCACCCAGTGAAAGATAAATAGCTTTCGACTCTAGAATATGATATCTTTAGGATGAATACCAAGAATGATGCTCTTCAAACTACGAGGATACACTAATTGAAGTACTTATTCGTATTATAACTAAAAGTGCGTATTCTGAACTCAATCGACTCAAAAATGAA
Source organism: Propylea japonica (assembly GCA_013421045.1). Taxonomy (NCBI): domain Eukaryota; kingdom Metazoa; phylum Arthropoda; class Insecta; order Coleoptera; family Coccinellidae; genus Propylea; species Propylea japonica. The sequence goes on along the minus strand of CM024242.1, from coordinate 42,279,972 downwards.
TGGTGATATCAATAAAAATCACTTTGATAAGCAGTATTTCATTTCATGATTATCATCCTATATAATATTTTTTAATAGGGGTATCTCATGGTTGCACACCCATTAATTATACCACGATAAAAGCAGCCACATTTCTCAAATAATGTCTTCGATACAGAGGAGGAACAGAATGCTGTGAATTCATTTTCCTTCTGCACACGAATTATCAGTTGAGTTGCTAGATTTCTCCTTCGGTATTCGGGTAAAGTATAAATATAGTTGAGGGTTTTTGGATTCCTATGAGATTTTAGCGGATCAAAATCCATTTTCGATAATAATATGAACGATGCTAGTTTTCCATCTATATAGAGAATATAGCATTGAATTCCTTTGTCTGCGATCCATTGTTCAATATAATTATTGTAAATACTCAATTTTCCAATTTCTTTGGGAGCTTGTGATGCCTTGAAACTTCTGATTATGTACATCTTCTGTAAATTTAAAAAAGCCGATTTAGGCGAGTTCATAATAAAAATATAAAATTTGCAATTCATATTTAGGTTCTTAATTAGGAAAACGAAACAACATACCTTGAATACTTTCGGTGAACAAACTATAGTAATTATATATCTGATGAAATTTCTAATAAGATTTCGAATTAATCGCAAACAATTCTTCATGTTGATCATTCTCGCTGAAACTGAACAAAAAAGGAAATAAACAGCGAGCTTCCGATTATCTTCACGTTTGGTACCTTGTTGAAATAGATATCATACCACAATAGATATCTGATCCAATTATCAGAATTCCTATTCGCGCATAACAATCTGAAGAATTTTCTCCTCATCTCGAAAACAAATCTGTGAGGATAATGACTTCATTTTTTTAATAGAAAATTTAAAATCGTAATATTACTACCACTTCGTATTATGGGGATTGAAAATATCTAACGGGTGTTTTTTTAAGAGGTTGCCGATTATTTTTTTGAATGAAACACATATAAAATTATGAAATGACCAAATTTTTTTTTATTTGGTAGATAATTTTTTGGCATTTAACATTTGAATACTATTTGTGGCATATGGCCAACACGACTATTTTTCACAAATGTCATTCTGGAGGTCCAATTTTCGACCACTTTTTCAAGCATTTGAGGGCGTATGTCAGCAATGACAAGTTGAATATTGGTTTCCAAAGCGTCAATCGATTGAGGTTTATCCACATAAACCAATACTTCACGTATCCCCACAAAGAGTAATCGAGTGGCGGCAAATCGCACGAGCGCGGAGGCCAATTCACCGGACCATTTCTCGAAATAATGTTGTCGTTGAAAGTTTCTTTCAATAAGTCGATTGTTTCACGTACTGTATGGCAAGTGGCACCATCTTGTTGAAACCACATTTCATCCATATCCATATCATCAAGATTTGTCGATGAACAAAGTCCAATTTGCTGAGCACGACGACGAATCGATAAATTGTCGTTTTCTTCGACACTGGCCTCAAAGACAGTAATATTTTCTTCTGTACGAACTCTTCTCCTTCTTGTCGGTGGCGTGGTATCCAAAAGAGTGAATGTAGACCGAAATTTGGTAATTACGTTCTTTATGGTGGTCTCTGACGGACGATTATGTGCACCATAAAATTCACGAAGTGCTCTATGAACATTTTTAATTGAACACTGATTTTGAAAATAAATTTCCACGATTTGAAAACGTTGTTCTGGAGTTAACCTATTCATAATGATTTGCCAAACAATACTGAGTAGAAATGCCACTTTGAGCTGTCAAAACAACTGTCATAAAATAAAACGACATCTATCGGAAAAACAAACCTCCTAAAAAAACACCCGTTACATCGAATGTCTCACTCCCACATCGTATATTCATTATTGTAGCTTCAAAATTCTAGTTTTTGTGATAATGAACGATACTTGGGATGATCGGTTCAATTACTAGAAACTAGAATTCAAAACGATGCTCCATACCTAGGAAAACCACAACAGCTGTTGTTTTTGATCAACTTTTGTGAAAGTCGAGCAAAGTTAAAATTTTTTGGTGATAGGTCGACAAATGTTCGATTTCCACACATTTTTTCACCGGTTAATGGTGAAGAAACCGCAATATAGATAAGCACTAAAAAACGTTGTTATGATGTAGGAACTTGATATAATAACCTTGGATGAGAAAATCCTATCAGCCAACTCAGAACCGTATAACATCGAATATTATCTCTTCTTTCTGCATTTCCGAAATAGAAAAATATTTTATCATTCAAAACAGCGTCTCGAGCTATCACATTGTCACGATTTATTCATAATATTGATATCCTACCGTCTAGGTTCGAGATCTGAGATCAACAATTTGAACTGATCGTTAATGATGCGGATCATCGTTTTGAATCAGAGTTGAACTCTATTTTGATAGATTTATCTATCAGCATATATGATATATTAATCGTCGAATCCTATGTCTCTATAAGCGACAGAAATATAAAAAGTTTTGATAATGTCCCCCACGGTAAAGCATTCAAATGTTTTAGACACTAAACCTCTTATGAATCATTGATGTCATTTTTGTACCTTTTTAGAGGAATTTGAACATGTAATTAGCTCGACCCTTTGAATAATATCTATCACGAGAATATTTTCAATATATCTATATACTATGATATTTTTTCACGTCCAGATTGAGTGAGTCATTATTCAAAGTTCCTTTATAAATAAGACTCCATACTTATCATTATAATCAGTGTTGCTTATTATTTCAATATGGAAGAATCTTTGAATGAAATATTAGCGAAATATATATTCATCTCGATATATTTGATAGCTGCCATTATAATTGTATTGTTGTTGATACTCTGGGATGAAAAATGTTCATCGGTTTTACCTGCTGATACATTGAAGATTGAAAAACAATCATGTGAAATGCATAAGTTGTGGACTAGTATTATATTGTTTGGAGAAAAATAATCACCCCAAATGTGTTCAGATGAGCGGAGAGCTAGGGGGTTTGAAATACTGTTGTCCTTTGAAATGTCAATTACTGATGGATGACAACTTGGAAATCAGATCAACATGTAACATAATGGAATTTATTAGAAATAAATGAAAGGGAAAGAAGATCATTCGTTTAAAATCTAACCATTGATGTTGTAGTAGGGGGTGAAATGGTGGATGCGCTTTTCGAGTCAATTATGAACTCTATGGTACCGTATGTCTAACCCCATTCATGACATTTTATTGGGGAAAAAAAGGAATTCGGCTTGTCACGTTTAACCTTGAATCGGACTTGGAAAAATTTTTTACGAATCTTTTCAGATGTTCTCATGTCTAACCCCATTCAATTCAACCTTGAATGGGACTTGGAAAAAATTTATATTCTCATGTCTAACCTCATTCGCGTTCAACCTTGAATGTAACTTGGAAAAAATTTTTACGGGTCTTTTCAGATGTTCTCATGTCTAACTCCATTCACGTTCAACCTTGAATGGGACTTGGAAAAATTTTTGTTCAACACCTCCCTCTGAATCGGACTTGTACAATTTTCGCCTTCAAGAGGATAACGAAGACCTTGAATGGAACTTGTAAAAATTTTCGTTGAAGAGTAGAACTTGTCCAACCCCTTACGCGTTCAACCTTGAATCGGACTTGTACAATTTTTTACGGATCTTTTCAGATGTTCTCATGTCTAACCCCATTCTAGTTCAACCTTGAATGGGACTTGGAAAAAATTTATATTCTCATGTCTAACCTCATTCACGATCAACCTTGAATGGGACTTGTGAAAATTTTCGTTGAAGATATGGAGTGAACATGTCTAACCCCTTCCGCGTTCAACCTTGAATCGGACTTGTACAATTTTTTACGGATCTTTTCAGATGTTCTCATGTCTAACCCCATTCACGTTCAACCTTGAATGGGACTTGGAAAAAATTTATATTCTCATGTCTAACCTCATTCACGTTCAGCCTTGAATGGGACTTGTAAAAATTTTCGTTGAAGAGTAGAACTTGTCTAACCCCTTCCGCGTTCAACCTTGAATCGGACTTGGAAAAATTTTTACGTTCGGATCTTTTCTATGAACCACATAAATAACCTTGAATGAAATTTTCGCGTTCGGATTTTTTCAACGAAGAGTAGAACTTATCTAACCCCATTCACGTTCAACCTTGAATAGGACTTGGAAAAATTTTCACGTTCGGATATTTTCAACGAGGATATATGAAATCTTGGAAAAAATTTATATTCTCATGTCTAACCTCATTCACGTTCAACCTTGAATGGGACTTGTAAAACTTTTCGTTGAAGAGTAGAACTTGTCTAACCCCATTCAATTCAACCTTGAATGGGACTTGGAAAATTTTTTACGTTCTCACTCCCTATTACCAATCCCCCCCAACTCAAAATGTCCAACGATGCATGACTCAAATCAGCGTCAACTATACCACTTATTCCACTCCTTACTCAACTGATCCGGTAGCTTAGCGGTTAAGACGTGTGATTCATAATCCATAAGTCTCAGGTTCGAATCCTGACGAAGTGCAAAAATTTATGCTAGTGTTACTACGATAATGTGAAAAAATTTATGTTAGTGTTACTACGACAAAGTGACGTCATCTCCAACCCTCTTACCCTCTCACCCCTACCCTGGACCACACAGCATCCAAGTGGGACTTAGAAAAATTGACAAAATCGACTCCAACCCCTCCGAACCCCTGTGGGACTTGGAAAAAATTTCGAAAGGTACGAAATGGTGACTTAGAAAAATTGACAAAATCGACTCCTCACCCTCCTGGACCACTCAGCATCCAACCTTGAAATGGACTTAGAATAATTTTCAAAATTGACCATTCTTGCAAAATGGACCTTAGATTTCCTTATGGGAATTTACATGTAAAAATAGGGGTAGTTGCGCCGGAACTCTTGCTGCACATCTACTTACATTCCATTTACCAAATTTGCTTTTCCTATCAGCATATTGTTTCGTATGAAACAAGCATCTTTTTCGAGGTTCACTTGATTTCCATTACGAATCAGCTGACTTACTGATAACAAATTCGTGGAAAGGCTGGGTACACACAACACGTCAGTAACTGAAATGTCAAACAATTGCAAACAATTGTGGTAATCATCGTATTTCCTGAACACAAAACGGGTCTTGTCTTTATTTGCAACTACAATATCCTTCACATGGCTGGTTGCTACATTTAGTAAACAATTTTTGTCTGTGGTCATATGCGAGCTTGCGCCTGAGTCCACGTATCAATCAGATTTTCCGAAAGTTCCATTCATAAATACTTCACTGAATGCGTTGCTTTCACGTTTGATCGGTGTATTGTTCCGACATTTATTCATAAAATGACCGAGCTGTTTACATCGGTAGCATCTAATTGTTGTGACATTGACAGAACTTGAAGTAGACGGAAACCGGAACCTTTGAGTTTGTGTGCTGTATCGACCATTTGTGTAACATATGCCTCCATTGATTCAGAATCTTCCAGGCGAATTGATATTAACTGACGAAGTAGACTGATGCGTCGTGTAAAACCGGAATCATCATAAAGGGCTTTCAAACGATTCCACACACCTCGCACTGTTTGCTCATTCTTGATATGAACATAAATCGATGAGTCGATTGTCGTGATCAACTTTGCTTTCGCTTTTTTTTCACTATCGGAATCATCTGTTGGAACAGTTGACTCCGACTTGAGAACGTCTACACCTTCCAACATCAAGAAGTGTTCGGCTGCAAACGCCCACTCATCATAATTTTCGCGTCCCTTCAGTTTAGGCACGTTAACAATGTAACTTCCGGCCATATTGAAAAGGTACGCGCACTGATTGAAATCACAAAAATACGAGCAAAAATAGCCAAAAAAAAAACGAATATTCAAAGCTTTTGAACAGTTTTAATTAATTTTCAATTCACTGTACGAGAAAACTAGAATATAACTTCGAAAAATTTGAGACTGGGCTCATAACCTAATAAAACACACCGGCTGCTGTCTAAAGACTAACTTTTTATTATCTCAACATCTGCTCATCTGCATATAGTCATAGAATAATAGCAAGTGGGGAGAACTAACAATTATTTTGTTACCATTACAACAGGAGTTGCACACCTTCAAATTCGTCTCTGATCGTCTCAGTATAGAGATCCCATTCCGTTTTCCTAGGGTTTCGGCACTCCAATGCGTTTCCCGTGTTGCCCTCGATGTCAAACACAATCGTCTGATGGTCCGACATCGAAGCCTCTCCGAGAACACGCCAGTTAGTTATTGAGTTTATTGTAAACATGTATTTTAGTATTAAGACTAATACTTCTCGCCTACAAAGGTAGGTTCATTTCCTTCATTAACAATTTTTAAATTGTTAACACATATAAAGTCCAGAAGTTCCTTACCTCTGTTGTTGGTATCTGTGCTGCCCCAAATGGTATGATGAGCATTCGCGTCGCAGCCCAGAATAAGGTATTTGTTGCCTCTCTTCCACCATTCCACTAGGCGTCGGACTTCCTCTGTGGGTGGTTGGTTCTCTTCCCCAGGTAGATGGGCAGAGGCCATCACAATTTGCCTTTTGCCTTTGCCCGTGGGGATCTCCACTATGGCCGTGGCCAGGTCCTGAGTTATGAATTCTGGAACCGACACAAAATTTATATTCGTGTTGAGCACCAAAACTGCGCTTGGTCTATCACAGTAAATTTTATAAATCAACTTACACGGGTCGGTAGGTAGGCCTTTTACTTCCCCCCTGTACACCCAGGGTTCCTGTAAGAAGTCCATACCGAATTGTTGAACCTTGAATCTCCTATACAAGGCACTAGAGGCACTAGAGGCTGCCTTTGAATGGTGGAGATTCAGTTGAAGGCACTTTAATCTGTCCTTCATTCTTTATTATTGGGCTCTTCTATCCCGCAGGATATTGGAGCCGGGATTGTGACCGGGTGAGCTTCTTCCTTCGAAGTAGTCCCGTTCCCTGTATTTCCTTTTTCTTGGGTCCCAGATGAACCCTCTTCTTTTTTTCTAGCGTCCACTTCCATGGCACTGGGGTCATTAGTTTCTGCGGACGCAGTCCCTTGTCCCCTCTTGCCTGAACGAAGCCAAACTTATAATTGACCTTCAATTTGTTGGCTTCTAATTTCTTCATCGTCAGAATATCAACCGAGACGGTGAATTCTAAGCTGGAGCCCGAAGCGTTCCTTCTCAGGACCTTCTAGCTCCTTGATTTGAGGTCATTTTGTGTCTCTATCAATTCCAAGATTGATTCGTTGGAATCACCTTGGCTGGCTGGTAGGTAACCAGGATTTCTGGGTAAGGCATATCCTTATCCTCTACGACCCTTAACTGAGCCTTTTCCAGGGACTCAATTTACTGCCCAGGTTTTTTAGCCAGTCTGCCGTCTGCCTGTCGCAGCAAGTCAGCGCCAACCAACCCGGTCGGTGCTGAGCTTGTTGGAATTTAGGTTGGATGCCGCCTGCATCTTGAGCATGCAGCAATCCCCTAACTTCCTTCAGGATGGCATCCTGAGCGGCACTCATTTGCTTCGTTGTCAGTAGCTCATCCGAATATTTTTGGGATATTATGCCCATTTTTTTCCGCTATCAGCAGCACTGTAGTCCACCCTTTGTACAGCGGTCCCAGACGGCGCAGTTGACCGTCGCTTGGCCCTCTTGGACGGGTTGACCTTCGGTGTGCTACCTGCAGAATAAAGTCTTTTGGAGGTTCAGAGATCCCCAGACTACTTCTGAGAGGTGTCTGTTTCAACCCTCTTCTTTGGAGGCATAGGCACTAATGCCTTTCGCCTCGCATCTTCCTGGGTAAGACTAGATTTTCTGAGGAATTTCATCCTCTTCCTGGCGGCGCCAGATAGACGGATCCTCTTGTCTCCAGTTTTGAGATCATTGAGGTCCCTGGCTATGCTGTCGACGCCCGTTGTCTTTAGGTCTTTTTCAACCTTTGAGTTTCAATGGAAGTTCACATCCCCTGAGGTGGTGGTGGGGCTATTTCTAGCCCCTTGCGTATTGGTTTTGATTACTAGTGTTCATTTGTTCCCACGAGTAGCTAGGGAAGTATCCGTCACCTGGAGTAGAGCCCCGCATTGCTCCAGGAAGGCTATTGAAACCTGGGTGTCGCCTGGTTTCCAGGAGTCCGCATAATAGTGATCATGCTTTCCCATGGCCATGCACCCTTCAGCTTATGCTGTTTTCCTTTGGGTTGGGGTATTTTTTTCCAGTGGTTTCCTTTCCACCTCGATTCAGGCAGTAAAGCCAAAATCCTTTAGGCTCGGCATCAGCGGGACATGACCACTACGATGTCGAGCCCGATTTATCAGGTTTAGGGATGATGAAACACCCCGCCGACCTGGCATCGTTACCCGTGTGCAGGCCCTCCGCCACGATACTACAGCTGGGCACGGACCTGCTTCGTTAGTTCTCCCAGATCAGGCATACGCCAGTCTTTTGGGTTAAGCCAGGCGGCACCACGTGGAGGTGAAGCTAGGATTTTGCCGCCCAGTTGACTGTCCAACTATCATTCGTGAATATAACGTCCACATGGGTGGTGTAGACTTAATGGATGGCCTTATAGGTCGCTACCGAATCAAGATGAAGACTAATAAACGGACTAACCGAACATTCTTCCACCTGATAGATATGGCTACGGTCAACGCATACCTACTTCATAGAAGAATAAATAAAGCATCTCCTAAAGAATTGAAGCCACAGGTACCTTCCTTTAGTAAGGAGGTACCTGCAATACTTTGTAAGAATCTCAGGAAAGAGTCCACAAAAAAAAGTGTAGGTCGTCCGAGAGCTTCGTCATCTCCTCAAGTTTTTAAAACATGGCCTAAAAAACCAACTGATGATACGAGGTTTTTATGCATTTGATCATTGGCCTGAGTGGCTAGACCGTTCCGGTAAGGGTCATTGCAAATTACCTGGGTGTAAGTCAGAAACTCAGTGTACCTGTTCTAAATGCAGAATAAATTTATGTTGCACTGCTGCAAAAAATTATTTTTCATTGTTCCATTCCAAATGAGTAGCATTATGTATCAATATCTATTAGGAAATAGAATAGAAATTAGAATAGAATCAGTCTGAATACTTGATAAAATATTTTGTCCTAAATGCTTAGATCCGCCTCAAGGCGGCCACACCTTAATCAGTTGTAAAAGTAAATCATTTAACTTTTTGTGAAAAAATTATCAAGATTATATATAAGCCATATTGAAACTATACGAAAATAATTCTGAAATAGAAAAAAAATTTGGGCATTAGAGGGTTAACTTATGAAAAGTATTTATCGAGGGCTAAATTAACGCCATCAATTCAGACCTACTTACACCAAGCTTTTCAGAAAAATATTTCAATGTATAAAGTATTGCCAATAATCAATGAACACAAGTGAAAAATACATCCTCCGATCTATAAGAAGCCTAAGCTGAAAAGCAAATCCAAACTATGACAAGGCTAGAGTGAATTCAAACCATATCAATTGACTAACTCAATGATACGCGGGTAATATCAATGAAAACTGAATGAAAGTGAGCAATTGTGACCGGACAAAAAGCTTGAAACGCAGACATTATGGCTCGTATTCATAGTTCACCCTTGAGGGTGGGTGAGAGTTTTTATCGCCCTTATGAATATACTAGCCGTAAAGGTGACTTCAACTGTCACCCACCCTCAAGGGCGAACTATGAATATGGCCCTTTGACTTGAACGGTGTACGAAGATGAACACCGTTCGTTGATCAAACAAATATTCCAAAATATACAGGGTTTTCCTTTTAAAATGGCCTATTGGACGTTTTAGGAGAACTAGTGAATATTTCGTTCTGAAGTTTTAGGTGCAGCCTTGAGGGTGAAGGAACTCTTCGCCTAAAATATTTTCAAGTCGACAGTGTTGCCACGTCTATCTCAAAAGCATATCTACTTTCTTATTTCAAATGGAAATACCTATATGTTCATTTATGTGTCGATTCGATACCAAATTTGCAGTATAACCCACTAAAAAATTTTTCTGTGCTATGCACTGTTGCCAAGTTGTTCACAAATTCCTGAAACTTTTGACATTTGCATTACCAGTTTGGAAATGCAATATCTCGATTATTTTTCATGCCAACGGAACCAAACTCGGCAGTCTCATAGTAAAGACTCCATGCATTCATGTGGTATATTCAGTATTCTGATACATCGTAAGGTTTTTCGAAGATATTGCTGCGAAAATGTGAAACTCAAAATTGAAATATTTCGAGATTTTCAAATGGCAACCCCATATTTATTTTACAGCATTCGATTCGAAATAAAAAATGAATGACAGTCTCCTTTTACACTCATTATTTATTTTGGATAGTTTTCGAATGAGATGAAAAATACTGAAATTTTTCAGTATTTTAGTTCATGATCTATGGTTCTGTTTACGATGAAATGGTTCTATGATTATGGCGTGAATTGTTGAAGTAGATTCTATGGTTGAAATCATAAAAAGTATTCGATGATGATGGATGTCATAGAAAAAAGTTTACCCGTGTTATTCAAACACGATTCGGGTTGTTTCACAATTCACGGGAAATGCCAAAAAATGATTGAAAGGACCTGTAAGACCTTTAACAATCGTTATTCACATTTAGCAGGAATGACTTGAAAGAAATTCCGAAAATTGTTTAGGCTTTCTGTAATCCTGGCCTTATGTTCACTAATTATTCATTTTGATCAGTTTTCAAATAAGATGAAAAATACTGAAATTTTTCACTATTTTAAGTCATTTTCAATGGACATAATGCTGTGTGATTATAAAGTGAATTATCGGAATGAATCCTATTGTTGAGGCCATGAACATAGGGCCAGGATTACAGAAAGCCTAATTTTCGGAATTTCTTTCAAGTCATTCTTGCTAAATGTAAATGACGATTGTTAAAGTTCCTACAGGTCCTTTCAATCATTTTTTGGCATTTCCCGTGAATTGTGAAATAACCCGAATCGTTTTTGAATAACATGGGTAAACTTTTTTCTATGACATCCACCATCATCGAATACTATTTATGATTTCAACCATAGAATCTTCTTCACCAATTCACGCCATAATCATAAAACCATTTTCCATTTCATCGTAAACAGAACCATAGATCATGAACTAAAATACTGAAAAATTTCAGTATTTTTCATCTCATTCGAAAACTATCCAAAATAAATAATGAGTGTAAAAGGAGACTGTCATTCATTTTTTATTTCGAATCGAATGCTGTAAAATAAATATGGGGTTGCCATTTGAAAATCTCGAAATATTTCAATTTTGAGTTTCACATTTTTGCAGCAATATCTTCGAAAAACCTTACGATGTATCAAAATACTGAATATACCACATGAATGCATGCAGTCTTTTCTATGAGACTGCTGAGTTTGGTTCCGTTCGCATAAAAAATAATCGAGATATTGCATTTCCAAACTGGCAATGCAAATGTCAAATGTTTCAGGAATTTGTGAATAACTTGGCAAGTGCATAGTACAGAAAAATTTTTTAGTGGGTGATACTGCAAATTAGGTATTGAATCGATACATAAATGAAAATATAGGTAGTTCTATTTGAAATAAGAAAGTAGATATGTGTTTGAGATAGACGTGGCAACACTGTCGACTCGAAAATATTTTAGGCGAAGAGTTCCTTCACCCTCAAGGCTGCACCTAAAATTTCAGTACGAAATATTCACTAGTTTTCCAAAAACGTCTAATAGGCCAACTTAAAAGGAAAACCCTATATGTTTAATCGCATTAAGAGAGGTCCAAATAATACCGCTGAATATCATAAAGGTCCCGATGATCATTTCTTATCGATAATATCTATCGAACAAAATATTGGTTTGAAGTTAAGCTATTAATCTGTCAAGTATTGTCAAGTGAAGTTTTGTCTTGGAGTTGTATGATCTTGACATCCAACAAAGTCTGTACCAAACCGAATCGGCTGTAGGGGCTAGGTGTACGCCTTCAAGTATCTAGGAAGCTGGAGGTCCGGGCTGCGTACTGGCATTCTTTACTACGCTGCAATGCATGCATGGTGTTGCAACGCGGTAAAGAATGACTGAACGTATGCTCTCTCTATCCAGACATAGACCCGGCTCAGTGCAGGCAGGCGTTCAGACGTAGTAACTATTGTAATATTGATACACTGCATTATCGAGACATTGTTTAGCGCTTTTCAATCCCAACCATCTTCAAATTTGCAGTTCTGGTTCGTAAAAATAACAATTATATACTTTTGCCAAAAGCACCTTATTCCATACTAAAATATAAAAAATTATATACGGTAAATAATACTAATAAACATAAAAATAAGAATATGTTGTAGCCTTCTGAATAATATCACACTGTATTTTATAGGACTTTATTCACACTTATTCTTCAAATACATACATAATACTTGTGACACTGACTTTCTAGAACATTCTGCGAGGGAACTCGGGCATAGAATGATAACTGAACTACTACATAGACTAACTACTAACCATAGAACTACTCTATGACTACTATAACTACTACAACTCGGCCATCCTGACCCTTGATTGACCTCAATCAACTAACTTACAAGTTTAACGTTACAAAACAATCATAAAACTTAACAAAATTCTGGTTATATTCTGATTCAACAATATCAGGCAATAGCAAAAGTCAAATATCACTCACAATCACTATCATTATCTTCATCACTATTATCTTCAAAACAGTCATTATTACAATTTTGTTTAATCCAGAACTTCATTTTTCCTGCCTCTACCGTTCCTTCATAAGGGCGAGTAGTTAATTGAAAGCCTGGAATATCCGAAACAATATATCTATCATTTGGAAGAACCTTTTTGACAACATAAGGCCCTTTATATTTAGGTAATAATTTTTTATTGATATCAGGTGTAACTACAATATTCTGAATCATTACATAATCTCCTACTTCATATTTTGAGGCAGCTTTATGCTTTTTATCATATGCTTTTTTATTTTCACTTTGTGATCTCTTTATTTTATCTGAAGCATGTTCTCTTATTTCATCGAAATTCCTATCAAGTTCAATTGACAAAGCATTTTTAACTAAATCATTTGTTTTACCTTTTTGTTGAACACCAAATAATAATACTGAAGGAGAAGTACCTATACTTCTGCAGAGAGAATTATTCACTGCGAATTCGACTTCGCTTAGATATTGATCCCATGATCCTGGAGTATTCGAAATTTTGCTCAAAATAGGAACAATATCCCTGTTTATGCGTTCTACTTGGCCATTGGCCCTCGGTGTTCCCGTTGCTACCAAAACATGTTGGATTTCTTGGTTTTCTAGAAATTCCTTAAAATCATTTGAAGTAAAACAACTACCTCTATCCGAAATTATACGGTCCGGTTTTGAATAGTGTTCAAAATATGTTTTTAAGTGTTTTATTACTTCACGTGTGTCAGTGGAACGACAAGGATACAATTTCAAAAATTTTGTGAAAGCATCAACTGTTACTAAAATGTGTCTGTTTTTCTGAAAAGTTTTTTCTAATGGACCCAAATGGTCGATATGAAGTGTGTTAAACGGAACCTTACCCTTTTCGATACAATGAAGAAATCCTTCCCCTTTACCTTGATGTGATGAATATACAATGCATTTTAAACAATTAGATATATAATTCTTTATTTTTGTCTTCAAATTTGGAAACCAATAAGTTTTTAAAATTGCATCTCGACATTTATCAACCCCTAAATGACCTAAATCATCGTGGCAGGTACGTATCACATTATCTTCCATACATTTTGGGACATAAAACAAAGATGGAGTTTTAAATTTACCCTTTTCTTTTCTAAATACTAAACCGTTTTTTAGTTCAAATAACTTGTGTTCAGATTTTTCGAGCTGATCTCTAATTTTAGAAATTTCACTATCCTGACTTTGCTTTATTGCTAGTGTTTTACTTAAGCTTTCATACTGAACCAAAAGAATACTATTTCTGCTTAGAGCATCTACATGCTTCATTCTTTCACCACGTCTGTGTTCCAATGTAAAATCAAAATGCTGTAACTCTTGTGACCACCTATATATTCTAGAACTTATTTCCTTCTTTTCTAAAGCACATTTAAGGGAATTGCAATCGGTAACTATTTTGAAATGAATGCCGATAAGATAAACTCTGAATCTTTTCAATGCTTTGACAATACTTAACATTTCTAATTCAAAACTATGTAATTTACTCTCTGAATCAGTGGTTCTTTGACTAAAGTAAAATACTGGATGAAATTTACAGTCTAATTGTTTTTGTAATACTATAGCTCCAAACCCTGATGCACTAGCATCTGTATGTAGTTCTGTTTCTGCTTGTGGTGAATAAATTGCTAAAATTGGCTGTGACATTAACCTATTTTTTAGTTCAATAAACGCGTTATACTGTTCTGGACCGAAATGAAATACTGCATTTTTCCTTAAAAGTTCATAAAGTGGTTTGGCAATAATTGAAAAATTTGGCACAAATTTCCGGAAATAAGAAACAAGACCAAGAAAACTGTGAACAGACTTGATAGCAGCAGGAACTTCAAAATTTCCAATAGCACTTAAATGCTCTTTACTAGGACTTATTCCCTTTTCAGAAATAACATAACCCAAATATGTAATACTAGTTTTACAAAATGAGCACTTATCCAACTGAAGTTCCAATTTATTTTCAACTAAAATTTTCAAAACTTCTTGTAAAATTTCTATGTGATCTTCAAATGTTTTAGAAAAAATTAAAATGTCATCAACAAAGACTAAGATTTTGTTCTCCCTAATTAAATTTTCAAATATCTTATTAATGTACCTCATAAATCTTGCAGGACCATTCTTCAGACCAAATGGCATCTTAAGAAATTCATACTGTGAATCTGGTGTTACAAAAGAAGTCAATTTGATACTTTCTTCATTCATATCAATGTGGTGAAAAGCACTTTTTAGATCTAAACTAGTAAAATATCTTTGATCTCTTAAATGACTTATGTGGTCTTCAACTAAAGGCATTGGATAATTGTCTCTCAAAGTTATCTTATTGAGATACCTAAAATCACAACATAATCGATATTTACCTGACTTTTTCTTAACAAGAACAATTGGTGAGGAATATTCAGACTGGCTTTGTCTAATAATTTTTATTTTTCAAGTAGATCATCAATTATATCATTGAGAGCTGACTTTTCCGAATATGCCAAACGTCTGGGTTTGAAAAAAAATGGTGTATGATTTTTTTCTACTACTATTTTCATCTCAAACTTTGTCAATGGACTTTCAGGTCTAATTGCATTTTTATACTCATTCTCAAAAATTTTTTCAACTAGCTCTTTTTCTTTATGTGATAAGGTTTCTTCAATATCTAAAGGATTTTTTTCTTCCGGATTAACATAATCAATTGCCAAAATATCATTTTCATTCTCAACTAAGATGTTTGAAGAGTTAATTATCACATTTCCACCTTCAAATGAAATATGTAAATTTGGCTTAACCCATTTGTGCCCGTTGTCCCCATATGAGGACGGTAAGAATAATAATTTGTTTAAAATACAGTGTTCTCTTATGACGAACTCTGGTTGCCGTTTTCTTTCAAATAGGCATCTAGTTCAAAGAATTTTCCATCAGTTTTAATAGATATCGCGTACTTACTATGCAACAGTTATCGAATAATCCGCGTTCATGTCGCTGCCCACATGTTGTTATTCAAGTGAATAATACTAAATATAAAAAAGCATTCAACATGGTTTTTATTATTCATTTTACTTTAGGAGTTCTGTGAAAACTGTTGACATTATTTTAGGTAAGTAAATTCCAATTTGCTATACATAAGGGGCACGAAAAAGTGACTGTCCCCATATGATGCCATTGGGCACTTCTCCAGTAGAGATAATTTTTGTACGGATGTTCAATATTTGCGTATTACTCGGTGTAAATTGGATCAATTGGGTTTTTGCAGTTTCGTTCAGACATATGCAACCTTGTAATTCAACCTTTTTCAAGGAACGTCCTTTAAAATCCTTCAGGCAGCAATTGAAAGTATCCAATATGAAGATCGGCTCGTTGATGTTGTCTTCATTCCACCTGACATTGATGGTCAAACTGAGGAAAAAGATATTTATGAAGATGTTCTGATTTCAAACGATCAACCATTAGATATTCCTGGTAGATCTATTCTGACGAAGAAGAAGATTTTTTTCGACGAAGTGGACTACCTGCCATTGTCTGACTTGATAAGCAATTGGAGAAATAAGCAGATGATTGTGCAAGGATATTCCCTCCTGAATGAACAAAATCGCCTTATGACATCGCAATGGAGGATACTGAGACATACCTGAACACTTTAGAGGAAGTGAAACTTGATTTAGGTAATCATGACCCGATGGAATCATTTCAATTATTTTTCGACATGACTGTAACTGCTACCTACTATATGAAAATAAACAGAACAGTTATGCTTTTCAGGGCATCAGGGTCAATACCTAAAAGTATAAGATATACATAGGAAGGGCACTACCCAGCTAAAATGGGTAAGAAATTGAAATGCAAAGAGTGTCTTCAAAAATTTCGCTGGCAATGTGCAAAACAAGTTTATGCCTAGAACGTAACTATTTCTTGAATATCCCTACAAAATTATGTAATTTCCATATTTTCATAATGGAGTAGTATTTTCTGTTCTTTCATTCTACACAATAAATGTTTTGTTATGCCTATGATATTTCCTCTTCCACTGCGCTTTAGACCCCATATGTGCCCAACGTCCTCATATGAGGACACACCTTTAAATAGAAAAAAACAAGCATGATCATCAAAATTTCATCATATTCATATTTTCACAGTTGTAAATATATACTGTTCCAATTCTGATGAAAAAATTTTAAAATTTTTATCCGTGGGCACAAATGGGTTAATGAAAAAGTCTCTACCAAGCAAAACATCATATGGCATAGTGGTTTCCGTCACCACAATTAAATCTAATTCTACTTCAATATCATTAGTAAGTACTTTACATTTGTTAATCATACCCAAGATGTCTAATTTCGAGCCATTTAAACCATGAAATTGAAATTTGTTGCCCACTGGCTCTAATGCTACATTTTTTACTATTGAAAAATTAATCAAAGAAATCGGACTACCTGAATCTAATATTGCATTTACACATTTTCTTAAATTATCTTGGTCTATAAACAAAGGCACTGTATACATTGGCGTGACACTTACTTCCTTGACTAAAGCTGTCGTCGAATTTCCTTCTTGCGTTATGTTCTTCCTGGCTGGTTCATTGGGGCAGTCTCTTTTCACGTGTCCCATTTTACCGCATCGGAAGCAACTTCCTTTTTCTCGGGCCGGTTTCAGACAGTTTTTTGCAATATGGCCTTCTCCTAGGCAGTTGAAGCAACGTTGTTTTGCCTCAGGATTCAACGGCTTCAGCTTTCTCTCGGTACCATTGGCTGATGGTTTAGTTTCATTGGACATCTCATTAAATAGGGTGAGCATGTGGTTTAAGGATTTGAACTCCTTCAATAAAGCTTGCGTTTTTAGGAAATGGTTGTCAATTCCATCGATGATATACGAGATGGTTGTCTTCTCCTCTAATCCTAATTTGTTGGCTAAAACAACTTTTTCAGTGTAGTAATCGCTGAATCTCTCACCTTTTCTCCATTTCCTCGACTGGAGTTTTCTCATTAAAATAACGGTATCTTCCTTGATCTCAAACAACTGGTATAATGCATCCTTGATTTGTTGTAGACTGTACGTCACATGTTCAGGCTTCGAATCAAACCACTTCCTGGCTTTGCCTTCTAACTTGGCGATGATTTGTAATATCAGCACTTGTTCTTCTATGTTGTAAACTGACTTTATAGCTTCTATACGTTTCCACCAGTGAACTACTGAGGTATCATCTTCTCCACTAAACTTAGGAATTAAGGTGGATACCTCCGTGCCCAGTCTTAATCTGCTATCATCCCCCAAATTAAGAGTCCGGACGGTGGCCTCCACAACTTCTTCAATGGAAATTACGCCTTCATGTTCCGCCATGCTGATCGATGTTTCTTGAAAAATTTTACGAATTCCGACGTTTTCTCCAATTTCGGCCGGCTTTTTGGATTTATATCCCACTTCTGAATATTTGTAGCCTTCTGAATAATATCACACTGTATTTTATAGGACTTTATTCACACTTATTCTTCAAATACATACATAATACTTGTGACACTGACTTTCTAGAACATTCTGCGAGGGAACTCGGGCATAGAATGATAACTGAACTACTACATAGACTAACTACTAACCATAGAACTACTCTATGACTACTATAACTACTACAATGTATACTCCGTTCACGAAAGGTTGAGCACATATTAGGCGTTTCTTTATTTTATCTGAAGTTGGCAGTATTTGCTGTCATAACGTGAAATAAATTCAATGTTGCCGAATGTACTCTGCCCCGTCCGACGAGCTTGCGAGTTATCAGACAACTCTATGCAATATTGAGAATATTGTGTATCAATCTGACAAGAAAATAAACATCATAACCTAAAATTTTAATATACACAGTGGAATATGTCAAATTATCATGGCCAACCGACCGCTCAACCTTTCGTGAACGGACTATACAGATGTGGAAGAAACAGATGGAAACAGGGGAGTTTCAGTGTTAAATTAACGCTGGTTCGGAGTCCAGTGGAGCAGTGGAAGAATCGAAACCTCGGAGCGATGCGATGTTGAATAAGCGGATGGTCTGTTGGAATGGCAGTCTGTAGTGAGTGGGGAAGCGCGCAAGCAACGATCTAACTCGTGTCTAGAGACACGAATTCTACTTTGGCTTCCGAGCTTCCGCGTTCGCCGCAGTCGCAGTGAGTTGGAAAGCAAATTAACCGCTGACTTTCTGTAGTTTTGAAAATTTTTAGATTCGTGGCTAAATGGCATAAATCCCCATAATAGAAAGTGAATCGAGTTCTACTTAATTGTAGAAATCAATAAGCCGGTGATATATTCCATTAT
Organism: Propylea japonica; assembly: GCA_013421045.1. NCBI lineage: Eukaryota > Metazoa > Arthropoda > Insecta > Coleoptera > Coccinellidae > Propylea > Propylea japonica. The sequence continues at coordinate 42,260,990 of CM024242.1, read as the reverse complement.
AATTCAGCAAATTTATGAAAGGAAAATATCTTTGCTTTGTTTAGAACGTTAAATTGATACAATGGTGCCACAGAGTGAAAACATGAACGTTTTTAGTAAAATCACTAGGCTAATACCGTTTTCCTGTTTAAAATTCGTTTACATAAGAATTTGTATACCGGATTTTATGAAAAATTACTATGCCGGTAACAACTTGATTTTTTTGTATGACTCATCCGTGAATAAGATATTGCTCAGAAAAGAACTAATCTCATTCTCTTTTTTCACCATCTTTTCCCAGAATTCCATTCTTTTGAAATGGTCTTCTGGAAAAATTTCCTGAAAGGTTTGCACCTTATAACATTTGTAACCATTTATTTTCAAAATATTCCGAACAGTTCTATCGCCCAAATCGACTTGCTGGGCAATTTTTCTGCTAGAACGAGGTGCACTGGTTTCAACAGCAGCACACACATCAACTTCTCTTGCCAAACGAATGCTGGGTAATTACATGATAGGGCCAGTTTTCATCGATGGTAACCTAAACGCTACAAAATATTTGGATCTATTACAGAATCAAATTATTCCGACAGTTCGACAGCTACCAATTAATTAATTATTTTATTTTCAAACCAGTTATGACGAAAAAAAACCTGAATATTAATTTTCACAGGAAATTATTTGTTTCATTCATTGAGGCAAATAACTTCCGCCCATGGCGCCCATAAGAGTGGAGAAAATTTGTCGTATTCATTTTCAATAGTCATGCGATGTTATCCATCTCCCGTTTGCAGTGTTACTGAATCGATATTCGATCCTAGATCGTTGCCTGCGCGCTTCCCCACTCACTACAGACTGCCATTCCAACAGACCAGCCGCTTATTCAACATCGCATCGCTCCGAGGTTTCGATTCTTCCACTGCTCCACTGGACTCCGAACCAGCGTGAATTTAACACTGAAACTCCCCTGTTTCCATCCGTTTCTTTCACATCTGTATAACAATATGGTAAGTGAAGCTAAAATCCGTTTTTTCAATACGAATTTACAAAAGACTACATCAAATGCAAATGCAAAATCCACTAACGTATAAGGATTCGGTACCTGGGATTAGCGCATGATAGACTGAATATCCATTTCATGGAATCGATATCAGGTGAAATTTTTCACGTTTATCGTGAGCTTGTAATTTTCAGTGAACACAGAAAATTTTATGTCAACGCTTTTGATAACTATTTTCCTTGTTGAAAATGCAGATTGATTCTAATTTCACCAATTCAGTTTGGACAATGTGTAGTACTCTATCCGCACATAACTAGTAATATTCACTCTGGTGAATTCACCCTCGTGAATAATAGTAATTATTACATACTCATTGAATAATATAGTATTACGCAATAGAAAAGTGTATTTACATTCGGTTTTCACCTAGGACCAAAAGCATTGCTCTAAATATCTGAATTGTTTTTTATGACATCAAGATATAGAAGAGTACATATTTGGACCTTTAGGCAAAGAAAATCGGATCCACTGCTCGACAACAATCGGAGTACCTACCTGTTTTGATCGAGCAAAGAGATTAATCTTCCAGAATGAGCTATGCCGCCACTGGTAAACTAACCACTGAATTTTTGAAAGTACGAGATATAGCATACAAACCTTTGAAATAAGCTATTGTATCAAAGAAACGAGTAGATATACCATTCGAAATTTTCAAATAAGCTGCTGTATTAAAGAAAGAAATTTAAACTCACTTTTTCAATACCAGTTGTATTTCTAATGCAATGATCGATTCATCCAAAATTTTGCTGGTGATGAAAACAGAATATTCAGTTCTTGATGTATACTTCATTTATGATTATATCTGATTAACTTTTAAACCATCTATTTTAGCTATAGCATTCATTTCCAATATCTCTTGAAATCTTCCGTGCAAGAGTTTCCGAAATCAAAACAACAACTCAACCATAACACGCATGACATTTCAGGTTCATAAACACCAGTTGGGGCGATTGAATTTCAAGGGGTGTCCGCATCATAGAACAAACTTTTCTCTATGGTCCGCATGGTGATAGTCACAGACGTGACACTAGATTCTTTGACATCGGTGTTCTGTAGTTAGTTTGTTTTTCAAAATCATATGATGAATAATTACTTATTAAGGTCATTTTAGTAGTAATAAATATGATGAATAAATGAGAAATGAACGTATTCTAACGTAATGTAAATTTGGATCAACGTATGTCAAAGCTCAACGAAACAAAATTGCAATATAGGTACTTCGAAAGTGGTGCGGAAATTTGCTTGAATAGATAAGGATTTACACTAAAGAAGTATAGAGGTGAGCTTATTCATTGTAACCCCATTTTTAAAGAAAATCCGCTAGTTCTCTTACCATTCATCATTCCAGATAATAAATTCTTGAATTATTCTTGAAATTTGTCAAAGTGACCACATAGGGAAAATTGAATTCTGTGAATATTTTCGACAGAGTTGCATTCAGCCAAAGTACTCAATTTTCCGAATTTCTAAGATTTTTTTTTCTTTCAACATCGAATTACTCGGAATTTTGTATTCGGGAAAGATTAATCATATTCATAAAAAACTATGTTCCAAAAAAATCATTTCATTTGAAGAAATCGTTTGCGAGATATTACTGAAAATTTATGTTTTCCATGAATTTTCAACAGCCTGTATCTTTTTAACCAGGGCGAATCGAAAAAAATTGTAGAGGAAAAAAGAGTTTCTTTTGACATCAGGAACCTACGGTTAAAATATATGTACTAATCAAAGACTCACCCTGTATAGTACAAATGTCCAAACAGAGAATCTGGTAGACTATTACTGAATTACAACTTGCATTCCTACATTAGATTCTTTAATAGAGGTTGTGATTTTATGTATACTTTAAATTTTATTATTGTTTTGCTGGCCGTGTTCTCAAAGTTCTATATTATTACGCGCATAGGAGGTGAATATTTCGTTGAAAAATTTATCCGAATTTGTTAGCAAGTCTAGCATTGACTGTCAGATAATATTTGTTGCAATTAAAATAAAAAGCTGAAATTGAATTGTGGCACAAAAACATATAAATGAAAATACTGCCGTAAGAAGATTCCTTTGCATTTCTTAACTCATTGTGGAAAAGAATTCTTTCCTTATATTATAATTATTCTTCAGATTTTATTGACCGTTATAGTTGCGTCAGTAGAAAAATCAATCTCTGCTCTTAAAAGACATGACGCAGGAAAGATTAAGTGTAAAATTATAGAACGTTTTGGGAATAGCCGGCGACGAGTGACGGCGATTATTTTCATGAAATCGTTTTAGAAGATCGTCAATTTTTATATTTTTAACACTTTTCTTTGAGTTTTACCTCGTTGTAGGAGACATTATCATTTGTTTGTATTTATAACCTTAAATTTGTTTGTATTCTTTGTTTTTTATTTTTTATTTTAGTTTTCAAAAATGTGTATGAATTAGTTTCTGTGAAAATGAGATTATTATACGTTGTGTGCCAGATTTATTGGTTTTCAATAATTATTAACCTCCCACGATAAAAAGCGCTATATCCGACCTTTATTGGAAAGCGCTAAACAATGTCTCAATAATCGCGCGTATCAATAATACAATAGTTACTACGTCTGAACGCCTGCCTGCGCTGAGCCGTGGTAAGACATGTCTGGATAGAGAGAGCATAAAGGGCCCACTAAGAGGGAAGCGCGAAGACTTGAATGCGCGTGGTACGGGGTACAGTGACAACAGTGTGTGTATGGCGTTCCGCCGTTCGAAATTTTGAATGCGCAGTTTAGCGTGTACATTTCTCATCGTACGGGGAAGAATGACCAAGAACGACCGTGTATGGGCAACAAGTCTCTGCAGGTTTCATATTTTTAGAAATACAGTGTCGGGTTCGCTATTTATACATTGGACATATTTTCTTTAATAACAACACACGCCACTGCCATTAACATCCGACGTCATCTCACGCTTGTCGCACATCCTTCTCAACAAGCAAAAGTGTATGTGTGTGGGGAATATGAATGTACACGTTTACCTTAAAGCAAACGTGCAGATACTTAACTGCGCATTCTTCCTTCCTAGTGAGTGGGCCCCTATACGTTCAGTCATTCTTTACCGCGTTGCAACACCATTCATGCGCTGCATAGTAGTAAAGAATGCCGATACGCGTCTGGGCTGGAATCCTGGTGCGGGTATGGATGTTTGTGTATGTTCTAGTTTGTCTCATAATGAAAATTGTCCTGATGAAGAATGATAAGTATGGGAGTGAGTGCTAACTGTTGAAATGAAACATTATGGCTCACGCGTTGTGAAAATTCTTCCTGAAAGTATAAAATCAAATAAAATCAAAACCGAATTCAATATTCTGAGTCCAGAGTATATTCAAGAACACTACCTAAATTTTCCCACTATAATGAAATAATGGTTCTTCAATATGTTGCTAACGAAAATAATTTATACAACATTTTAGGTCTCCTCATGTCCCTTCGTGAAGCATTTTTTCTCTCTGATTTTCAGGTGGCGCAAGTATCTGGGATCTTGTCTCGCTCAACGTTTCAACTGCATTCGTTGTTTTGAACTTTTCAAATGCTGAAACATTAATCGTCCGGTCAATTTAGACATTGCAAGTTACATAAATCACCATCAAGCTGAAATTTTGCACACTCGTTCAAAACATAATAAGAAACAACTTATCAAAACCCCTCATCATTACGACCCGAGGAAAAAAATTATTCAAGGTCAAAGGGAACAAAATGGGTTTTTCACGATTTTCTTCAAAACGGTAAGTTTTATCGTAAAATTACCTCAAACAAAAATTATAGATCATGAAATTATTTATAAAAAAGTTAACAGTAATTTTTTTCCTTAAAGCTACCGCTTCTGAGATAAAACGATTCAAAAAGTTGTAAGCGTCATTTTATGCACATGTTTTCACGCCACCTCTGGGGTAGCGTACTTAGCTCGTTTTTTTTAAGTGGTTTCCCCTGTAGGCCTATTCCACAATTTGCAATTGATAAAAGTGATGAAAATGGAAGTTGGAATTGAAGTTAGAATTGATAAACGCTTCGCGTCGTTTGGGTAACGGCAGTTTCGTGCGGGAAAATATCACTTTCCGCACGAGTTAGGAACAATATTTTTTCTACAAGCGCTTATACGAGATCGATTTCAACTCACAGATCAAATGTGAATTGATCATTCTAAATACACATGAATGACAAAAGTCTCTGACAAGTCGTTCACATGCCGTTTCCATAGTAACGTCATCGGTGGCATAGAGATATATCATTATTCAGTTTATTCTTCAGAAAAAGCGTGCGAGAAAAACCCTTGCTAATCCATTACCACACGCATTTGCGTGCTGTACCTAATGGAATAGCAGGGGTTTTTCCCACACTGTTTGGCAATGTGACTCTTTACGAATTGAAATACGTGCGGGAAAGATAATGAAAGTGCACGCTTGTAGAAAAATGTATTTTTCTCCAACCATCAAAAAATGTTGACATTTTTGTACTATTTTCAGGTGCAAAAGTCATAAATTTCCTTACCGTACAAAAATTCACTCGTTACTTAGCAACACTTTTAATCCTAGGATTAAAAACGCTACTTTTATTCCTTGGATTGAAAGTAAATGCATTTGAAGTCTACTTGACAATCACTGTCATGATTCTGTGTTCAAATTCATAACCAAATTATGAACGATTTTTCACTAAAACCAATTTTATTGTAATTTTGACTTGGTTGGAGAAAAAATAGTATATATTATTCGGATTAAAAGTGCCTATTTTAACTCGCAATTCTGCATTCGTTCGGCTGCGCCTCGCAACTGCAAATATTGCTCGTAAAAAAAAGATGCACTTTTTATCCTTATAATATAATAAACTATACTTCTACTTGTAAACTTCAATTACTTCTTCTTCTAGTCCGGTCAAATTAGGTCGAAAAACAAAGTTACTTAAATTATGCACCAATGACGTTTACAACTTTTTGAATCATTTTATCTCAAAAGCGGTAGCTTTTAGGAAAAACAATATTAATACCTTTTTTATAGATAGTTTCATGATCTACAATTTTTGTCTGAGATAATTTTACGATAAAACTTACCGTTTTGAAGAAAATCGTGAAAACCCCACTTTTTGACCTTAGACCTTGAATAATTTTTTTTCCTCGGGTCGTAATGACGAGGAGTTTTGATAAAATGTTTTTGATTGTGTTTTGAACAAGTGTACAAAATTTCAGCTAGATGGTAATTTATGTAACTTTGCTCTTGTTTTTCGATCTAATTTGACCGAACTATAAAGCTTAAGCGTAAACAATTCATGGTGAATAAAATTAATTTGATAAAACTGTTACATTTATTTATGATAGCTAAATGAGGTAACGAATTTAGAATTTTGCCCTTGGTTAATGTACGATGGTTCTAGTCTAGTCGTAATTTCAGATTATTAGTCAAGTTGATACACATCATGCTATTACCGATCCCATCCAAAACCTCGGCGTATTACTACTCGAGATAAACACGTGACGAATCGCTGTGATACTGAAGTTGCTCATGAAAAAGTACAAGTTACAGTTTCTCATATTTCACGTCTTGTTCCAGAAAGATTGCGAATAAACTATATCCACTACATTCGGATGATGATATATCAGGAAACGCAACTCGTTATCCCCAGTTTTGTGAATTCCGACGTGGAACGAGAAATGACCAATAAGGATATTTGCAGTTGACCTTTTGGGACATCGGTCTTGGATATCGGCCGTTCCATCAGCATACAGAAACGCCCGCTTGGATTCTGGAACGATCGTTTTGTGGATGTGGAAATCTGACGTTGGTTCTTCTCGCACACGAGCGTTTTGGCATCGTAAAATGCAAATTTTTATGACGTTTTCGGAACGACATAGAATTGTCGGATGGTATGTCGTATTCTAGTGAAATGGATTTCAGAGTAGTTTACTGCATAAATGGATTGAAATTGTAGCTCATCTTTTATGTGTAACATCTACTTCACGATTTAGGATAGAAGAATTGTTCTTAGGTGCGAGAGCATGACAACATAGTTTTCCTTAATATCGTTACATACAGTATTTCCAGCTTCTAGTGAAATGTTCTTTACAGAATATCTCAATGGACAAGAGCCCATCATTATATATCTTCGTCTTCGTCTCTATCTTTTGAATAGAACCGTGTCCTGTTACTTCCACCATTTCTCTGTGATTGATGTCTCATGTACTTACTTAACGAAAACTTAGTCTTGTAGACTATTATTGAGGAGAATAAGACACATCTTATTAATTATATACTTTGACAATCGATTTCGGCGCTAGGCCATCATCAGGTCACCTGAAATAAGACAAAGATCACAAAATAAAATATAACCGATAACATAGTATGTACAATTCACTAACTTTTTCAACTAAAATTATGTCTGATTTAAATGAAATAAAAGATGGATAGGTGTATCATAACCCACCGTCAAAGAAATATGCACTTCTAAGAAATATTGTTTTCAATCGAGACATATTGTGTTTTTAATCAAATGTATCAGTGGTCCTCACATATTTGTGAGTGTGTTTACTGGTCATTGGTTTCGTGCACGTTTGACAACTGACAGCACATCGAAGGTATAACAACCCCACTTTTCCTATGTAAATCATAGCAAAACAACGAAAGATTTTGGTTTTTCTCAAGTGTTTTAGTTGATTAATTGCTTCTTTGGACTGAAAAATCGTGAAAATGGACCTATAAAATTGTTTAATAAGTTAAGATCATATTCATCGAGGACGATATGTAGAAAAATATCAGTTTTGTGTATTCACCCTTGTCAACTGTAAAAGGAAGATATTTATCCATCTAACTTGGCTCTTTTCAGAAATAAAATGTATCGTGATATTATCAGTTCTTCAGTGGAAACAAAGAATGCTGCTGCAGTGAATCATATGATATTTATAATATTTATTCTTCAATAAATGGAAAGAAGAAAAATTATCATATTTGTTTATTGAAATGAAAGCCCATGAATTCCATGATGATTTTATTGAAAAAATGAAGGATTTTATCAATATTAACAACTAAATTTCAATTATTCACAACGTAGAAAACGATTTCTATAAAATACAAATTTAAAAAATGAATAATTATTTTGTCGAAAGTGAAGCATTCATCATTCAATACAAACCAACAAATTATAGTCTCTTGTATAAATAAAAACTTAATTATCTAATAAGTAATTGTGAAAATTTTTAAATACAGAGTTAGAAGTAAGTATGCTTATGCTATATTCTATAAAATAGTGAAAAGCGGAGATAGCAGTTACCCTTTACTTGTCTTATATAAAAAAAGATATACTGCAAATTAAAGAACATCCAGATGAGTTTTAATCCAGTGATATGATTTCAGGACATATATTTATAAAAACTCAAGTTATCACAACAATTTTGTCCATTAACAAGTACTCTTCATCTCCTTTCTCTAACGGGTGAATTGGAAATACATCCTATAGTGTTCTATATTTCCTCCTTGTCCAAATATCAATCCTGGCTAATCTCTTTGTCTTCTTGATTTAATGGATAATAATATCAGGATACATCTTATCATCGGAATAAGACACATTAGATAGATAAATCTTCTGCAGTAGATAAGGGTGAATGCCCAAAACTGATATTTTTCTTCATATCGTCCTCGATGAATATGATCTGAACTTATTAAACAATTTTATAGGTCTATTTTCACGATTTTTCAGTCCAAAGAAGCAATGAATCAACTGAAACACTTGAGAAAAACCAAAATCTCTCGTTGTTTTTCTATGATTTACATAGGAAAAGTGGAGTTGTTATACCTCCGATGTGCTGTCAGTTGTCAAACGTGCACGAAACCAATTGTGGTGCGTAAACTTCCCGCTATTCGACATTAGTCCAAATGTCCACACTGCAGCCATGTGTCATGCTGCAGTGTATGGTCGATTTCATCTATTAGTCGTCCATTGCGTCATGTGCCCATTCATTCAGTTTTTTTTATGTCCGAGTCGTTTGCTTTCCTGTCCATACTCAACTGTAGTGTACAATTTCCGAAATGTTCTATATTATTCTGAGTCTCCTTTCCATTATGCATTGTGTTCTTATGTGTCTGGCGTCTCCGTCCTGTCCATTGCATTTGCATTGTCCGCTTGTCTCCGTCAGGTTCAATCGTCCTAGATAGGCATTCATATTTCCATGTCCCGTGGCTAGTTACTTCTCTTTAAAAGTCAAATTGAGTCTGTCCGTTCCTACCTGTCTGCAGTGTCCATATAGTTCTGTTTCCTTCTCGTTTTAGTCCCAAGTTCGTTGCCACTCAGTCATAATGTCCCTTTTCACTTTGTCCCTTCTTTGTGTGCGTCATATGTTCTTGCGCGTAGTCGTTGGTGTGTTTTTGTTCAGCGAAGGGTGTGGCCGTCCTTTGGTCTTCATTCTTTCGTCCTGCATTAGTTTTTCGTTCTCTGTCCAGTTGGCATGTATGTTTAGCCTCTACCCACCAAGGTGGTATGCCCGCTAGCACTTCTTTCTAGTGCAGCTGTCGGTGTCGTCGCGTATGGTCTGTTGGTGAGTAAAGGAGCAGTGATCTCAGTGTAGCGTCCATCTTTTTTCTTTGTAATGGCCGTCACGTGTTGATGTCTCCTATTTCAGAGGCATACAGCGCGGCCGGTTTCATTACTATAATCATCATATAATCATTTCTATAATCTGTTTCATTACATCTCCACTATGTTCTCGTACATTTCAATTGTCAGGGATCTCACAATTTTTCGGCCGTATATAAACATCTTCTTTGTCTTGTCCTCGTTGTATTCTTTTCCGCTTTCTTTTTCCCATCGCTCGCAGCTTGCCATATATATGTCCATTTTCGCTCAGTGTCTTTTGCAGAGTTTCTTTTTATCAATATGCATTCGTCGTCTGCAAACGCTAGAAAATTCGCTAGTGGGTCTGTGTACTCTATGTCGCTGTATCGTCTTTTAGCTTCGTCTGTTCTCCATATTTCGTCTGTCCAGTCCATCCTTCTGAAACAACCTTGCATGACGAGTAGCCATAGGATTGGCCCAAGGCAAGATTCATATGGACATCCCCTTGTTGTCCTACGTGTCACGTCTTCGCTTGTCATCGCTGTGTCTGTCAGAAAGTCTTCACATAACCTGCAGAATGCTTTCGGCACCTTGGCTATTTCTATTTCCTTCGTCGAATGTGCATACAAGGGGAGGTGGATAAGAAGCCTATACATTTAGCAGGTAAATCATTTTGAGAAGATTGTTTGTTGGAAATTCTGGCATTTCATTGAGGAGATATTCGTCGTACTTTTTCTTTGGAATTTCGAGTTGTTCTATCAATGTTAGCAAAGTCAGATTATCGAGTGAGGTAGAGTGTTTGCTCTCAACAAGATAACTGCCCATGGCGAAAGTGGGTCTATTCTTAATGTCTTAATTCTTAATATGATCTTTGCATCTCTGGTCGTCATACCGATATAGAAGGCAGGAAAGTTACCGCAGGTTATCTTATATATACCATTAGAAGAAAGTGAAAGGCTGTTTTTTCAATTTGTGAAAATGGTAGAAGTATTTTGGAATAACTCTATCGGTTTGTGTGGGCTTTCTATAGGTGGTTAACTCGAACGTGTTATCAGGCTTTAGGGTTATATCTAAGTCTAGGAAATTGATGTTATTTTCGTTTCGAATTTTTAAGGTGAATTTGATTTCAGATAGTGAATTGATAAGTTAACCCCGGCTAGTAATATATCTCTTAGACAGTGCCACGCTATCCCAGATAGCACAGAACATTCTGAGAATGTTATGTATATCTAGGTTCTGAACGTTCATACTTCAGAATATTCAAACAAAACGTTTCACGCATATTCGTAGAACCTCTTGAATGTTCAAAGAATGTCCTTCAGTGAACGTTCTGATCGCATTTCAAAAATGATATTCATAGAATATTATTTGAAGAAAATTTTCAGAATATCCTTATAAAATATTCTGATAATGTGATATCTTACTGAATTTTCCACGCATTGTCGTAGAACATTCAGGAAATTTTCTTCCGTAAACTTTCTGATCACATTTAAAAAATGATATCCATATTATATCATATTGAAGAACATTACAGAATATTGTGAGAATGTGATATCCGACGTCTGAACATTAATCTTTATAGTATTCGCCGAGGATAGTTCTTACACCTTATGCACAGTAAGTTTGTAATTATAAGTCTTTCTCGATGTGGTTCAAAATAGTGCTTCTCAGATTCGCCCCCGACGACTGGTGGTGAACCGGTGAAAGGGACTAGGGCGGCCCCAGGTGTACAGGTGTTGATGTTCCAATTTTCCATGGTGGAGTCGGCGTCCGAGACTGGCGCAATAGGTGGCCTGGCCAATAGGTGGAGCGTCGGCGTGGGTGGAATGTCGGCGTCGGCCCAGACAGATGACTTACAGGTGGGTAGAGGGATGTGGCGGTGGAAGCGGAAATGGAGGTGAACACGAGGATGAAGAAGTGGATGAGGAGGAATGGAGCGGAAGATGGTGAATGTGCGATAGATAATGTCGTGTAAGTAAATATGATTATATTATATGATATTACTTAAGAAGTATTGTTAATTTAGATTAAGTACTTACCTGTAAAATAATAAGTTGCTGCTATTGTATATTCATATAATGGTATAATGTCATTTGTTTGTTATGTAACTATGTGGTGAATAAATGATTATTAGTTCTAACCATTTGATTCCAGTGAAATTTCTCCCATATTCTTCGGTTTTCCTGATGGCGAGTTTTCTTCGAGAAACTGTGTTTTCCATTTCCATAGACGGTTAAATAATGAACGGTAAAACAATAATGTCTGATTCAGAATGAAAACGGTGTAATGGGTTGGACCCATTGGAATCATAGACGGATTTAACAGGTTTGAAATAGAAATAACCTTGTTACATTCAACGGTAACAGTTCAGTCAGTTATATTTCGTGTCAGTGATAGATAGATCGGATCACACTTTTGGAAGAGGAGAATTTGGCCCTGAAAAAGACCGTGGAAAGCTTGGAAAGGAGGCAGAGGAAAAACAATTTGATTGTTTCTGGTCTTGAGGTTGCTAGCGAGGTTGGTGAGGATCGCAGCAAGCTTCTTGATACTGTGGTGGACTTTTTCAGGAAACAACTGAATGTGGTATTGGATAAACAACATATAAACAACATTTATTGTTTAGGTAGAACCGGCAAAAAAGTTTTTGAATTAGAACTGTGTTCATTCTTGGTCAAGTCCGAAATATTGGGGAATAGAAGTAAACTGAAGAATACGAAAGTCTATGTCGGAAAATTGCTGAACAGGAGTCTCGGAAGATTCTTCTTCAACATCTTAAATCTGCTCGTTCGAAAGGATATAAAGCCAGCATTAAAAACAATACTTTGGTTGTGGATGGTGAATCTCACACGGTCGAAAGCTTAAAGAACAGCAATAATACTTTCTGCATGTTCGAGCAGAAGTCGAACAGTGCTCCCGCAACACGGAATCGAAACGCCCAAGTTGATTGTTATCGGGAGCCCGCAGTACCCGTTGCTTTGGAAAACCAGGTTCTTGAATCTCCGGTGATTACTTTTGATAATAGGACAATTGAGGCTAGCTTTCGGGAAAAGAAACCGATTTCCCGGACCCAACAGAGACACTACAGTAAAGTAAAGACGTCTACTACTGCTGGCACTGACAGAAAAGCCTTTCTTCGTAGTGCTTCCACTACTAAATCTCCATCCCTAAAAACTGATGATGAAACGGAAAAATCCAGAGGTGGGTAAAGCGCTTTAGATTTTACGTTCCTGCCTGTCATATTGAGTCGAATTTGTTTCCATTTGTTTTTGCATGTGTCTCTTATGATTTAATTTTAAATTGAAATCATTTTCTTTTTGATGTTGTTTTCGATTTCTTGCATTTCATACTGAATAATAATTGTTAATTGTCTTATTCAAACCCTTGAATTTAAATTCGTACTTTGACATCTTATCGTTTTGGTTTTTCTTTCATTTATATTATGTTATCAAATAATTGCTGTGCATATGATAGGAGCACTACATATTTATGATTAATTTTGAGATTGTTCTGACTCATCTATTTTGTTTAATATTTATATATTTTATGTTCCTTATTTAATTTTTCAAACAAGTAAATAGTTGAATCGATTGAGATTCATATACTGGCACTTTATACTTGGGGTATTTCCGTTCATGATATTTTTCTTCTGTTTTTGAAAAAAAAAATTATTCTAGTTTCTGTGATAATTTAATTTTTTTTGTGGTGTTTTCAGTTCAATTTCACTGAAATTTATCCTATTTAAAAGTGCATGTATTTTTTTTTCTAGTCTATTACATATTTGCATGATTTTGAGCATTCTGTGTTGGTGAATTAATAAGTTAATTGAGATTCATATACTGGGGTGTTTCCGTTTATGATATTTTTCTTTTATTTTCAATTGATTGCAGTTTCTGTGAAAATCTGAATATTTTTTGTGGTTTTATCAGTTCAATTTTAGTGATTTTATTTATATTTATGAGTTTTTTTTATATAGTCTACTTTTAATTATACATATTTGCATAATTTTGATCATTCTGTTTTGGGAGAAATGATACTTGCTCATCTGAATGTGCGTTCGTTAGTTCCAAGTTTCAGTGAATTTAATGATCTGATTTCTTTAAATAATTTTGATATTGTGGGGGTTACGGAGACATAGTTGAATAGCGATGAGCCATCAAATTCGATTCGTCTATCTGATTTTAATTTGTTTAGGAAAGATAGAAATTCTAGGGGGTGGGATATGTGTTTATGTGAGGAAGTGTATTCAAGCCGAGGTTATTTCGTTGGATTTGGCAGTAACTAGCCCAGTAGAGTATTTATGGCTGAATATTAAATCGGTACTGAGTTCGTCTTGGGTATAATTTATAGACCGCCAAACAGAAAAAAGCGATCATCCAGATTATCTTCTTTTGTCACTGATATTGATGATATGGTAAGCCAGGTTCTCCCATTGTCCAATTTTGTTGTTTGTATGGGCGATGTCAATGTTGATGTTTCGCGACGGAATGCGCTATCGGATTGTTTTCAAATGTGCGGTTTTGACCAGGTCGTCAAAGAGCCGACTAGGATTGCAGAGCTTTCTTCGACTCTCATCGACCCCATTTTCACTAATTGCTCTGGGGAGTCGATTTTGGGGGCAGGTACTGTGAGTGCGGATGGTATAGGGGATCATCGGTTGGTATTTGTTGATTTACGTGCTGATCTGAATTGTCGGGGTCCGAAATTTGTCACGTACAGAGATTTCTCTTTTTTCGATGTAGTTTCAATGTTGGGGGATTTGCGGGATAGTCCGTGGCACAGACTCCTAAGAGAGCCTGACGTTAACAGAAAAGTTGACTTGTCCAATGAATTCATACTTAAGGCTTATGATAATCATGCTGCACTGAAAAAACGACAAGTCACCAGGCCGAAAACCCCTTGGCTGACGGTCCATATTAGAGAATGAAGAAGCGCGATTTAGCCCTCTTAAGATTTAAAAAAACTGGGGTTGATGCTGATTGGTGTACTTATAAAAAATTACGAAATCTCACTTCAAATGAAGTTCGGAAAGCTAAGAGGAATTATTTGCTGGAGGCAGTGGATATGCAGGGCAATCGCAGTTGGCGTGCTTTTTCTGAGCTCAAAGTTACCAGATCTGCTGATTTTTCCATACCTGCGGAATTTTCTGATCCGAATGCAGTAAACCAATTTTCGGGTCAGTTCAGTGGTATATCAGGAGATGATTGTTGTGAGGGTTTGATTGAGTATTATAGTAGAGCGAGACATGAAGATTGCCTTTCTTTTGAGTTTAATATTGTTTCCATTTCTGATGTTGAGAGACGCTGTGACGCATTAGGAACTTTGGGGGGTCTCCTCTAAAGACGTTTCTACTTTCTTCAACGGTTCGTAACTCCGTTGAAGTAGCAGTGAGATTATGGAGAATAGGGGGTTGTAAATCCCCTACAAACCAAGTGAAACTCGCGGTGGAGTTTGAAAGATTATTGAGTGTACATCACACAAAAAATGAACAATAAATGTTTATGAGGAATAAATAGGAACAGTTTATAAATTAATTGTGACGACACACAGCTTTCATCATGGGACGCTTTCCGGAGCTGTAATTTGCATAATTCGCATATTACTTGCCCTAGAAATGGTACCTATATTGAAAAAATGAGGTCGAAAATTGCTTTCAGGTAATTTTTCATAGGATACGAATTCTTCATTTTCAGATTTGATTTCTTCTAGTTATTTCATAATGTTTAATTCAGGTTAAACAACTTCTCTTCCAATTTAAATTCCTCAAACAATTCTCGCAACTTTCAATATTTGTTGTCGTCTTCATGTATTTCTATGTTGTGATCACCTGAAATGATTATGTACTTCTGGTGCAGGTTCATATCTTGTGAACTCTCTAGACATCGTCTCAAACGTAGAAAGAACTCGTTAACATGTTCTTGGGGTTGTCTATAACCTGATATAATCAAATCTCAATAACCGATTTGATCGAGCTGTAAATATGGGAGTGCCGCCGTAACCTTCTTCAGTGATATGCACTTTCTTTCATATCCTGGTTTTATCAGTTGAGAGATTTTTGTTTGTTCATCCAATGCTCGGTTATGGTCGCGACCTGCACTACTTCGTTCAGTGGTAACTCCTTTAACTGTTCAATCTTTCCAATAATTCATTTAAAGATTTTCAAGAAAATATAATTTTTACCAGATTTACGGACATCGCATAAAAATATTCTTTTTGGTACTATAGCACAAACTTTTCGTATTAATTGATATATTATGCGATTTTTGTGTGAGGAAATATATGTAGCCATAGAAGACCAACAGGCTGAGCAGGTAAAGTCCATTAGCTCTAGAGAAAGAAATTTACTCAAGAGAACGATACTCTAAGGCTAACTCCTCGATAGTCATAAAAATGTTGAATTGTTAAAAAACCCAATTGAAGCCTCGGAAATAGGGCTGCACAACAAGTTCAACGACTTAAGTGATCTGACTAGACAATGATTTTATTGTCTATTCTTGATAGTGGACTGAATGATGAAGATCTTAGGATGTTTTAAACCGAATATATAATGATAATAATACTACGGATCGGAATATAAATACATTCTGTGACTATATTTGACGTTGATATTTTGAAGTTGACATCTCTAAATATAACTAGTTCTGTTGCTTTCATCAAACGAATAAGAACCTTTTTTTTATTGATATCGAACGGACGATAATTCAAATTCGAACATCGTGTTCACTCTTCAGCTTATCACCTTGATTTATGAGCTCAATTTTTCTATTGCTATTAGTGAAGGAATGAACCTTCAGGGAAATCTAATCAAGTACACTGTCCCAATGGTACAATGGTTAGAATATTCGACTGCCATGTGGGTTCGAATCGCGATGTAACTTGAACTCCATAACTTCCGAAGGGAACAACTTCTAGGTAGATTTGAGATTGAATAGGATAGTTAAATTTATGCACGAGCAGAATCAATATAATAGCTTTCACGATATTCAAATTTGATTGATCATTTTCCTATTATGTGTAAGCTCGCAAGAGCTTCGTATTTCACGTCAGGACTTTCTTCAGTTTTTAAGCGCTCGTTTTACTTAAACGCGTGCTATATTGTTTCGCCCGAATGTCTGTATTTTTCGAATTTTAGACGAAAATGGTCTTGAACTAAAGGGTTTCGACCTGATGACGAATCCGTTGGCACGATAACTTTCGAAGGGATTGTCCTAGAGACTTGGGACTTTAAGGGAGAGTTCGGTTTCCAAATTCAGTTTTTGTTGTTAACTAGCCAAATCGTACAGGGTGTTCCATAAAAAAAGGCTATTCAAAATTTTTGTTCCTTAATATCTCAGACAAAACAAAACCAATCAAAATAAAATTCAGCTGCCATATGCAAAATGCTCATTAAAAGCCTCTTGCAAACTTTTGTGTTCATAGTGTTATCAGAATCTAAAAAAATTTGAATATTTAAAAGAAGAATTTTTATATAACCATAACAAGATCTCGATTCGAGTGAAATTTATTTGTGAATGAAGATTGATTTAGATACTGAATGGTAATGCAAAACTTTAGGAAGATAGCATAATCAAAACCTTAATTTTTCTTTAATCCTTTTACATATTTAATTTCTTGAATAATTTCCAGAATATAATTCCGATCGTGCTGAGAGTTTACATTCATATACTCAGCGTGAATCACAAGTCTTGTACAAAATTTGGAAGTAATACACCAAAGAACAATCGCTCAGAGCTTATCCTGATCTTTTTCAAGAATCATCGGACTTTTATCTAGAATTAAGATATAGGACTCAACATCGTTCAATACAGATTCTGAAATCATTAAAATTCGCGTCCAATTTGTTAAATTACCACCTGAAGTATATTTCAATTATCTCTTCTATAGCATCAAGTAAAAATTGTATTTCCACATAAATTTTGAATGTCATCACCTATGAACGAATAGTTCAAACGCAGTTGAATTGGTTGCACCGAATCGAAAAATGAAAATCAATTCCCGTGACAGAATTCAGAGCATGCTTTTCAGTTTCTGCGATATCGCGAAATTGCACTATCATATTTCACCTGGCGCAGCCATTTCCCGTTTCAGGCTAATAAAATATTTACAACACAAAATGAGTTCAGAAGAGAAACGAAAACCACTACCCCTTTATTAGGACATCAACGTAGCGAACGCCAATTCCTGAAACAAGCCACATGTGTAACATTATCATTTTACGCTGTTCTTTCTTTCGGTGGCTTCATCAAAAACGTATTACTGGTGGCGATGGCAGGAGAACGAACGTGCTGTTTCACGGCAAAAATTCTACTTGGACGTATTCAGGGGTTGTGTTGTTCGCCCTGGTTTTCAGCTGAAAAAAAACATCACGGAAAACACTGTTAGTCAATAAATTCAAGGTGTTGACATTTTATATGGTTCCATATGAACACTTATAGTAGAGAGAAATATTAATTGCGTGAAAAAAACCAATATTGAACTCATACTTCGGAGCTAAGCTCGTCAACGTCCAAAGAGCATGCTAGATGGATATATCACTCAGATATTTCGCCTTATCGCGGCTCATTAGTATGGAAAATAGCTTTGAATGATACAGGCATTCAGGGAACATAAAGCTCTTTTTTGGCTTTTGACTGCATTCAATTGTATTTTAAAAACTTATTCATTGACATCAGTGATTCACCTGTGGACAAAATGATGAAATTTCATAACAATGACGTCATCAAGGCGAATTGTTATGTCAAAGTGACTTCTACTATTTGTTGTCCTTAAACAATGCTTTGACCTTTTAATTATTTTGGTTTATTTTTGTTTGTCGTTATTGATCAATTTGGTGAAGAAATATCATTTGAATCTAATATGGAACAAGCGATATTATTTCTAATCAACGATTTACACCACGAGCAGGATACCCAAAACTTATTTGCTCATAAACATTTCAGAGAAGAGAACTAGGAACAACTTGCTATATTAATTTTATCAAATAACTAGCAGACCCAACAGACGTTGTTCTGTATACACAATAATTCATTTAATTCGATCCAGCCGTTTAGTTGCAGAGTAGATGAATAACCTAAACAATGACTACATCGCCATCTGTTGATCTGATTTGTGATCATAAACATACGCGCATCAGGCAATCCAAAATACATTCATACATCTATTCGGTACCTTCTCCTACCCGCCTAGTGCCTACCTCGGAGACGCATTTTGGTGCGATTTCATCTTCAACCTGCCATATCTTTTGATGTATTCATCATAATTGAATTATGTAAAAGGCAATTTCGTTCTGAATTAAATACTGGGGATGAACGACGTATTTAATTGGATAAGGATCAACATTCATAAAAAAATTCTCCCAAATAATGCATAATTTTGAGAATTATTTTGATACCTTTAAAAGGTAATACCGAGTAAACCTTGAAATATAGATATATGCTATCCCGGACTTTTTTGTAGAACTATTGAAGAGGTACATTTCCGTCATACATTGTTTCCATGTTACTCAGGGATATTGTAGCTTTCTAAGGGTGAAAAAATTATTGAAATCGGTCAAGTAGCTCATGAGTTAACACGTATCAACGCCACAAACCCACAAACATACAAAGTTTTCCTTTTTATAATATTAGTATTGCCTATACGCCCGGATTACCGGATAATTATGTAGATTGGTTGCCACAATATCTGGAAAGTGATTTCTTCAATCTGTTTAGACTCAGTAAAGATACATTTTTTCATCTCACGATTTGTTCAAATTTCCCTGCAGTGTCTGCATCAACACTCAAAACGAAATCATTGATTGTAAAATCGAACAGATCATCATTATTCTTCAGCTTCAATCAAGAACAAAATATCATCAATAGTATTATCGTACATATAATTTTTTTCCATCTGCACTTCACTTCACTTCAGAAAAAAAAACTTCCAAAATGATATTTGTTCACGTGTCATTCAAACCCAATAGTTTGAATTCAAGCGAAATAGATATTTCAAAACAGGCCTGAACTTTCTGAAACATTCTAACTATGACATAATATTTCTTCTTGATCTTTTTATTTTGCACTAGACATACATTTTACAAAATATTAATTTTATTTTCCAACTGAATTGTGGAATATTTCTTCTGAATACTTTGTGTTCAGTTGCCAATGAAAATTGTTCATAAAAATAGCATTAAATGAACAATAAAATATGTCATTATTGTTCAATACCGTATACGTTAAACTCATCTTTTGTTTTGAGGTCGACGGAAAAATATTTAAATAAAATTTAATGTTTCAAACTGAAGTTGAACTTTCTTTCATTAATCCTGTATAATGCCTTTTCGGTTTTATCGCGAGTAAATATTTTGCAAATGTAAGTGGGTAAGTCAGGAATTAGAATAATGACCAGAATCGAAAAATAGACCATCTTTAAGAGAAGATTCATGGAAGATCAAGTATCAGTAAAATATACCTAGGAGATATAATGGTCAACCATTACTATGCACCTCAATTGCAAAAAAAACTGCATGTTATGAAAAGATGAAGTAATGAACGAAATAGTAAGCTGACGTCATAAGCTTCGACACATCTCACAGCCCTTCTTTTCTATTCAAAATTTGATGATAAGAGATTCATACAGAAGGTAGCAATACTAACCCCCGTTTGCACCGCTTACCCACGAAAGTTCCTCTTAGCTAAGTTCCACTTAGATTTAAGGTCCACTTAAAAATATTTCCAGTTGCTCCGATACTGCTTAACAGAAACTTAGCTAAGGATCACTGCCATTTGGCAACGCTGTAAGTTCTTGATACACTCGATCTACTTGTGAATATTTTATGTCCGTTTCTATGAGTGATGCACAAATTTTATGTTTTGTGGACTTACGTCAAACAACTGGCAGATAATTCGTAATTTTTCCCTGTGAAGTGTTTTGGTATTTCCAGAGATATAGGTGAAGGTTAAGTTCGAAATGGATAGTGCTGTGCGGTAACTTGGCGTGAGAAGACGGAAGCGTGGAATAAAATTGCGAATTCATTCAATTCGCAATCCCCTGATGAACATCATAAAACCAAAAATCTTTGAAAGAATATTACGACAATAAATAGTATGTCAATTATTTTGATGAAATGAGACAAGAATTGTAGAAATAATTTATTAAATTATACATTTGATACCTCAAGTATGTTGAAAAATAGTTTTGTATAATTGAATTTCGCATTTGTGCTCCCATGTTTCGATTGTCATTCACTGACATGTATGTAATTCGTGATTCCGCACGAGATCTGGCAAAAGATTGGAGATCTTCAGGTTCAGGAAGATCCGCAGCATTATGACTTCTGCATATATAATGCAAAGCAGCCGTTGCAACAATCACCTCAAAAACTGTCTCTAATTTGAGGCGACTTCCATAGGCAAGAATCGGAAATCGCCTCTTCCAAACCTCAATTGTTTTTTCAACACAATTTCTTGTTTTATATGACTTGCATTGTATCTTCTTTCTCCAACAGTACTCGGATTTAAAATTGGCGTCAATAAATATGGTTTTAGATAATATCCCGAGTCACCAAGTAGAAAACTGCTTGGAAAGCAATATCCCTCAAATTTTGCCATCAATCGGGAATTGTTGAATATTGTGCAATCATGAGTAGAATCGGGCCATCTAGCTACCAAATCCAAAATTTTGAGGTCAGCGCTGCAGACTGTCTGATGGACGATCGAATTTTTATATGTGTTCCATCAACAACACATGTGCACCAGAAAAATCCGCAATACAAGATAAGTGAGTTCCTGTTGCACAAAGCCCTAGGAAAATCAGAAATTGCTTCATCGGTAAAATACTATTATTCCTGGAAAATCAGTAAAAACTTTAAATTCATGAATCTACCATTAAAGTCTTAAAACTTACAGATCCAACGGATGCTCTAATTCCAATTCGATCTCTCGCAAAATTTGAACAGCAATCTCCTTAGAAATAAGGAATCTTCTTTGAAATATGAGCTGACCAAAGGATTCGAAATATTTTGCCCTTTCATAAATCGTTCTAGGAATTCAATGAATTACTAACATCAACTCATCAAAGTCCTCATCATCCGTAACAACATAGTCCAGTCTTTCCATCTCAATATCTCATATAAAAAATACCGCACTACCACCAAAACTTCTTTCAATTTGAACTGAGACCGGAATTTAACTTCAATTATTTCAATCACACACATGACATGACGTCTGACGGAGGCACAAAGATAAGTTATACTTAAGCCATATAGACCAGGGTCGATAATTTTTGAAGAAAAAAAAAATTGCAGTAGGATGAAACCCATTGAAAAAGGAGGGGAATATGATCAAAATGAAAGAAAAAATAAATTACGGTCGATCCGAGTCCGGGAAGTGGGAGGGGGTGTGTTTTTAAGGGTGAAAAATGGTTTTCCTTGATTTCCGGCAAAACTACAAGTCCTATGGAAAAAAATTAAATGGCAAAGTTGTAGGTAATGAAAAGGTCTCCAACTTTTGTATCGACAATTTTTTCACATAACCTCAAAATTTAGGTGAAAAATTCAAAAACCAAGTTTTTGGTTTTTTATTTTTATCTTTTTCAAAAAAAACTCTTTTTCTACGAAATTTTGTGAAAACTTACCTTATTATGTCCCAAATACACTGTAATTTATTTGATTCAAAATATTTATGTTTTCGTCTTATTTTTACTTAATATCAAAAAAGCACCCCAATTTTCAATCGAAAATTCTGACGTCAAAATATCAGCTTTTTTAAAAAGTTTAAAGGCTTTTTCTTCATTGAAATATCTACTTTTTGATGGTGTGAAAAAAATATACATTACTATAAGGAGTGTTCTCAGAATCAACGATTTATGAAACCCACCATTAGAGTAACTCAGTCCCCACTTCTCTATGAAATAACTTACAATGGGTTAAAAGCTAACCAAAAGTCACTCAGGTATATGAATTATCTCAAAACATCAATAAATAGTCATCTAAAAATATTATTTAAACAAGATTCTACAGCTTTTTCAGAATATTGTAGATGTCTTATTGAATATTAACTTTATTAACTTATTTTTTTGTTAATTATAGAAGTATATTTCAATTTGTAATTTTTTCGTTTTTGAATGAAACAGGAAATCTTAAGTTTTTTGAGTTTTTTAATAAATACCTCAAAATTGTACATAATGCTTCATTGAAATATCTACTTTCTGATGGTGTAAAAAAAATATACATTACTAGAAATGTTCTCAGAAAACGCAAAAAATTGAAAAAACCCAAATTCGAAATTTTTTTTCGATCATTATGTACAATTTTGAGATTTTATTAAAATTTACTATTTGATTACTCAAAAAACGTAAGATTTTCTGTTTCATTCATAAACGAAAAAATTACAAATTGAAATACCTATACTTCTATAATTAACAAAAAAATAAGTTAATTAAGTTAATATTTAATAAGACATCTACAATATTTTGAAAAAGCTGTAGAATCTTGTTTAAAAAATATTTTCAGATGACTATTTATTGCTGTTTTGAGATAATTCATATACCTGAGTGACTTTTGGTTAATTTTTAACCCATTGTAAGTTATTTCATGGAGAAGTGGGGACTGAGTTACTCTAATGGTGGGTTTCATAAATCGTTGATTCTGAGAACCCTCCTTATAGTAAAGTATATTTTTTTACACCATCAGAAAGTAGATGTTTCAATGAAAAAAAATCCATTAAACTTTTTGAAAAAAGGTGATATTTTGACGTCAGAATTTTCGATTGAAAATTGGGGTGCTTTTTTGATATTGAGTAAAAATAAGACGAAAACATGAATATTTTAAATCAAATAAATTACAGTGTATTTGGGACATAATAAGGTGAGTTTTCACAAAATTTCGTGAAAAAAACATTTTTTTGAAAAAGATATAAATAAAAAACCAAAAATTTGGTTTTTTGAATTTTTCACCTAAATTTTGAGGTTATGTGAAAAAATTGTCGATACAAAAGTTGTAGATCTTTTCATGACCTACAACTTTGCCATTTAATTTTTTTCCATAGGACTTGTAGTTTTGCCGGAAATCAAGGAAAACCATTTTTCACCCTTAAAAACTCACCCCTCCAACTTCCCGAAGTCAGATCGACCGTTATTTATTTTTCCTTTCATTTTGATCATATTCCCCTCCTTTTCTAATGGGTTTCATCCTACTGCGATTTTTTTTCATTTTTTACCATTTTTGAAGGTTTCGGCCCTGGTCTAATAGATTTCTTCGACTTATCCTTTCTGTCTATTTAGGTGACACTTTAGGTCTGACTGAGTAGTAGCGGTGCAAACGGAATAAGCAAGTTAAGATACACTTAAAGATGAGTGTCACTGGTGCAAACGGCCGTAAGGCGCCAAAAAGGGTTTGCTTCCAAAATATGAATCAGTCGAATCAGACTGTTTCAGCGTTTTCAACGAGTGTGAAATACAATTTTGAATAAAAACCACTGTATCTCTAGTTCTAGAAATTTGCAGGACCTTATCACATAAATTTGGTCAGTTTCAAAATGTTCGCGAAATTACCATACCTAAATATACAATTAATTTCATGATTTCTTCGATATCTGCATTCATTTATTTATTTGGCCGAATAATATTGTATGACACTTTCCAGGTTGACGAGAACTGATTTTTTTCTTTGATAAATACAGGGTGACTGGTGACGTGAGGGACAAAGGCTAACTGGGGATAGAGGCCCTCTAACTGAATGAGGATTGTGGGTTTAAATCTTACATAAGGCTATTAGTTTCGGATATACAGGTGTTCTTTGCAAAAGTGCTAAAACTATCGATATATTAACTAATAATGAAGAATTTCATTTTATTGCGTCAGCAATATTTCAGAATCACATTCAGTGTTATTTTCCATCAAGAATAGTATTTATCTTCGAGTGAATATGAATGAATTGTAATATTCGACTTTCAATGTATCATGAGCAATATAAAAGATTTGTGCCATTCAAACTGAAAACTGATTTTTACTCAATGTTTTTTGCAGATTCCTTTATTTTATTTCAATTTTTTTATCTCATTTACCAAGTTATATTTTTCACCTGACAGGAAAATATTTTTTTTTAATACGGACCTGCAATTTTTGAAACTTTTCTTTCTCGATCTGATGGAGAATATCCATAGTAACAAGATTGCCAAATATCAGCGAAAAATTTGCCATATTGACGAAAATATGGGAGTTCATAGTTTTAGCACTTCTGCAAAAATACTTTGTTTCTCTGAAAATAATAGTCTTATGGGACATTTAAACCCACGATCCTCATTCAGTTCGAGGTCCTCTATCTCCAGTTAGCCGTTGTCCCTTACGTCACCAGTCACCCGGTATAATATTTTTTTCTTTCGTGTTGATATATTACATCCTCGTCATTTTTTGGAGAAACTCTGCTTTTCGCTTTTCCCGCTATAGATGTCCTAACATCTGATTAGTTCTCCAAAGTTGCTGGCCGCAGTCAATAAAACGACTGCTTTGCAGGAAGGCTATCATAAGTCGTCTATGGCAAGGCCCCTATAAAGTATAAGCCATACTGATGAGTCCTAAGAGCCAATTGAGAAATTTCATTATTATTAATATTAATGAATCATTAATAGCTTAGGATTTTCGCTTTATAGCTCAGAATACAAATACAAAAAAATACAGACAATACATTGTAAAATAGAAATCATTGAAAGAATAAAATACAATAAGCTCAAAGTGAGTATGAAAAAAAAAACAGAAAGTACAAATATGAACACACTTGTGATAAAGCGGCTGTAGTAGACCGATAAGCATCATATCCTTAGACAAAGGAAAGGGGAGACGCGGCATGTCATTCATAAATTCAGGAATAGTTGAAGCCAACGTCCGAAACTATTTCCCATGAGTAGAACAAGGACAGCCCGATATAGCTGTCCTTGTTCTGATACGGACTCGGCAACAATGCAGAGACTTCGAACGTGTGAATCGAATAATTACCAGTGGCGTGGAGTTGCTGTTGTCGAAAGATTTGAAATTAATATTTTATACCGATATAAGCTTTCCTATATGGATTAATTGAATCAAATGAGGAATCGTTGGTCAAAAATATGGTAACCTCTTGAGTATATTTTCATTTTGAAATAACTTTGATTCTCACATACATTCACTATGGTATAAAATCATAATACATTTCCTTTGTAACATGGTATAAATTCGTATACGCTCGTTCTACTTAAACGAGTGCTAGGTATATCGTTTTGCCTAAATGTCTGTAATTTTGAGTCGAAAACGGTTTCAAACGATAGGGTCGACTACCTGAAGACGAATTCGTGGTCAAATTCAATTCTGTCCATTGGGCCGTCTATTTTTTGTTCCTTGTTATCAAAGATATAGACAAAATTGTAAACTGAACCATAGAAAATTCAGTTAGAATATTGAAAAGAAGAAACTTCATATTTCCATAACAAGATATCCAACTCGAGTGAAATTTATTTTGTGAATGAAGATTAAGACACTGAATGTTCATGCAAAATTTCAAGAACATCAGATCATCTGAACCATAGAAAAGTCAATTGGAATATTGAAAAGGAGAATCTCTTTATTTCCATTAAAAGTTAACCAATTGAAGTCAATTTCATTTTGTGTACCTATAAATATTGATATACTGAATGTTTATGCAAAATTTCAAGAGGATCGAATCATCAGAACCATAGTGTAATTTTTTTGATTGTATCTATCCCAAGTCCGGTAATAGCTTCATTGCTCCACCTATGAACCAGAGCTCAAAAGCATATGCTCATGGAATGAAAGCTTTTTTATGGCTATAAACTGCACTCAAACTCTTGAAGATTTATTCAACATAACATAATTAACAAAATAAAGCAGATTATTAAGAAAAAACATTTTTCATACAGAAATTATATCTTCAGAATTATTTATTACAGGACAAAAACAGTGGTGCTACAGTTAACTCTCAGAAATCAAAATGCATTCAAAAACATAAATCAGTAATATATTGCTTCTGAACCGTTCTTAAAATATCTCGAATCGAATTGAACATTCTTCATTCAATTGTATCAACTCAAGCTTAGAGAAAAACTGGGAAAAGAAAGTAGATAAGATTTGAATGTTATATATGATAAAATACTATAAAAATTGAGAACAGTATTCACAAAATGGAACAAATCATCGATTAAAATTAACATACAGAATTATATCTTAATAGTTATTTAATAAACTAGGTTATTAAAGACAGCGACTAATGGTCAAGATATTTTAATGCGTGAGCGGAGCGAACGCGTTAATAGTTAGAGACCATTATTCCCTCGATTAATAACCGGGTTTATTAAAAGATTTTTCGGTCGATCTCAACATGAATAGTGTATAAGTTCTTGATAAAAATACATTCTCAATTGGCACAAGACATACATTTGACGTAAAGGAATTTCTATGTTCTTATTTTCCAGTAGAGTTTTGACATTTCTCGTAGTGCTTCTGAATACTTTGTGTACGGTTGCCATGAGAATTGCACATTAAAATGGCTAAAAAAAATTGAGCATTAAAATGGGTCATTAATGCTCAATTTCGTACACATTGAAAGCACCTTTTATTTCGAGGTCGGCGGAAAAAAATATTAATAAGGACATAAAAACAACGGTGACATGATTCCATTCTCTCAGAATGTATTCACATGATTCACCATCATAAATCAGTAATATTGATTTTGAATTATTCCTATGAAAAAATCATAACAAATCGAATACTCTGCAGTACCAACTCAATATCAGAGAAAAAAAGGAAAAAATAGTGTTCAAGTTTTGTATATAAGGTAGGACTACCATCCACAGATCTGTACCACTTTGAAATCGTATCTAAATGAGATAAAATGTTGTTGAAAGTTATATCCTTTCGGTGAATAGAAGGCAAAAGTTAATGCGAAGGCTCCCAACGTCGTATTAAATTTTGCCTAGTCGTTCCTTTCAACAATCTTTGAAATGAATCACCTACAGCTCCAGGACTGACAGATGCCTGATAATATTCATGTTTGTACTTTTAACAATAAGCGAAAAGGTAACGTACCGATATTGTTACTTCTGTTGATTCTGATACGAGTGATTTTTCTATCAAACAATCCAGCAATGTTTTCAATGAAGTTATTTTATGCTTAATCCTTCGAACAGACTGCTGCTATGAACGAATCTTTACATTTTGACTCTACACTCTCTTCCTTATAATGTTAATAATAATAAATAATGCTCTCAAACTAAATAAAATATCTTGACCATAAGTCGCTGTCTTAAATAACCTAGTTTCGTTTTCTGGGGCGTAATTCAAGGATGAGCCTCTAATATACTTTTTTCTTCAAACGTCAAAAAATGACAAGGTTCGCGCATTGGCAAGAATATGCGAAGTGACCCTTTTTTCATTTCCTTCGTTACTATGACACCGTGCGCGAAGTAGTGTGCGAAATATTTACTTCGCACACTGCATGTAAACTATATGGGATTTTTATATTTTAACTTGGTAAATTTCTTGAAATCCACGTTTTAACATTGAGTGTTGCTTTCAACATAGAATTTATTGCCCATAGTTATAATACCTAATTACTTGATTTGGAAAAACAGTTCAAACCAGTTCAATATTTTTTTTCATATTAAGCTAAGCGTTTGTAGAAAAAATTTTGTTTGCATCTCATGCGCGAAATACTTTGGTGATCTCCACTATTTTTTTTAACTCGGCTGCGCCTTGTTAAAAAAATCAGTTCTCGATCACCAAAGTAGCATTTCGCGCACTAGATACAAAATAGTTATATTTATGTGCGTTAATATTCCTTTTTCTCACCTCAGGCGTAGAAAATACACTAGTGTGCGAATCTTCCACATAAGCTCTTTATCACAAGTGAAACAGTAAAATTAATTATGAACTAGTGGACCACTTAAATGAAATTTTCACCTACGCTTTCTAATTTGACATGTTCATGGTTTCTCGGTAATGTTGGAAGGTATTAAATCAGTATTCTCAACTGCTTGCTCCAGTTTGACAACAGGACATTCCACATTCTCTACAAT
The DNA here is from genome assembly GCA_013421045.1 of Propylea japonica. Lineage (NCBI taxonomy): Eukaryota > Metazoa > Arthropoda > Insecta > Coleoptera > Coccinellidae > Propylea > Propylea japonica. The sequence continues at coordinate 42,232,362 of CM024242.1, read as the reverse complement.
GAAAACAAAAATCACACAAAATATGGTTAGTCAGCAATGTAACAAGAAATACAAGTTTTACCTTCTTTTCGGAGAACAAGCAATAGCATCAACATTCTGATAGATTTCTTCATCGAGAGATGAAATTTGATCTTCGGAAATATAATTCTTCGAATATTCGCTTCTGTAGTGTGAATTATAACTGCATAATCATCCTTAAGCACTTGTGGGAGTTTCATTCGCAGTGGAGCTGGAGCTGCAAAAGAGTTCGCAATTAATGTAATGAAATTAAGCCAAATGATTTCTGCATACATAAAACAATGATTACTGATACATATCTCCTATTTCTCTATTCCATCATAATTTGGAAAGATTTTCCATAGAAGCATCTCTATTTAGTTCATTGAATTGAAATTCCAGGAAGCTCCTGTAAGCTTACCTTGAATACGTTAGTCCGAAGAATGGTTTCACAGGAATAGGATTGGCATATTAAGAAATTTGGTACCATTTAGTAGAAAACTGTCTTTTGGTTCAAAATGTTCCGAACATAACTATTCTGTTGTAAGTTTCTATCTCCAGCTGAGTCCATAAATCCATATATTCCTTCTCCAAGTATCAAAAAAATATAAAAGGAAATTATGAGAATTGAACTATCTACGCCAATGATTTGCAAAACAGAACAAACCTGTAAAAACTCAAATTAGGGTTGGAGGGGTCCAAGTTCGAAAGACACTTTTTCAACTTTAAACTAGAGTAAACCGTTGACAGAATCGTGGAAACCACAGAATACTAATGTCGAAATCGTGCCGGCAACGGTGTATCAAACATCAAATGTCAAATCGGAGCAAACTCACCTGATTGGCCTTGAGATCTATCGATCGGATGAGAAACAATTTATGAATGAAACTGAGAAAACCGGTGTTGTCACGTTTAAGAGAGATCAATGTCAAAAATCCTTGAATTTCGTTGTAACTACGAATTCCGTTCTTACTGCCTTGAAAGTTCGGTCGAAAAGACTTCGAATAGGTTGGGTATTAGCTTTTATAAGAGTTTACTCAAGTTTTCTGTGGATGAAGATTTGAAGAGGGAATAAATTCCACCGAAAGGATCAATTATATGGATGTAGTTTGTGGTTGTTTATGGAATTCATTGAAATTCCTAATATTTCATTCTATTAGTATTCGTTTCGTACGATTACAAAATCAATATCATATATCAGTAATCTAGATAATTGTAGGTATTCCACGTTGCTATTTCAGTATTTCTGAACGATTTGATGTTAATAAATCTGATATCTTCGGAAACTTGACAACGTTGCGCATATTTTGGCGTAATTACCAGTCGTCCAGTTCAGTTCTGAAGGTAGGAATGTTGGCTTCAGTATCTAGCATTGCATACCGCGTCTCGTCTTTCCTTTGTCTGTGTGTAATTTATTCAGACAAATATTTTTTTGTGTTTCAATTAATTATTTTTCATTGGTCAATATTCTTAGATTGTTCCTCTCACTCATCTTTATTTAGTTTATTCTTGCATATTGAATGAATTGAAATAAATATTTGTTGTTGACCCGTCCGTGCATTGCGCTTTAAAAACTGTTATTCTCCATTGAAATAAGATTGGAATTAACATTCAATTATGTTTATTCAATTGATTGAATTCACAAAGATTCATAGTTCATTTTATAACAAGATGAAAGAGTTGTGAAATATCGACACGAAAAAAAATTTTCATCCGAAATTTCGGACCACGTTTTTGATAGGTCTTATTGTCGTGGTTATTGATACTTATATCGATTTCGTTTTGTATTTCCATTGAAGAAAAAATACTGTATTCATTCATTCACTTAAGAGAAGAAGCAGGACGAATCCAACCAATTTCAGATCTATTAGTTATTTGATTGCCCCCTAATATGAGATCATTATGAATATACAGGATCTCTATAAATGATTGTAACAGCGCAGTTGGCCTTGAATTATTCAATTCAATTTTAATTTAGGTATAAATGATCCGAAAAAATTATTTTAAGAGAAAATTCAGACAGTGAAATGATATTAGATTGAATATGAATAGTAATGAAACAGCATGAAAGAACACAAACTTCCTGGTAGCGTGTTAGCGAGTATCAAAAAAAATTTTCAGAACACACTGATGGTGTGCCGAGAAATAAAAAATGAGAGGTAAACACTAATATAGAAATATTAGAATAAGATATATAAAATGCAATAAATGAAGATAAAGATATGTATTAAGATATTGAAATAGTTTTATACTCAGCCAATATTCCACCAGAAAATCTACACTTTCCACCTGTTTCCAAATTAAGCAAGCAATTTTACAATATATCTCTCTAAGCGAAAATCTAAGAATCATGAATTCGTACAAACGAACATCTCTCATCCCGGAAAAACATCGCGAATTCCAAACCGGTTTTTTCGATGCGTACCAGAACTAGTATCAGTGGCGCTTCATAAATTCGGGCTGAGGAAAGCAATATGGGGAGGACGACTTAATCGTTACACACCACCCCAACTGGGTGAAAAAAATTTGGAAACTTGAGAAGTTTTCAAATTTTTTATGTTCAATGAAAACCAAGTTTGCAGATAATCCTGGTTAAAAAAAAGAAAAGGTATAGGTACCACAGTAAATGCAGCCTATAGCTCAACAGGCAAAAAAAAATGTTAAGAGAAAAAGATAAAGGTTTGAATGCAACACCAGAATATTATGACGTTATGATCGCTTGATTCCCAGATAACAAATCATCGAAATAATTTAGAATCAAACAACACATCTAACTTGAAAAGTGTTTCCCACAAAAAATACTAATTTTCCCAACAGGAACTATCGAAAGATAGATTATTTTTCGTGAAGTAACAATAATTCACTATGTCGCACATAAAACTTTATACGACTACCGTCATGTAGCCAAGATAAATAAAATAAATAAACTAAGTTGAGCTATCTGAATCTGCACTAAAATATTCCTCGTCCGAATCATCAACATGAACGGACTTAAGGTCCTTAATGTGCCAACGACCCAAACCATTGCCATCCATGTCCCTCAGTTCATAAACTAGATTGGAAACAACTTTAGATACTACACAAGGTACATATTTAGGAGCTAATTTAGCAGAAAAGTTATTAGCCGCTGAAGACAAAATAGTATTTCTCTTCCAAACCTTATCACCAATATGAAATCTGATATCCCGCTTTCTCAAATTATACTGTTGAGCGTTTCGGAGATAGGCCTGATGTATCCTTTTACGAACATCAATAAACAATTCGGGAAGTTCCTGAATATCATCAATACGCTGCGATTTATCTGAAATAGAAATGACATTATTCACATTGTCAGAGATTTTTCCATAATAATCGCCAGTCACGGGAATATTTCTCGCAAAATTAAGAAAAGCCGGTGTAAAACCTGTGACATCATGTTTAGCATGCCTAATTGCTTGAGCTACCTTGAAGATAGATGTATCCCAAGTTCTATGGTTATCATGAATATAACATCTAATTGAAGTTACAATAACTCTATTTACTCGTTCGGTAAAATTTACTTGTGGGTGATACTTGGCGTTATACCAAATTTTCTGAACCCGATAGGTCTCCATCAAATTTTTGAACTCCCTACTGACAAACTGACTGCCATTATCAACAATAAAAATTTGAGGTACACCATATATAAGGAAAACATTATTTTCAATGAATTTAGGAATATTCTTTGAGGTAGCCTTTGACATGGGATGCACCAATACAAATTTAGTGAACCAATCAACAATAACTAAGAGATACTGATTTCCGTTCTTAGATCTAGGGTATGGACCTAATAGATCCGCTGAGATACATTGAAAAGGGAAATTAATATTTTTGTAAGTTCCCATTAGACCAGCCTGAGGTAAATTGGAACTTTTACAGGCAGCGCAAATAGGGCATTTTCTGACATATTTATATACGTCCTTTCTAATTTTCGGCCAATAATACAATTCAGATATTCGAGAGAGGGTTTTAGATATTTCTAAATGAGCAGAAGTTTCTTTGTCATGATAAAATTGAAGAACTTCATTTCGGTTTGCAGAAGGCACAACTATTTTCCAGTCTGTAAGATTACTTACGATTTTATTTCGAGACAAAATGTGTTTATAAAGAATTCCATTTTCAACGCGAAATGATGGAAATAATTCGGGGTTTTTCCCTACTTTCTTTAACATAGAATCGTACCACACATCGGGTTGAAAAGTAGAAACGTCGATTACAAAAATGTCTGCTACCGATCTCGATAAAGCATCAACCACAATATTCAACGATCCTTTACGATGTTTAATAGTGAAATCAAATTGTGAAAGTTTAACTGCCCATCTGGTTAAACGTCCTGATGGATTAGATAAGTTATGAAGGTAAATAAGGGATGCATGATCTGTTTCGATAGTAAACTTAGTACCCTCAACATAGCTTCTAAACTTCTCTATACCGAATATAACAGCCAAAAGTTCTTTTTCTGTGACCGTATATTTACGCTGACAACTTGAAAAGTGTTTTACTCGCGTAAGCCACCGGATGTTCTATGCCATCACACTCCTGATACAAAATAGCACCTACACCAGTGTCAGAGGCATCACATTGAATGACGAATGGTTTGGAAAAATCAGGGCTTGCTAACACTGGAGCAGAAATTAGACGAGATTTTATTTCATTAAAAGCTGCCTCAGCCTGAGGTGTCCAGCTTATAGGTTGTCCCTTTTTCCTACCATGCAAAAGATCTGAAATTGGAGAACATATTGATGAGAAATCTTTAATAAAACGACGGTACCAACTAACAAGACCAATTAATCGTTTAATCTCAGTAGTATTTTTGGGTGTTGGATAATTTACTATGGCAGAAACCTTCTCTGGGTCGGTTCTCAATCCATTCTCATCTACTACGAAACCAAGATAAACCAGAGAAGAACGACAAAATTCACACTTGTCTAAATTAACCGTAAGATTAGCATTCTTTAGTCTTTGAAAAACCTCTTTTAAAACTTTGACATGTAATTCAAATGTTGGGGTAGCAACTATAATATCATCGAGGTAAACAAAACAATACGGTTCCAAGTCATGACCAATTACTTTATCCATCAAACGAGCCATAGCTTTGGGACTGTTTTTCAATCCAAAAGGACTAACAATAAATTCAAAAAGACCCCTTCCCTGAACAGCAAATGCAGTTTTTTCACGCGAGGACTCTTCCAACGGTATCTGGAAAAAGGCTTTAGTTAAATCAATGGAAGACAGGTATCTAGCATTTCTCAGTTTACTTAAAATACTATCGATATGAGGCATGGGATAAGTATCATCGGTCGTAACAGCATTCAATTTTCGGCCATCAAAACATACACGATATTTCCCAGTACGTTTGGGAACCAACCACAACGGGCTGCACCAGGCAGATTGGGAAGGTTGAATAACCTTGAGCCTGAACATTTCATCAATTTCTCTATTTAGATGACCCTGCATAGCAGGTGACAAAGGATATTGTCGCTGCACAATAGGTTTTGAATTTCCGGTGTCGATATGATGAGTTATCAAGTGAGTACGACCAATTTTATCTTTAGGAGCAATTGATTCAAAAGATGTAACCACTGTTTGAAGTTCAATTTTCTGAGCTGCAGTCAACTCAGCATAAGGTTCAATAGTATTTACAGCACATATAGAATGATCAAGGGAATAGGAAAAATTAGAAAAATTAACCTCAATCCGAAACAGTTTGAAAAAATCCATACCTAGAATGAGATTGTGTGTTACAAAAGGAATTATCAAAACTTTCAACCTTTTAGTTACACCTTCTAGAGAAATAGGAACCAAAATAAACCCTAGAAAATCCTGAGGTTTACCATCCGCAGTTGTTACATTAATAGGAGATTCATACATGATAGGAATGTTATATTTTTGTAAAATATTGAAACCAGCAGAACCTAAAATTGACGAGGTACTACCTGTATCAGCTAGAGCGAGAATACTCTGATAAAAAATTTCAACGTTTAAATAAGGACGATTATCATTGGGTTTACTGACGAAAATAGGATTCAAATTTACAGGAGAAGAAAAGAAGTTTTTTACTACATTTAACCATTCCTGCCATTCGGACAAGGACTTTTTTACTGGTTCTGATATTTTTTTCTCTCGTTGGACTTGCTGGAAGTGCGATTGACTACCGGTTGATTTTCTGAACTTCGAGGTTTTTGAATGCTGACGAGATTCAGGTTCTCGCCACCTCTTTTCACGTTTTTTGAATTGCATTGATTACATTTAGATTTAATTGTATTTTTCAAGCCACAACCGTAACAAAAAACTGATCTAGGTTTTCTACATTGCGGATAATTATGACCAGCTAAACCACAATTCCAACATCGAGAACTGGTTACAGTAGATACATTAGGAGAAGAAACATATTTCCGGGAACTTGACCTGTGAACCCGAGAAAACGAGAATGATTCATCGAAAGGCCTACTGAGATCTGGTTCTAACAAGCTTGCATCATGAGTAGGTTGTGCCTTATAGCGATCAGCTCATATCCTAGACTCCTCCAACTTCTTACAAAGCTCTGAAAGTTCACTGACAGTCTGAGGACTATGCAATGCCAAACCTGAAATAAAAAATGGTAACAGATTTCGTCGAATTTTCTGCACCCTGGACTTCTCATCTGGCTTATTCCTCAATCGATTAAAGAGGCCTTCCATGGAAGAAATATATAAAGCTAACCGCTCGTCTACACCTTGGGTTCTAGAATTTATCTCTTGCTCTAAGTCATCCTCATAAAAATATGGAAGAAAATCCTTCTTCAATTCTTCAACCAATTCATCCCAAGATTGAAATTTACATTTATTATTAACAAACCAAGTCCAAGCAGAACCCTTGAACAAATCACAAGCCGACTGAAACAGTTCCTGCTTTGAAACACCTCGAGCTTGCCTCAAAAGTTCAACCCTTTCTAAAAATGAAGACAGAGATTCAGTTTCATTGGAACCAGTGAAATGAATATTCCACTTATAAGGAGCAATAAATCTAACATTAGAGGGACTGATACAGTTGACAGGAGCAGATGTCTCAATTGGAGTAGAAGTACTCGCAGGAGAAACCTTAAAATCAAAATCTGCCTCTAAACTCAACACTTCATACTGCATTTTTTTCTTTGTAGAAACCTCATCATCATCATCCGTAGCTAATCTAGATAAACGATTCGATAGATGAGTCAACCGACTAGAAATTCTGCTATAAATGGAATCACCTTTATTTCCATCGAAATTAGAAATTATTTTCTTAAGATCACTAAGAGTTTCTGTCATTTCAGTGACGTCTTGAGAATGAGAATAAGGATTCGCAAATATATTTAAACTACGATTCGCTTTCTCCTGACTGAGGAGACCCCGCAAGATTTTTCTTTTTGTATCGACATCGCCGGTAGGTTCTGTTGTAGTAATATCTATTTTTTTTATTTATTCAATAGTTTCCAATTCATTTCATTAGTATATGCACTGGACAGCCTGTATATTCTCAGTTACCTGGAACTGATATCTGCTGTGCCTGCGCAATTCAACAAGTTTGAACAATATGTCAGAGTCTAAGAACAACTTCCGAGTGTTTCTTATCGCTACCGCTAATTTTCTTAATTGTATTTTCCGCTATTTTTCTATTTTCTCTTATTTTGAGATAGAACCTTGTGTTCCGCTATTTTAAGTGAAGTACGCTATTATTTTGTGAAAGAGACCCTATTATTCTGTGAAAGAGACACTATTATTGAAGAATTGAAGATCACCGACCCCGTCCGAGAGTACTCTCCAGAAGATTGGTCGAAGAATACTGTTTGGTGAGTCTGGTGCATTTTACTTTATTTTCTTTCACTTTATTTTTACAACACCTATGATTTTTGATTAATACAGTCCACTAAATTCTCTCCACATAAAGAGTTACCGCAACATTTTGGACCTTCAGGAGCCGAATATTGAATTGTTTTTTATTCATATTTGTTTTTATTGCTTAGTAATTGAAGTTTCGCAAATTACATGCAGAATTATTAGTTATTAATTATAGTGAGTTTTATTCGATTATTCCTCTTATCTCCGATAATTAATATATTGTTCCATATTCTTGTTGCAAGCGATAATTTTTTATTTGTACGCTTGATCTCCCCAGTAAACTCGTTTACTGACTACATTTTGCAGGAGTGTTGATACGGTCGATATTCGAGTTTTCTACGTTCGATTTATTTATTGAATTTCCTTTCGTTTTCCGATTAAATTATGGCTACTAAAATAAAACGAGCCCGTGCGTATCGCAATACTGCTGTCGCCGAAATTCAACTTCTGAGTAATTTCGCAAAACAGGCAGAATCTGATGTAAATAAATTCAGAATTTTTAAAGCAAGATTTTCGGACATTGAAAGAATTAGGGAGGAATTTGAAAAACATCACGTAATTATTGTAGATTCAGTTCTTCAAGAGGAAGATTGTGATTTGAGTTTGGAAGAAACCATAAGAGATGGTTTTTTAGCAGATTATTACGAAATTAAAGCCATTCATGAAACTTTAATTCTCGATGATTTTAAAAAATCAGAAAATTCGAATTCTTCTCCTTCTTGTTCGGAATATAACGCAAATGTGAAGTTGTCTAAATTAGAATTGAAACGTTTTACTGGTGACTGTACGCAATTCCCTTCTTTTATAGGTTTATTCAATTCTTTGGTACACAATAATACGTCGTTGAGTAATGATGAAAAAATTAGTTATCTGGTTTCAACCCTCGATGGACCGCCTTTAAAACTAATTCAAAATTACGAATTCTGTGGTAGAAATTACCAAACGGCTTATGATACTTTATATCAGCGTTACAACAATAAGCGTTGGCTCGCTAAATGTCATTGGCGACGCATTGAAGGTACAGTTAAAATTAAATCGAATGTGCCGAACGCCCTCCGAAATTTATTAGATACATTTCAAGAAAACATTTCTGCCTTGAGAAACTTACAATTCCCCACTGACGAATGGGATTTCATTTTACTTATGATGTTGTATGATCGGTTAGATGACGATACAATCTCCCGATTCGAACATTCTTATGGTTCATCTGAGATTCCCGAATATAAAGATCTCACGACCTTTTTGGAACGTGAATGTATTGCTTCCGAAATGATTAATAGTGATCAACCTTCTACTAGTGGTATAAATTCAGTTGGTAGAAAACCTTATACCAAAGATAAAATGAAAAACTTTTTTGTCGAAAACTCGGCAAACTCGAACAGCTCTAGTTCCTCAAAAACGACCATTCCATATTTAAATGCAAAACTTTTCTTGGCATGAAACCGTTTGAACGCTATAATTTGGCTAAAAAATTGCATTTATGTTTCAATTGCTTATCAAATGTTCATGATATTCGTTCCTGTGCCTCTAAGTCTACCTGCCGTCAATGTTCAATGAAACATCATACCTTTTTACATTTCAAACTAGACAAAGATGAAAAGTCAGGTGCGCAAAACGCTACCACAACTAGTTCAGAATCGCAATCTGTTGTGAACTTTGCAGGAGCTGGAGTTCTCAATTCTGAAAAAACTTCTTTTGTTCTTTTAGCCACTGCCTTAGTTGAAGTGTCCGATTCAAATGGAACTTTCCATAAATTACGTTGTCTTATTGATTCTGGTAGTATGACTTCGTTTATAGCAAGGAAATCAGCGTCACGTTTGGGTTTAAAATTTGAAAACGTTTTTCTTGAGGTTACAGGATTGAACTCTTCGAAATCGTGTATCAGTAAGGGTTCAGTTTCTCTCACTGTTAAACCAGTCGGACAAGCATCCCCAGTTTTGTATACGAACGCATCTATAATTGATCAAATTACAGAAAAATTACCGACTACGCCTGTGCCCGCTTGCATTGGTGATGAATTCAGAAATTTAAAATTAGCCGATGCCACTTTCCATATTCCTGGACATGTGGATATTTTGTTTGGAGCGGATATGTTTTCGAAAATTTTGCTCAGTGGTCACGTCACTGGTATTAATGGAATTAATGCCTTCAACTCAATTTTTGGTTATATACTCATGGGAGGTGGATCAGACCTCTCTCAAAATTGTACCTCCTCATTTTTTTGTGACATACGTTGTCAAGAAAGCGACATATCACTTCCTCAAATTGTGAACCGTTTTGGGGAAACTGAATCTGTTCCCTCGGTGAGTATTGACTCTCCTCATAATCAATTATGTGAGAAAATATTTGTTTCTTTACCCTTTGCCAATAGTATGCCCAACTTTAGCGGCATGAAAGAACTTGCTTCCAAGCGATTCGTTTCCTTAGAGCGTCGACTTATGAAAGATCTTTTTCTCTATAACGATTACTCTGCATTTATTCCCGAATATCTCGATTGCGAACATATGGAGATTGTTCCATATAATTCTTTACACAACAATCCTTATAACCTCATTCACCATTGTCTCTTGAAACCATTAAGTACCTTTAAGACCGTTACATATGAAATATCATCTGCTCCATTTGTAGTTTCGCGATTTTTGAAACGGTTTGAGCAAGATGAAGGTAACGATTTTCCTTTGGCAACGAAAGTGTTGCTTGAAGCCACTTTTATTTACGATGTTGTCACTGGTGCTTCCTCAGTCGAAAAAGCTGAAATATTACAAGACCAATTGATTGGTTTATTCGAAAAGAGAGGTTTTCAATTTAGAAAATGGTCAAGTAACAATCAAAAACTTTTGGAAATTATTCCTACTTCCATGCGTAGCATAGAACATCTTGATTTCTGTTCTGATGGTGACTCATCTTCTCTAAAAATTTTAGGATTATTATGTAATCCAATTTCATATAGTTTTTCGTTTTCTGTTGCACCTTCGAACGATACAAGATGTACGAAAACACAAGTTTTGTCACAACTAGAACGACTATATAATCCAGTCACATTTTTAATTGAATATTTAATTCAGAGATTCTGGATTATGGGTTTTGCGTGGAATGATCAACCACCGGACGAGATTTTACTTATTTATAATCGGTTTGTTTCACACATTCAATATCTTTCGCGATTTGAAACAACAAGACATTTAAATTGCTCAATTAATTCTAAATTTGAGTTACACGGCTTTTGTGATAGCTCTGAAGAAGGTTATTACGCTATTTTGTATTTAGAAACGGTTCATTCTAATGATAGCGTTTACATCAATTTTGTTTTTGCTAAACGTGAAATTGCACTTATCAAGGAAATGTGTATCCCGCGCTTAGAATTGTGTGCTATAGTTTTGGTAATAAAATTTTCATTATTAGTATTAGAACTTTCAGCTGATGAATATTCCTTTGCAACCATTCAAGCCTGGTCGGATTCACAGGTAGTTTTGGAATGGTTTCGATCACTTTCTTATAACTCGTTTTGGTTGAGTGGTACAAAGTTTGAGTTTAGTGATCAATCTCAATTTGAATTCAAATTATATCAACTCTCTGAAAATTTTGTTTCGGAATATTGTATATGTTGTGAAGAGAAGAAAGTAGCTTTATTCGCAACCCTTGATATTCAACGTTTTCGTGAATTTCTTTCAGAAAAATATTCACATTTTCCGATAGTATCACGTATTTCTGTTTATTTCATGAGATTTATTCGTAATATCTCTCGCTTTATTCGCAACCCTTGATATTCAACGTTTTCGTGAATTTCTTTCAGAAAAAATTCACATTTTCCGATAGTATCACGTATTTCTGTTTATTTCATGAGATTTATTCGTAATATCTCTCGTGGGGATTAAAAACGATGTGATCTTCTGAGTTATAGAATGTCGTCTGGCATTGCTAACTCTAGCGAATATACCAAAATTGTTTCCTTCCTGAATGAATTTTCAGGTAACACACCAGCTGTATTTTTGTTTGTTAAACAGCTGTGAAAATTGTTTTTGCTATGTTTCGAAAAATCCAAAGTCTATCAGCCCTCTCTGTGCAACTTATCAATTCAAAGTTCTCAACAATAATAAACGTCGAAATCTGATTTTTGCGTTACCAATAAGTAGCGATGAGGAATAATCTTTTTTTTTTATTTTGCTCATGTTATTTGTTATTATAAGTTTTTTTGCATGATAGTTTGCGCAATTTCATATTCATTATTTTTTCTGTTTTTTTTCTCTCAAGCTCTTTTGAAAAATGCTATGGCATTTTTGGGGGGCAGGAAATGTTGTAGTAATTTCTTTTTTTTTTATTTATTCAATAGTTTCCAATTTAAATTCATTTCATTAGTATATGCACTGGACAGCCTGTATATTCTCAGTTACCTGGAACTGATATCTGCTGTGCCTGCGCAATTCAACAAGTTTGAACAATATGTCAGAGTCTAAGAACAACTTCCGAGTGTTTCTTATCGCTACCGCTAATTTTCTTAATTGTATTTTCCGCTATTTTTCTATTTTCTCTTATTTTGAGATAGAACCTTGTGTTCCGCTATTTTAAGTGAAGTACGCTATTATTTTGTGAAAGAGACCCTATTATTCTGTGAAAGAGACACTATTATTGAAGAATTGAAGATCACCGACCCCGTCCGAGAGTACTCTCCAGAAGATTGGTCGAAGAATACTGTTTGGTGAGTCTGGTGCATTTTACTTTATTTTCTTTCACTTTATTTTTACAACACCTATGATTTTTGATTAATAAATTCCACTAAATTCTCTCCACATAAAGAGTTACCGCAACAGGTTCAATACCACGAATTTTAATCTCATACGATAATTCATTGATTTTCAAATAATTAGGATTCATAGCGTATTATAAAGATACAGATCGAATAAAAATATCGAAAATAAAATTGGTTCACAAATATCATACAAGTGTGAAATCAAACGCAAAACCCAATGAGATGAGAGAAGTTCGCTGTGTAACAGGGAGATATCGCTCAGAATATACTTAGTAACTAAATATTAATGACAAGATACCAAATTCTGTCGGATCAGATATATAACAAAAAAATTATATACTAAGTTCCGCCAAGCAAGACTAGAAAATGAAAAATAATAAAGAAATTGCCAAGCAAGTGATTCTTTGAAAGCTATCGAATGATTTTTGGGCCCCACGTTGGGCGCCAATTGTGTAGCCTAAAATTTACACGTATGCCTGTCGGCTGCTCACGTGAGGGTGTGAGCACAAATATTTGAATTGAACTTGACAAAAGAAAATAAGAAAGTTGGGCGCCAGGTTTACCAAAGTAAACCGAAATGTATAAAATACCAGTTAAAGGAATTATAAGATATCTTGCTTAGCGGTAAAAAAAATAATATTAAAATTTAACAGATTTATCAAAACTAAGTACAAGTTTGGATTTTGCTGAAGGCGTTAGAAATCAGAACATTTACAAAAAAAGAAATGAGAAATTCCTGTGATCTCTATGAATTTAAATTTATAGTAATCAGAACTCCAGACAGAATTTGGATGAAAAATATCGAAATATAAATTTTGACAACCTCACGTGCAACTCGTGGGTGATTCCTTGGAAGTAGATCTCTGACCTCCAGGCAAATTTGGAAAACAACGTTGACTTCAACAAAAGGTAGACTTTGGATCAGATGCTTATTGCTCCAAGATATTTCAGATGTAGGTAGTTCCAGATAAACTTCTGTGTCTGTGTATTCTGAAGAATATTGATGGTGGTGTAGTATTCAGTTCACTTCAGGCACAGGAAAGCAGTTGGAATAGCCTCAGTTATAATTTCCAGTTCCAGAACCTTCTTCTGAAGTGTGTCGATGCTTGCGCATGCGTAGAGAAAAACAGGAATTAATTTAGAACAAAGAAAATTTAGAAAAATATGTTCTGATGAAAATTGAGAAAGCAGATAAAATATATTAATGTAAGAATTTGAAATAAAAATTGTCAATTGTAATTCTTAAAATTAACAACAAAGATTAAAGAAACTTCCCGGAAAGAAAGAAGAAATATATGATAAGATTAACAAGTCAATTTTAATTTGGGTATAAATGATCCGAAAAAATTATTTTAAGAGAAAATTCAGACAGTGAAATGATATTAGATTGAATATGAATAGTAATGAAACAGCATAAAAGAACACAAACTTCCTGGTAGCGTGTTAGCGAGTATCAAAAAAAATTTTCAGAACACACTGATGGTGTGCCGAGAAATAAAAAATGAGAGGTAAACACTAATATAGAAATATTAGAATTAGATATATAAAATGCAATAAATGAAGATAAAGATATGTATTAAGATATTGAAATAGTTTTATACTCAGCCAATATTCCACCAGAAAATCTACACTTTCCACCTGTTTCCAAATTAAGCAAGCAATTTTACAATATATCTCTCTAAGCGAAAATCTAAGAATCATGAATTCGTACAAACGAACATCTCTCATCCCGGAAAAACATCGCGAATTCCAAACCGGTTCTTTCGATGCGTACCAGAACTAGTATCAGTGGCGCTTCATAAATTCGGGCTGAGGAAAGCAATATGGGGAGGACGACTTAATCGTTACACACCACCCCAACTGGGTGAAAAAAATTTGGAAACTTGAGAAGTTTTCAAATTTTTTATGTTCAATGAAAACCAAGTGATCGGTGTAGATTTCTCGATTGTTTCACATTATAACTGAATAAAAACTTGACTTTATTATGGTTTTCGGTAATATGAGGATGTCATTCATCATCTGGGCCTTTCATTGCATCCTATCCGTTTGTTAGAGTAAATCATTTAAATTTTCTTTCCCAGCATACCAGTGCCATCTCTGGTACATATTTCCATATTTCGTAATGTTAGCAAAGAGATCTGTAACATCTTTTATATTTTATTCAACATATGTATAAAGAGTAAATACGATAAATGTAACATATTGTAATACAGTCTACTGCGAAATAAACGTATCATTATTGCTTTATTTAGTTATTTGCAAAAGTTCATATTTTCTTTCGATAAACCAGCCCATAATTAAACAAGTGGCCCAAGCGAGCCGGATTTTCGAAAATTTGTTAATTTCAAAAGCTGAAATCTGCGTTTAATTTGCAATCAAGAACACGCCCCTGTGCAAAGGTGGGTGATTCGACGAGGTCCTTTTCTGTCTATTCTGGTTCATTCAAGGAATTCTCCAAGGTACAAAAGGCATTCTTGGTCAGATCAAGCTATCCAGAGGTAAATTTGAATTGGTTCACTGGTCGAATTTCTTTCATCATTTCAAGAACAAAAAACGAACGTAAACTCGAAGTGAGTATCTACAATACATATGCTACACATCTCAAATGGAATCTGGTGATAATTTTCCGAAGGGAAATTAAATAATTATTTTTCAAAAACTTGTAAAGTGAACATTTTATGTGTTATATCATTTGAAATCTTACTTGCAGTATACATCTAAGTTTTAACAGCAGATTCATTAGTTATCATTGATAAGATTTTTGCTTACTCTGATGAACTTTTTTGAATATTGTTTATATTAAATTGGTATAATCATATGCACATCAAGTCTCTTGGTTCAAATTGGCTAGATTTGATGTTGGAATATTGCTTTTCGTTTGTATCTTTTTCTGGGTTATATTTGCTGGATATAAACTTGTATTTAATTTGCTTTTTATAACAATTCGTGAAATTGAAACATTTCATTATATTATATTGCTCATTATTTTTCCAAGCTTCAATTGGGTGAATTACTGAATAATTTTTTGTATATTGTATTTTTCACAATCAAACTGCATTCTCAACTCTGACTCTTTATAGATATAAGCTTTCAATTTTCGAATAAGATGTCAGACTTATTGATTGCACAAGAAACTTTACTGGCTCGAATTTCGAGGTCATATACCAATTTCAAAAAAGATGGTAGTGCTAAGATGACATTAAGTAACTGCAAGATTAGAATGGAGAATTTAGAAAAAATTTGGAACAATTACGAGATAAATCATTCTAAGCTTTTGGTAGATGATTCCGATGTTGTTAAACTATCTGATTATTTCAAGACTGACCAATTTGCTATAACTGAAGAACTCTACTTAGACAGACGTATCGCATTTCAAACATTTCTTGATTCAAAAAGCACTAGCCCCTCTTCACCAACTATAAATCAAAAGGTCAACAATTTTGAAGACACTGAAAGATTGCCCGTCATAACACTACCCAAATTCAAGGGAGAATTTTGTGAGTGGGAATCCTTCAGAGACCTCTTCACAACATTGGTTATAAATAAGTCGAATATATCGAATGTCACAAAGCTGCATCACTTGAAGCTGAGTTTGGAAGGAGATGCTGCTCGACTGGTTAGTAGCTACTCTATAACCGAAGAAAATTTTGCTATTGCTTGGCAAAAGTTGAAAGATCGGTATGAGAACACGCGTCGCCTTGTATCTGCTCATTTATGTGCAATATTTTCCATAAAACCAATGAGAAAAGAATCTTCTCACGAAATTAAGAGAATAATCGCAGGTATATGCAGCCCACTGGCTGCACTCGAAACACTTAAACGTCCAGTTTCTTATTGGGATGATATATTGGTTTTTCACATAGTTTCTCTTTTAGCACAAGAATCACGCAGGCAATGGGAAAAACATTTGGGAAATGGCCTTGTTTCACTTGAACCTCCTTCTTACAAATTCTTGATGAGTTTCTTGGAGAATCAAATAACTGTATTAGAGGCTCTGGAAGATGGTAATATCAAAACTTCTATCAGAACTACCCCTACTGGTACGTTAAAGCCCAATAATTTTTCTACTGTCAAATCGCATAATGTTGTTCCATGTCATTCTAACAAGTGCCTACTTTGCAACGATATGCACTTTTTCTTGCATTGCGATTCATATAAAAATAAAAGCCCAGCTCAGAGAAAAGAATTTATAATTAGTCAAAAGCGTTGCTTTAACTGTCTTGGATTACATAACGTGAAAAATTGCACTTCTAAAAAAAGGTGTCATACATGCCACAGTAAACATCATTCATCAATACATACAAATATTGCCGAAGTAAAGAATCTTGAATAGTCTGCTTTCCCGCTAGATAAAAAATTACCTGTCGAAGAAGTTTCTTCTAATTTGTGCAAATTACCTAATGAAGTTCTTCTTTCTACCGCAATAGTTAAGGTTTGTGCCGATGATAGAAATGTGACCTTTGCTCGTGCTCTGATAGATCAGGGTTCTCAGTCTTCATTCATATCAGAATCTTTGTTTCAGAGGCTTAAATTGAAATTCCAATCAGTGGATATTTCTGTTTCGGGAGTTGGAGGACGTAAAACCTTCACATGTAGAAAATCGGTCATGTTCACATTGAAAGCTAGGTTCAATTCGGATTTTTCCTGTACTGTAGACGCCTTTGTTATACCCAAAATTACTTCTTATGCACCTGAATTGGGAAACAATAGTAAACGTTACGATTACCTAGAATCTCTAGTATTGGCTGATCCCAATTTTGCAGAAAGAGGTCAAATAGAAGTACTTTTGGGTTCTTCTATTCATGCTACGATCATTGAGGGTCAAATCATTAGGGGAGGAACTTATGAACCTATAGCAATGAAAAGTGCACTCGGTTGGATAGTTTCTGGAAATACTTCCTCACCTCAGGATAGAAACTATCCTACAGTATTACATATTGCTAACGACCATTTATCTTTGAGCGAATTGTTAGGTAAATTCTTTGCACAAGAAGAGTTCTCAAGTGAAAGTGAGAACTTTTCTCCTGAAGAAACAGAAAATGAAAATATATTTGTGAATAATTTTTCACGAGATGAAACGGGTCGATACACGGTGCGTTTGCCTTTTAAATCAAAGGCTCAGAATTTATGTTTCCCTAATATGTATGACATAGCTATGAAAATGCTCATTAGAATGGAAACCAAATTCGAACGTGATGTTGAATTTGGCCTTTTATATAAAAAATTCATGACGGATTATATTGACCTTGGTCACATGGTTGAAGTCAATCAAGAAAATTCAGCAAACACTCACTATTTCTTGCCACATCATGGTATATTGAAACGAAACCCTGCTGGTGCCAAACTTAGAACGGTTTTTAACGGGTCTGCTAAGGCTGCTAATGGTCTTTCAGTCAATGACACGCTTCACGTTGGAAGGAATTTGCTACCCGATTTATCGGAGTTAATTCTTCGTTGGAGAAAATATAAGTATGTGTTTGTTTCCGATATGAAACAGATGTTTCGACAAATACGAATTCATTCTCATGATCAACCTTTCCAGGCAATTCTTTGGAGGTTCAATCCTGATGAACCCGTCAAAATATGGTATCTTCAGACTGTAACTTATGGTATGGTATCCAGCCCTTATTTGGCTATAAGAGTTACACATCAGCTAGCATCGGATGAACAGGAACGATGTCCCCTGGGAGCTGATATCTTGAGGAATGAAACTTACATGGATGACAACCTCTCAGGAGGTCATTCCCTGGAGACAACACGGGATAAAATGTCTCAGTTGATAAGTATTTGTCGAAAGGGTGGTTTCTCTTTACATAAGTGGCTCTCCAATAACCATGAATTATTACAGCTCATACCAGCAGCTGAACGCGCCATTCCTCAAAACTATGAATTCGACACAGATGCTACTTTTAGTATATTGGGTTTAAGTTGGAACCCAGAAACTGATTCCTTCTTGTTCAAATTAGAGAGTGACACTGACAATTGCAGTACATCTCTCACTAAAAGAAAAATTCTTTCTAAGATAGCAAAACTATTTGATCCGCTAGGATGGCTTGCGCCAGCTCTAATTACAGCCAAAGTATTCATGCAGCAACTTTGGATAAAGAGGCTTGGTTGGGATGAAGAGCTGGATTCAGAATTGACCGCACAATGGTTAAAGTGGTATAGTCAACTAGGTAGTTTGAATAACATTGAGATAAGTCGGTGGTTAGGCTACGACCCTCATGCTAAAAAATTTGAACTGCATGGATTTGCAGATGCCTCTAAGTTGGCTTACGGAGCTGTTGTTTATCTCCGAATAATTTTTGATGACAAAGTAGTCATTACAGTTCTACAGGCGAAAACAAAAGTTTCACCGATAAAACCTTTGTTAACCATACCTCGACTAGAGCTAAGTGCTGCTCTGCTGTTATCTAAGCTTGCTAACAAATTGTCAAATGCTATTGATATAAAAGATATCAATTTACACTTATGGTCTGACTCGACAGACGTGCTATTTTGGCTGAAAGATCATCCTTCTCGTTGGCCAGTATTTATCGCAAATAGATGCTCTAAGATACACACCTTGGTGCCAAATGCTAGCTGGAGGCACGTCCGCGGTGTTGAAAACCCTGCAGATTGCCTTTCGAGAGGTATAAGTCCGAGTGACTTATGCGACTTTCGATTATGGTGGAAAGGACCTAAGTGGTTGAGTGATGAAACGAAAACATTCGAAGTCATCTCAGATGATAATTCAAAATTTGTTGGGCTAAGTACAAATCGCTTAACAGTCCCTATAGGTCCAAACCCCAATTCGGACTCCAATGTTTGGGACCTACAAATGAGGTATTCTACCCTTCATAAATTAACAAGGGTAACTGCGTTCATTTTGAAATTTTTGAATAACTTAATTAAACGGTGTAATTTTCAACAAAAAATTAAATTGTTCTCTTGCAACTGGTATGCAAATGTTATTGATATTGATGGCAAATCGTTAAGCACCCTGGAATTATCTAGAGCTCGTCTGGTTTGGGTGTATATAATTCAACACCATTTTTACACGAATGAGTTGAAAGCTATGCGAAAAAATCGCCCAATTCATAAATCGAGCATCCTGTTAAAATTAGACCCTTTTTTACACGACAATTTGCTCAGAGTGGGTGGTCGGTTGCAGCACTCTTTCCTCGAATTTGAAGAGATGCACACTTTGATCTTGCCTCATAATTGCAATTTTTCCATTCTGCTTGCTAAATTTTTTCACTTGAAAACTTTGCATGGTGGTATTAAGTTGACTCTTACAACTCTGCGAGCGGAATATTGGATTGTACGAGCAAGACAATTGGTCAAGAGTACTATAAATAATTGTAACTCGTGTATACGTTATCGTGGAAGTACTATATATCAAAAACTGGCGAATTTGCCTCCATTTAGAGCAAGACCAAGTCGACCGTTTCTGAAAACCGGTGTCGACTATGCTGGTCCGATCAATTTGAGAGCTTCGGCTGGTCGAGGTCAGAAATCGTACAAAGGTTACATATCTGTTTTTATCTGTCTGAGTACCCGTGCTGTACACCTAGAACTCGTATCGAGCTATGCCGCTAAGGAATTCATTGCGGCGTTTAGAAGATTTACCTCCAGACGAGGTTTTTGTTCCGATTTATACAGTGACCGTGGAACAACATTTGTCGGTGCTGACAAGGAACTCAAGCAAATATTTGAAAAGTCCACCCCCTTTGTACTTGAAATTTCCAAAACTCTAGCTAATGAAGGCACAAATTGGCACTTCAACCCACCTGCAGCCCCACATTTTGGCGGTATATGGGAGGCTGCAGTAAAATCGGCCAAATACCATTTAAAGAGAGTTATATCCTCTCACACCCCTACGTTTGAGGAATTATACACGCTACTAACTCAAGTTGAGGCATGCCTAAATTCTAGACCGCTAATAGCTTTGGGTGATGACGTTAGTGATATTCAACCTCTGACACCAGCACATTTTCTGATCAATTCGCCATCTTATATTGTACCTGACAATGATTGTACCGAAGTTAAAATTTCTCCTATTGAAAGATGGCGATTGATGCAGCAAATGTTAGGACACTGGTGGAAGAGGTGGTCAAGGGAGTACTTACAATCCCTCCAAATTAGAAATAAATGGCAAACTACCCAACCTTGTCTTCAACTCAACGACATAGTTCTGATAACTGATGAAAATAATCCTCCTGCTAAATGGCCGTTAGCCAGAGTCATTAAAATATTTACTGCTAATGACGGTCAAGTAAGGGTTGTAAGATTACGTACATCTACTAATGAAATTGATAGACCTGTAGCCAAGCTCGTATTACTAACTAAAAACTCTATTGAGAGTTCAGTTTGATTGGTGATTTATAATAATATGTATTTGATTTACTTATAGTTGTTGTAATTACTGTTATGCTTTCACTTTCAATATTGTTCTGTAGAAGTTCATTCACTGTGTTTTTTTTTGCATGATTTCAAATCATTTTCTGAATGAAAATGAAGTGGGTGGAATGTTAGAGTAAATCATTTAAATTTTCTTTCCCAGCATACCAGTGCCATCTCTGGTACATATTTCCATATTTCGTAATGTTAGCAAAGAGATCTGTAACATCTTTTATATTTTATTCAACATATGTATAAAGAGTAAATACGATAAATGTAACATATTGTAATACAGTCTACTGCGAAATAAACGTATCATTATTGCTTTATTTAGTTATTTGCAAAAGTTCATATTTTCTTTCGATAAACCAGCCCATAATTAAACACCGTTTTATTAGTATTTATTATCAATAGAACAGATTATCAATATGAATGGAGAAAGCGATTGAAATAACGTACGACGAAAATCCCAATTGATTTTTATTCAGTTATAATTTGGAAATGAAATATTATATCAAGATTTAAATTAGAGAGTATCGTAATGATGTTTTCTAGGAGGAAATTTGGCTCGATTGATTCTTGAATGATAATTTGAATTATCTGACGGATCATTTGCGTTCAAAGGTTTCCAATTTTCTCCTATTGGACATTTTAAACAAGACGGTCATTAGTCTTTCCGCAGCCATTTTTCAAAAGTGTATTTGTAGTGCATGTTATGATTATATTGGCAATTAGTGGAGCGGAGTGACTTATAGTAACCAGTACGGAAGCTGAAATCATTGTACTTTTCGAATACCGATACCGTTCTTTGAAAACTGTTTGCAATTTCAGTTGTTATGAAACAAAATTCAGAGACTTCAAATAAGAATCATCTTCCGAATCCACTGATGATCTATGAGGTATAAAAGATTCTATCAAATTCGACGTATGCTTCAAAATACCATCTTTCTGATTTTCTGTCGAGTTCTCTGTACACTCGAATGATATATCTTGATCTATTCGGCTTGATAAAATATCTAATTCGTTAATATCATTTGATTTAAAGGGAGTTACTTTAGATTCATCATTATATAAAAAAACTTTAATCTCCTCCCCTAATAAAAACGTTTGTACTTTCAAATTTAAATCAACTGAAACAGAATATGTAATAGCAGGCCCTGGTGAATATTTCAGTCTGAATAACAGAACTTTTTCGTCATGAACTTTTTTATTCCATAACTTAGGCAGCTTGAAATTATTCAAAACATTGAACGTTTTGAAATCTTCATATGAAAGCAACTTCTTCTTAATTTCCCATTCTTTTCTACTTTCCGCTATAGCTTTTTCGAAATTCTCTTGTTCAAAATGTTCTAATTTTTCGTCACGACTTATCCTTACCTTGATATCTTTCGATAAATACTTAGGACAGTTTGGAAACAGAGTAGGAACAGCATCTCTTCTCAACCTAGGGATTTTCAGAGGTACTGTTATTGTATGGCCAGTTCTAGAATCCTTAGCTGAGGTGGATTCGATGAAATTATCGTCTCCAAAATGTTTCTCACAAACTCTGCTGCAAACGGATGGTTCAAAATTTTGCCTAGGAATGGCGAAAGTCCACTTTTTAAGTAAACACGAATCCGTTGGGAACTTAAAAACGCGCACTTTCGGTCCGTTTCTATAATTTCCCCTACACCCCGGAACACAACACATATTAGGCATTTTTTTCTCACTGAGTACTGAAAAGTACTAACAAATATGTATCACTAAAGCACTGAAATACAATAATAATTATTCTCGCTGGTTTAGCAACAGGTTGAATAACTTCGTAAACCAAACAGGCAGGAAGTGCAGGCACGCACCGAGTACCGACACGTTTTCAATAGAGTGCACTCCGAGTGATGACGTCACAGCTGTTTTCGATAGAGCCATCTGGCCTTCTCTTCTAGGAGGTATTGATACAACACCCAGGATCGCCAGTCGGCTTTCGGTCGAACATTTCTGGTAAATAGCAGACGATATGGCAAATCGCTTGGGTAACTAACACCCGTGATCTCAAAAATGTTCGTTAAGAATCAGTCTGAAAAAAAGCGCCAAAAGCAGTAAGATTGATGTTAGTACAACGCAAATCAAACGATTAGTAATGATTCAGTAAATATTAGGAAATATGCAGTAAATAATAAGGATGTTAAACCAGATAACATAAAGGAATTGAATAAATTTCAATATTCAGTCCTAAGTTCCTCCAGCTCTATCGAATACTGTGTTGATATGCAAAGTTTTAATAGTAAAAATAATTTTATATAAGATAGCTACTGGCCCGAACTCTCCGAACCAGTTGTTAAAACCACTGCCCTTATTAAAAGAAACGGAATCCAGCACTACCTGTTTAACAAAAAATACAAATTATTTGTCAGAAAGACATTAGATACAGATTGTGAGAATGATTTTGAAGTGTGTGCGAAGGACATCCCTATAGAGGAAGCAATTACCAGTGCCCTTATAAGTGAGTGGAAAATATTCGCAACGAAATTTACATCCGATATCGAAAAACATTTGGGGTATGAACCGGAAAACTTTCAAGAAGGAGTAAAAGTCTATATGAACAGTTATAATACGAATGTGAAAAGTTCCTCCAGTGGCTTACATACTGCCTTTAAATTTAGGAGTACTAGCACCAAACGATCAATTAACGCTTCTCGAAAGGGCATGAAAATTTCTGTACAACCAACTACTATTATGCGTAGAAAACCGAAAAATAGAACTCTGAAACAAGGGTTAGCACCCCATGATTTACAAAAATACGTTAAAGACAATAAGTCCCTAGAGGAAGGAAAATTGCTAAATAATGCCAAAATCTATTGAAATTGTTTTATTCATTAACACATCACGCATACTTATAGCACTTTCAGAATTTTCAATCACGGATGCTATCTGCTAGACAAATAATGCGATATCATCGTATGCCGTTCCAAGGGGTTAGGACAGTTGAAATTTGCAATCACGGATGCTATTTAGTAAATGGGATTTGAGATATCGTATGCTCTTTACGGAAGAGGTTACGGCAGCGTTCGGGCTACAACCGAATCGCAATCATGGACGTCGTTTACAAATATGCTGACCGCACACTCTGCATTGAAATTGCCATTGAATGTACAGGTTATTGAAATTCCAACCTGCAATTATTTTATGGGAGGAGTGCACAATGGCGAATAAAAAATTACTAGAAGCATTTAATAGAATAATGCAAGATTTACGGGGTAATCAACAGCTTTTTGGTAGTGCTCTGATATTGCTGTCAGGGGACTTTCATCAAACATTGCCTGTCATTCCTCGATCAACTCCTGCTGATGAAATAAATGCCTGTTTGAAGTTATCAGTTCTTTGGAGATATGTACGAAAATTGACACTGAATATTAATATAACCGCCTCCGGTGGCTGTATGGGCATGGCGTGTGCCTACAAGTTCATACAAAGCTGGAGATCCGGGTTCGAATCCTGGTGCGGGTATGGATGTTTGTGTATGTCCTGGTATGTCATGAATAAAAATTGTATAGAGTGGTATGTTAGATGTGAATGAAAGTCAATGTTGAACGACGAAGATAAAAATACTGAGATTCGGTACATAGCCGTTAGTTGAGCTTAGCCCATTAAAAGAGAATATGAATGAATGAATATTAATATGCATATTCACCTAAATAATGATTAAACTGCTCATGAGTTTTCAAAACAATTGTTAGAAATTGGTGATGGCAAAATACAAATCGACAGTACCATCAGATTGATCATTTTACCGAACAATTTTTGTACAATTACGCAATCGATAGATGAGTTGATAGAATGTGTTTTTTCTCGAATATTCTTCAGAATTACAGAATTCATGATTGGTTGAGAGTTCGCGCCATTTTAGCACCGAAGAACATTCATATCAATGCCATTAATTTCGAAATTCATGCAAAACTGCCAGGTGAAGTCACGACATATAAATCAATTGACACTGTTATGAATCAAGATGAGGAAATGAATTATCCAATTGAATTTTTGAATTCATTGGAACCGTCTGATGTACTACCGCATTGCTTGAATCTGAAAGTTAGTTCTTTGATTATATTGTTGCTAAACCTTAATCCACCAAAACTGTGTAATGGAACCAGATTGGCAGTGAAAAAGTTATTGCCAAATTTGATTGAAGCTACCATTTTAACTGGTAAATCAAAAGGAGAAGTGTAGGTATTTGATACCGCGTATCCCTATGATTCCAACGGATATGCCATAGAATAGTTAGAATATCCTGTGCTTTCATCATTTGCGATGTCCATAAACAAGGCCCAACGGCAAACACTTCGCGTTTGTGGTGTGAATTTGGAGGAATCATGTTTTTCACAGGGCCAATTTTATGTTGCCTGTTTCAGAGTCGGTACTCCCAATTGTTTATTTATTCATGCTGAAAATGGAAAAACAAAAAATATTGTTTATCCAAATGTTTTAGACTAACACCTTCCATAGTGAGAGTACCTACCCAATTCTTTTTAATTTTTTCGTTTTTACTCTTTGCAGTCTTCATCATTTAGAAGATATTGGCAATTGGAAATCGGACAACGTCTTCAGGATGTTTTAACTCGAATGTATATAATATAGTTTTTACTCTTTGTCATTGTTAAGAAATAACATTTAATAGTATATCTTTGTGTTTAATGCTGATAAATATAATATAAACATTTACAGTTCCATATATTCGAAATTAGAGAAAGTAATAAATTCTATTTTTTTTATTTCGAAGTTTATTACTATGCCTTATACGTAGCGAAGCACGTACCGGGCAGCTAGTAATTTATAAAGACCCTGTACATCTATTTAATGTTGTTTTTGGGGACTATAAAACGTCAGATATCTTCCTTTTTCGAACTATTCAGATTATGTATTATATTTCTAGAAAGAAGACTAACTGTAAAATTTTGATTTTGTAAAAACTGCCAACTCTATTCTGTTTGTTTTCGATCAGATATATTTTCAGAAATTTTGTTGAAAACATTCTCTTTGTACTTGTTTAAAATTGGCGCTTCGCCAATGACTCCCCTCCAGGTGTGTATTTGTGTTCTGTGGCTAGCCCCATCGAACTCAGACAGAACTTCACTTGACTTCCGGCACTTGACATATCAATAACCCAATTTGAGACCAATCTGTCGTATTATTGTAATTTGAGGTTTCTTAAATAATTATGTAATAATTAAGTAATCGTTGATCTCCGCGGTATTGTGTAGTGTATTGTGATCAGACGAAAGGTAATTCTCGTATTCTTTAGTTATTTCCGAATGAAACGGTCCACGTTCAAGGTGGGTCCTGTGTCCGATCGATATTACCGTTCAGAAACGATAATCGGTATCTCAATTATATTAAGAGGTGTTAAACCAGGTGGCCCACCACTGTCGCGATGGTCATTTTGAGGGTGTATATGATAATATTTTGGAATTCTCTTTTGTGGAGAGTGAAGGCCGAAGGGTAACCAAAAGCACAATTTGAAAATGTTTCCATATACAGATGTGGTAGAAACGGATGGAAACAGGGGAGTTTCAGTGTTAAACTCACGCTGGTTCGGAGTCCAGTGGAGCAGTGGAAGAATCGAAACCTCGGAGCGATGCGATATTGAATAAACGGAGGGTCTGTTGGAATGGCAGTCTGTAGTGGTAGTGGGGGATGGCGCGCAACGATCTAGGATCGAATCATTCGAATCAGTAACACTCGAAACGGGAGATGGATAACGTCGCATGTCTATTGAAAATGAATACGACAAATTTTCTCCACTCTTATGGCGCCATGGGCGGAAGTTATTTGCCTCAATGAATGAAACAAATAATTTCCTGTTAAAATTAATATTCAGGTTCTTTTTCGCCATAACTGGTTTGAAAATAAAATAAATTCTATGAAAAACAAAAATAAATTCAACGAAAATGAAAAAAAACAGAAATTAATTCTACGAAAATAGAAAACAAATTAAAACATTTTATATTGAAGAAAAATTCAAATCAAATGTTCAAATAATCCACCTTGTTGTGCCAAACAGTAGCCAAATCTGTTATAAAGATTTAATCTCATATCTCGGAGAAGATTCGGCATACTTGCTATTTTGGAACAAAGTTGGATTATTTTGGACCTTAATTCAATAATGTTCGTCGCTCTTTCAATTTTTTGCCCATACACCATATTTTTGAGATATCCCCAAAGAAAGAAATCATTGGGAGATAAATCTGGAGATCTGGGGGGCCATTTGATGGTTCCGTTTGTGGTAATGAGACGATCAGAAAAAGTCGTTCTTAGATATTGTGTGACTGCGCTTGCGTTATGACTTGGGCAGCCATCCTGTTGAAACCAGACATCATCAAAATTAATTGGTAGTTGTCGAACTGTCGGAATAATTTGATTCTGTAATAGATCCAAATATTTTGCAGCGTTTAGGTTACCATCGATGAAAAATGGCCCTATCATGTAATTACCCAGCATTCCTGTCCAAACATTAAGTTTTTCAGGATACTGGGTACGCACAGGAATACTCAGGTGCTTATTCTCCCTAGACCAATATCTTACTACGGATGGATTATGTTTTCTATGCAATGAAAACGATGACTCATCCGTGAATAAGATATTGCTCAGAAAAGAACTACTCTTATTCTCTTTTTCCATCATCTTTTCACAGAATTCCATTCTTTTGAAATGATCTTCTGGAAAAATTTCCTGAGAGGTTTGCACCTTATAACATTTGTAACCATTTCTATTCAAAATATTCCGAACAGTTCTATCGCCCAAATCGACTTGCTGGGCAATTTTTCTGCTAGAACAAGGTGCACTGGTTTCAACAGCCGCACACACATCCACTTCTCTTGCCAAACGATTTTCACTGACGGTCTTCGGTGGTTTATCAATTCTGCAATGAAGGCATGTTCGTAAACAACCACATTGCTCGAACTTCTTGACTATTTTGGAAATAGCCGAACGTGAAGGTATCGGCCTATCTTCAAAAGCAACAATAAACGAATTTATTGTCTCCGCAATTGATTGACCACCGAAATACCATTTTATTATTTGAATTTTCTCTTCAACCGTATACATTTTGATTTCCGCAGAATCTAATTTATTCTCAAACCGTATGGTCTATCGCATCCAAAGTTTGGATTGCGACTAATTCAATCAGCGGACCGCGTTAAGAATTGCAGCAGGAGCAGAGCGATGCATCCCCCACTACCACTACAGACCCGCCGCTTATTCAATATCGCATCGCTCCGAGGTTTCGATTCTTCCACTGCTCCACTGGACTCCGAACCAGCGTGAGTTTAACACTGAAACTCCCCTGTTTCCATCCGTTTCTACCACATCTGTATACAATACAAAGTTTCAGACCAGAACTACATTTTTTCAAATGTGACACCCTATATACGACCTCAAAAAATGGAAAGGCAAGCTCAAATTATGACGAGTTTCTTTAGATGACTATGTACTGTTATGAAAGATTTAAAGTTCATAAAAATAGACATACATTACCTCAGCTTATCATTTTCAGAGATTATCAATTTTTTTCATTTGAAATTTTCCAAATTCTAAAATATATTCATTTCCAAATCAATCATTTACAGAAAACATTATAATCCAAATAATTTTCATAGTAAATAATTATTCTTAATTAATCCAGCATGTACCAGATCACTTAATTATTGTTATCGTTAGCTTTCCAGGAGGCATCGGATAACCTAGAATAGAAACATTTGATTAGTTTTGTTTGATTATAGTTAACAGTTAGATAGGATATTAGTAAATAATGTAAAAAATATGTGTTAAATGTATTTGTTAGTTTACAATTTGTTAATTATAAGATAGATTCAAGTTATGCGAATAGAAATTATTGGGCAAAAAGAAGTATTCAATTTATACTCACTTACCAATTTGTCAAGGAGGAATTGATATCATACTTCCAAATCAATAGTCCATGGAGTATGAGTTCCTAAAATTGAAAGCATTACAGTAAGTACCTTAGATATTTGTCCAAGGTGAGTACCTACTTCCAAGTACTTGCTTGGTCCGATTCCTTCATTCCTGACTTCTCTTCATAACATTTTTCCTGTTTTATACTTTAGAACTCAAAGTTTTCATATGGAGCGTCAAAAAGGATACCTTTCTTTTCATATCCAATAACAGTCTATTATTTACTCACTTTCAACATGAATGAGTCGAGTTCATCTAACAATTATACAGTACTGAAATGAAAATACCGAAAATACTGCATACATTCATATCTGTGATATTCTTCATTGTTGTGATTTGAATTACCTATTTTAATTCGCCGGAAGAAACTAAAATTTGTAAGTTTTTAGTTCCTTCCTTGGTGTCACAGCCCACTATAACACAGAAATATTGCATATTTAACCGATATTTTGATCTGCTTTTTAAGAGAATTAAGTTGAAATTATATGTGTCAGTATAATTTAATGAATAATAAGTTCTAAGTATCGAAAACCCTCAATAAATCGAACTCAGATTGCAATATTCAGTTCATTATAGGTTAATGTTGGTCCTCCAATCTCGCCTGGACCATATACAACTGTCTGAACTGCACGTAGCCTATTAGATTATAACATAGTTGATTACAAAGATTATATACATTGTTTAAGGAGAAGATAGTTGGTTGCTCCGGTTCAATTTTTATTGGAGGATATTTGACAACTATTAGTCATTAATGCTATCTGGTATTGTCAAATCACGAAATGGTGCATGTGTATTTTTAGATAGTTCAACCTAAGTAGCATTTTTGCGACGGCAACCTCATTATACACCAAAATTAAGTTGTCATTGGTTTAGAAAGCAGTCGTTCTTGAAACGTCGCATTGAAGACCACCTTACAACGTATTCGCGACGTTAAGCATAACTAAAGTTGCACTAGTCGTCGCGACGACGTTTAAACAACTACATACAAAGTAGTTATTATTTTGGGATTATTAACGACGTTCTTATAACGTTTATTAGACAACTTCGGTTTTCTGCAACGTTGTCTCGATTCAGAAACAACGTCGTGGATTCAACTGAAGCAGTTGACTTGAAAACGTTGTCGCGTAGTCATTTCAGCAACCTTCTGATACGATGAAAAATATCGAAAAATTAAACTGATTTATTATATTCGTGTCGATAACTTTCTCAAAATTATGGTATTTGCTAATCCAAATGAAAAATAATTTCGAATAGTTAAGAAGAACATTTTTAGGATAAATCCAGCAAAGATCGCGTTTATATTATTTACCTTATAGTTTCTCGATATTTCAATTTATAATGACAAGGTATCATCTAAGACAAAATTTTTCATTCTTCTTCTTCTTCTCTGTGCGGTGCCTTACCGGCCGAACTGAGGCCTAGTGGCCCATTGTTCACCCGCATCATTCTACAGAGACTCAGCTCCTCAGACACGAAGACAGAAATGTCGAGAGCCTGCCAGGAGTGGTCCCTCTCACCATAGGAATAGAAGGTGTTGGATTTCCTAGGTGTGTTGACCTTAACTCAGTAAGGTTTTCACAGTTGAACAAAATATGCTCAACCGTTTCATCAGTACTCCTGCACCACCGGCATAGGGAGCAGCTCGTCAATCCCATTCTCTTCAAATGCTTGTTAAACAGGTGACCAGTCAATGCACCAGTCACCAGACTGAGTTGTTTCCTCTCCAGCAGCAGAAGCCTATTGACCTCAGATCGCGAGGACGGTCTCTCAATGAGAATCCTTGACCACCTCAGGCCCACCCCTGCGCTCCATTCCGAGGAAAATTCCCTGTACAGCCAGTTCCTGAAGAAACTTCTGACAGATGTGCGACAGAAGGGCAGCGAAGGCTCCGGACCAACAAATGCTAATCCGGCTCCCTGCCTAGCCAGTTCATCTGCCTTGACGTTACCAGGTATATCGGCATGAGCCGGACACCAGATCACTTTCAAAAAGTTATCAGATCCCAGCCTACGCAGAGCTTTCCTGCATTCTTCTACCAAAAGAGAATCAACTCTAACATCAGATAGAGATTTCAGAGTTCCCTGGCTGTCGCAACATATATAAATGTGCTGGCCAGAGTATCCCCTGCGAATGTTTTCCAGTGCGCATGCAAGAACCGCAAATAGCTCAGCCTGCACAATGGAACAGTCCTTTCCCAGAGGGATAGCCTGATTGAAGTGAGGACCCACGATTCCGGCCCCAGACCCTGTTGCTGTGACAGAGCCATCAGTGAACCAGGTGGGACCTTCTGGACTAAGAAGCCTGTTTGTTGAAGACCATAGGTCTCTGTCGGGAACAATTACCCTGTAAGGTTCGTCGAAGCAGAACCTAGTGCCCGCGCGGTCACCTCTCTGGAGAAGGGGAGCGTGAGCATCCTTAACCATTTTGAGGGCCCTCGCGTGCCCAGTGAAGAGTCCTCCATCGCGCCATTGTCCCCGTTCCCAGATTCCTAGAGCTGTCTTCATAGCCACCTCCTTCACAACTAAGTGCAAAGGAGGGAGACCCAGCAGACATTCCATCGCTGCTGTAGGGGTAGACCTCAGAGCGCCTGTAATACTTAAACAAGCTTTCCTCTGGCATTTAGTCATAATGTTCTGGTTGACGGCCCTCTTCATAGAAGGCCACCACACCACAGAGGCATAGGTCAGGATAGGCCTCACCACGGCAGTATACAACCAGTGCATAACGTGCGGTTTGAAGCCCCATCCATTACCCAGCACCCTCCGAGTAGACCAGAACATTACATTGGCTTTATTCGTTTGAGTCTCAACGTGTTTGTTCCACAAAAGTTTGCAGTCCAATATCACCCTGAGATAACGAACTTGTTCGGATAGAGTGAGCCCAACTCCAAACAGACTGGGAAGTCGTAAGTTGCTAGGCACCCTCTTTCTAGTAAAGAGAACCATCTCTGTCTTACTAGGATTTACCGAGAGCTCGTTTTTCAAGCACCATCGTTCGACCCGTCGCAGACCATTCTGCATCAGATCCCCAATGACACTGATCACCTTACCCTTGATTAATATAACAAGGTCGTCCGCATAGGCCACCACAACGAACCCAGCCTTCCTCAACTCCACCAGGAGCTCATCCAGGACGAGATTCCACAGTATCGGAGACAGAACACCGCCCTGCGGACATCCCCTTCCTGGCGAGCCCCCTATGGTCGAGCCGTCCAGCCGAGCCACGATGCTACGTGAACCAAGCAGAGACCCCGTCCACCGACAAAAGTAGGCGGAACACCATGTCTGGCCAACGCAGATTGCATCACACCAAACGCAGTGTTATTGAAGGCACCTTCTATATCAAGAAATACAGCTAGGGTGTACTCCGTGTTATGTATTCCGTCCTCAATACAGTTAACCACTGAGTGAAGAGCAGAATCTACTGATTTGCCCAGCTGATACGCATGCTGGGAGGGGTGCAGTGGTATAGCCACTAAAGCATCGTCCCTGATGTATCTTTCCACCAACCTCTCCAGTGTCTTGACTAAGAACGAGGAGAGGCTAATTGGTCGAAAGTCATTCGCTTTTGTATGCGATGGTTTTCCAGGCTTGGGTATGAAAATCACCTTCACCTTTCTCCAGGACAATGGAATGTGACCTAGAGCCAGACTCGCACGGAGAACGTGAAGCAGTGGGGAGGCCAGCACTTCCAGCCCCTTGGATAGCAGAGCCGGAACAATGCCATCCTCACCAGCTGCTTTATAAGACTCGAAACCGTTGATCGCCCAACGAAGTCGAGAATGTGTGACTACACGTGCAGCCAGCTTCCAGTCCTCGTATGAGGCCCGTCGATGGCATACACCCTGTGTGTCTACATTCTCAGAGAAGCCAGGAAAATGCGTCTCTAAGAGATGTCTTAAGCTTTCTTTCTCTGAGCCCGTCTTTTGCCCACTAGGAAGATTTAAGTAGTCAATCCTCGGAGGGCCCCCGGCAGAGAGGACCCGCCTGAGCCTGTTAGCTTCAGGCGCACCCTCAATATCACTACAGAAGCGCCTCTAAGATTCTCGCTTAGACTTTCTTATAAATCCTTTGTACACTCTCAGTGCCGACTTATAGTCGTCCCAGTCACTTGCAAGGCCGGATCTCATTGCCTTGTTAAAGAGATGCCTGCTGGTGCGTCTGGCATCATTAATTTCAGGAGTCCACCATTTCGTTTGACCCTTCGGTCTACGTACCTGGGGACTGCAACTGCTATGATAGGCTGAGATTATGGCCTCCTGAAGCTTTTCAGCTGCAGTGTCCAATTCTCTCGAAGTCCTAGGTTTGGGATGCACCTGTCCCAGGTTTTCAGAGAGGAATGCCAGATATCTGGACCAGTCTGTTTTTCTGGGGTTCCTGAAAGTTACCGGATCCCTTGCCGGGCTGCTTCCACTGATGGTGAAGCAGATGTGCCGGTGATCAGACAGTGAGATCACCTCCGTGGCTACACGCCAATCCATTATGCAATCAGCGATGGAGCTGCTGCACATAGTGACGTCAAGAACCTCCCTTCTACTTGACCTGATAAAGGTAGGCTCGTCACCCTTATTGAGAAGGTGTAAACTGGTTGAAAACAGAAAATCAGCTAGAGCCTCACCCCTGGGGTTCACATCAGTGCTGCCCCACAGAATGTGATGCGCATTCGCATCACATCCAATGAGCAGGGGCCAGCCTTTCTGCTCACAGAATGTCACCAGCTCCACCATCTCCTTCGATGGTGGTGGATCCGGAGAGTCGTATGGAAGGTATGCCGAGCATACCACCAAGTTTTTCAGCGGTCCCCTGAAATCAGTAAACCGGGCCGCTACTAGATCCCTGAAACAGAATTTTGTTAATAATTGAGCCCCCAAGTCAGAAGAAGCGAGTATGCACGCCCTCGTTCATTAATACCTTCATCATAATAAGTTATATATATATATATACAATCATTATCCCTTTTACCACTAA
Organism: Propylea japonica; assembly: GCA_013421045.1. Classification (NCBI taxonomy): domain Eukaryota; kingdom Metazoa; phylum Arthropoda; class Insecta; order Coleoptera; family Coccinellidae; genus Propylea; species Propylea japonica. Next base: position 42,198,448 of record CM024242.1, on the reverse strand, counting down.
TGGTGTAGGGTCATTATAATAAGTTAAGTTTCATAATATTTCAATATCCACATTATTCGAGTAGGCAACTTCTCTGACGACAAGAACTGAAAGCTTATATATACAAATTGAGGCACCTTTAGATTCGAAAGATAAAGTTCTCAATATTGTATTGATGATAATTATTATAATCAATGAATTAGTGTCAGTACTTCCATATTTATTAATTGCCGATTGATTAACTTATCCTTTCTAGAAGTAAATTCATCATATAAATAGTGAGATACTGTTTATTTACCTTTGTTATTTTACGAAGTCTGGAAGTTAACAGAACGAAACACAGAAAATTTGTTTGGAATCTAATCAACCAACTGATTTGTATAAACTGTATTCAATCTTTATGAATCAAATACCTGGTTTTCAATATATGAGTAAATGACTATGACTACTTCATGTTATATATTCTGGTTACACAACATAACAAGCAATATTTCAATTTAAATTACACAATGTTCTCCATAATTATCAAATTCTTCTGAAACCCAGCTGATTGGTAAACATAATATTTGTTAATATTTATGTAGCTCCTTTAATTCATTCTTCCATCCATAGATTAAAGATTCCACTTCTATTTCAAGTTCACAGTGAATGATTTATTATGATACTTCGTAACTGAAGTTCTTCGATAATATTCAATACAGTTCTTCCTCAGGTGCAATATAAAAACCTCATCATATTTATTTATCTCAAGTAAAAGTTATTATATGAATGGTTCCATCTGAAAAATAGAAGTAATTTGGTTTGAACATAACCAGTATTTGTGATGAACATTAGTTTTTTACCACGCAGTCAAGGAACATTTTATTTATGTCTTCAACAAAATCGGAAGATTTCAACTTCAATGTTGAGGCTAAGAGCCAAGCACACATAAGATCTAAATTGTAATATTTCTCAGAATGTCGGCTGAATAAATATCAATATTCATATGATCTGAAAAATTTTAAATCAGATTTCTTCCGAACATTTTCTAGGTATCCATCATTCCCATAATCTGTACATTTACTACTGCGGATTAGTCGCTAATATAGAAACTGCATCTGAAACGTTTGAATTTATTAGAACGGTTTATAATACGTTTAATAACACTTTACCTGGTCAATAGCAATCAGCTCCAAATTTTAAATAAAATGTAAACAAATCATATTGAAATTTCATAACCTCAATTTGACGGGGTAAAACAAATTGACAGCAGTTAAGCTTGGCCGTGTAGGCAACTAGAGTCGCATTTTGGGTATTATATTGGTTGTCTAGTAACGTTTAAAATTAGTGCAGTTTTTGGTCAACTAAACTACCAAACTACGCCATATTTTAACAATTGGTCATTGACCTTTGGGATGTAAATGAACGAAAACAAATGATTTTAAAACCTTCATTTAAATTTTCTGCGCGTAATTTTTCTAAATCTCGTTTAGTAAGCGTTTGAACTCATGAAAAACATTGGCAATTTCTTCCTTAATATAACTTTTTATGAATTTTCAATTTTGGATTTTCCAGAAATATCCAATGGATTGTAGGCGCGCTTGTTTTTCAGCATGAATCAATAGTATATTCAACAGTAAAGTGGTCTTCGTTGTCGATTTCTGTTGCAATAGAATCGATTCCACCCTTTAACAAGGGCAATTGGCTATATGCATAAGATAGAAAATAAATCGACATGGCGGTACAAGTTGGAATATTGTGATGGCCACGGTAATTATTTGGTTGAAATATCAACGTCATATGTGGAATGAACTTCGTTCCCATAGATGTCGCATGTGTGAATAAGTTGCATTAAAGTAAACTTCGCAACGTTTAGACAACGTAACTCTGGTAACTGTAGTTGCAGCACGACGTTGTCAAAACCCTAAAATGATTGACCAAACTGGTTCATGGTTGTGAGAACGTTGTGCAGAGGTCGCCGAAGTCACTTAGTTTGGTTGCGCGACTTCTTTATATACGTCGACGCAACGTTAAATTGCTACTTGGGAATTAAGTATGAATATATAATATTAAGTTGTCACCTTGAAAGAACTCGAACATAGTCATATCAGAAGAAATAAGAAATTAAGATAATAATACATTGTGATATTCAATGAGTTAATTGAAAAATAATAACTTCAACTTTTTTATTAAATACACACAAAAAAATAAGTTGAATAAACAAAATGATCTCAGTATTTACATCAAGACAACTGTAATCAAAGCTCTTCATAAGCACTTGTCAGGGTCAATAATTAATAATAAAAAATACTTACAAGCTGAATTAACAAGGTGAAATTATTTGGTATGAAAATACTATTAGTTATTCAATCAACTAGGTCATTAAAGACTGGGATTGATGGTCGAAATATTAGTAGTTAATACAAGTTTGAGACCATTAGTTGCTCGATTAATAACCGGGATGATTACAAGATTTTTCCGAAGATCTCAATATAAATCGTGTATGAATTCTTGATTGAAATACATTCTCATTTTGCACGAGACCAACATTTGACATAATATAATTTCTATGTACCTATCTATGTTCCAGTAGAGTTTCGACATTTCTCGTAGTGCTTCTGAATACTTTGTGAACCGTTGCCATGAGGATTGCACATTAAAATAGCAGAAATTGAGCATTAAAATGGGCCATTAATGATCAATTTAGTGCACATTAAAAATTACCCTTTATTTTGATATCGACGGAAAAGCAAATTTATTCATTTCTGAAAAATATTAACTTTGTGAGGATAGATCTGGATCTATTCTTCCGGGCAGCTTCCAAGCGTTACACTGTTTCATAATGTATCCGAAGCTTGAAATTGTTTTTAAGGAGGACATGCAAAGACCCTCCAGGGGATCATCATCATACAGATGTTCACCAAATGCTTCCAATGTTGTCACTGGCAAATTTTTCATGGTGTTCGCCATCAGAGGAATTATTGGATTTCTACATATTTTAGAGCCTGCAAGAAAAAGATATTACTGAATAAAATTCATAGTAGGAAGGAAAGATGATGACACTAGAGTATAATATTTCTATAGTATTTAATTTGAATGTTACATTCTAAAACACGCTCAACACATTTGATAAATTCATTCATTGTATTAATATTGAATAAAATCCTCTATAGGAAGACAAAAAATTTCGGTGGTGAGAGTTGAATACAATGTTCAAACAATAATGAGAAAAATTGATTTCAAAATATGCCTCCAACTGGACAAATGCATTAATTTTTACTAACTGAATTTAAAAATGCAGATTTTATATTCATCACATTTTTTGTTATTGAAAAGTGCACAGTGGAAACAATTTTTTGAAATGACTTCAATCTGGATTTCTGCGACTTTAGTGTTGGTAAAATATTAAAGTTAACATTGTATTGTAAACAATGCACAAATTGAGTAGCATAGTACCGAAAACAATCCTGGATTCGAACCTTACACATATTGCTTTTATAGTCTAAGATTCAACATCTAATGACATGAACGATTAAGATAGAAGAAACAAGCAAAGATCCTACAACGGAAGGAAAAAAGCAGGGAGTGAAGAATAATTTGCATTCGTTGAAAGAATTGAAATAGATGCTGAACTCACCATTATTGCCTGCTGTGATCCTTCTGTTAGCTGAAATTCTTTATCCAGGGATGACACCAAATTCTTCAGAGCTGTAATTCTACTTTTCTGTCTTTTGACTTTCGCTGTTAATAAACGTATTTTTGTTCTTTGGTGAGAAATCACCCTCTTCAAGTTTTGCTGACTCCTCCTTTTTTTTCTCTGATGTTGAAAAGTCACTACTGGACAAATCGCCAATGTATTTCCTCTTTCTGTAATGAATGATGTTAACCCATTTGTGCCCGTTGTCCCCATATGAGGAAGGTGAGAATAATATTTTTTTAGTAAGTAAGTAAGTAAGTAAGTAGATTTTTATTTGCAGAAAGTATGCATATTACATACCACTAAAAATAAAACATACAGAAAAATAACTAGTTTTTGAACAATATCTGCAAAAGGGACACTTACGACAGTTTGAAACTGATTATGAGTAAGTTCCCAGAAACTACAAAATTCAGCCGAAGAAAAATAAACACACTCCTGCACCTGGCAGATTATACAAACTTATACAACTATAGAAAAAAAATTGCATTCCATAGATACTGAAAATAATACAAACAAGCAGAGCGATCAAAAAATATTTGAAAATTGCAATATTAAAAAAAAAAAGTTATGGTTCACCCACACAGATTCATCCCTATCCAGCCAGTTGCAATCAGAAAGCTTATGAATGACCGGTTCAAACTTCCGCCGTATATGAACCTTAAGCACGACCTTTGAACCATCTGTATCCTCCGCCTGGACTCGCCTGTCAGACAGGGGCCATAAACCGCATCGCAAAAGTTGAAGTGACTTAGAACCAGCGAGTCAGTCAGCATGATTTTAAGCTTAGTTGCGAGATAGTGCCGATGTGGATACAAAACCTTCAGGTTAGCATAAGCCCTCTGAATGCATTTTGTTATATGCTCCCTGAATCTCAAGTCCCAGTCAATCAGAACACCAAGGCTTCTTGCGGAAGTTTCACAAGGCAACCTTACATTGTGCAGTAGGATATTCAATTTTTCTTTTTTTTCTTTGAGCTGTTCCTTATGCTTACCGAAAATGATTAACTTTGTTTTCGTCGAGTTCAAATCAAGATGATGCCTGCTCGAATCACGTGCCAATACCTCTAAATCATCGCTTACCCTATCACAAGCCTGATCAACCTCCGAAGACAAAAATTTGTGCAGCAATTGTTTATCATCTGCATAGCTGAAATCTGTACAATATTTTACACTATGTGCAATATAAATAGTGTAAATACAAAAAAGCAGAGGACCAAGAATGGAGCCCTGTGGTACTCCACAGAAAACGTACTCCTCATCTGAACAACCCTCATCCGTTTCAACATATTGAGACCGGCCAGTCAGATAGCTGCGAATGAGCTCGACCGCCGCCTTCGAAAATCCTATATGTACGAGTATCGGGAGTAAGAGTTCATGGTTTATTTTATCGAAAGCTTTTGAATAGTCTAAGAGGACCAATACACAAGTCTCACCCGAATCAACCCCTCTCAAGATTTCATCAACCACATCCAAAAGTGCCGTGCAACAGCTGTGACCTCGGCGAAAACCGGATTGTCGCTGCGGCAAGATATTATATTTGTCTAAATGTGCTCGTATTTGGGACGCTATGATTTTTTCGAGTATTTTGGAGCAAAGGGGCAAAATTGCAATGGGTCGAATATCGTCATAACTTAGCACATTGGGTTTTTTAGCTAAAGGTATCACCCTTGCAACCTTCCAGACATCGGGGAAAATGGAATCTAAAATGCACGTATTAAAAATGTTGAGAAGAAAAGGTATGATTCGTGGACAGCACATTCGAACCATATCCAAGTTTACTTGATCCGGGCCTGTAGCATTCGACTTCATCTCTGTAATAATAATTGATATTAACTTTTCCTCGTCTACAGTTGTGAAAGTCAGACTCTCCTCAAATGGTTTCATAAGGGATGAAGTATAAAAATTGATCAAGTCCCGATCAACCGCTCTCAACTGCTGAAATTAAAAATAAAATCATTTATGGATTTTGGGTCATTCAAAAACTCAGGTATGATGGAAGATTTGGTCTTATTATGTACACCCATTTCATGCAAATTTCTCCACAGTTGTTTGGGGCCTGTCTTCCCTGTAGTACAGTACTCAAGGGATGTTTTTTTTCGGCATTAATAGCACTAGTAGTTGCATTCCTAACACTCTTGCAGAACCGCCAGTGTTCAGGGGAACCAGAAGCCTTGAATCTATTGAAAGCTTTATCTTTTTGTCGAATCATCAGTCTGATTGCCTCACTAAACCATGGCTTACATTTACTATTCAACGTGATCTGCCTCAGAGGAGCAATGTGGTCAAAGAGTTCAAGCAACAGACTAGTAAAAGAAGCGACCTTCAAAATTCACGTCTTTAATAAATAAACCAAAAAATCATCCGATAACTGACCCACATCACTCGAACCAACCGATATCACACCACCGCTAAATGTGATCAAGATGACGTCAATTAATGTCGAAGATCTCTCCGTGACTCTTGTTGGAGTATCAACCACTTGTCTCAAATTGAGAATTCGAAATAACTCCGTTAATATGCGGGCCCTGTAGTCATTACCCCCGATAAAATTAACATTCATATCACCACCACAGATGATTTCAAAACTTGAGGGATGGAATCTTAGCACAGCCCCCTCGAAAGAACTGATGAACTGAGAAAAATTACATGATGGAGGTCTATACACTACACATACAATGATCCACCTGTTATTGAGTTTGACTTTAATCCACATTTGCTCTACAAAGACACAACTGACCTCGTGTAATAGCTCATACTGCAAATAATCTTTGAGATATATTCCAATGCCTCCCCCTCTAGATGACCTATCTTTACGTATGAAATTATATCCGCTGATGCTAACAATCTGCGTGGGCACACCATCGTTAAGCCACGTTTCACATAAAGCAACAATTTGAAATTCAGAGTTAAGAAAAAAATTCCGAAAATCAGCTAAGTGCGAAACCAAAGAACGTATATTATAAAAAGCTATACCGAAATCTTTCATGTCTTACGAAAAGCAAAAAAAAAATTACCTTAAATGTGATCGCTCAACTATTTATGCAACAAAAATGAGAGAAAAAAAATTATATAAGTATACATATTCTGAAAATACAAAAAATTTAATATAAGAACAAAGTTAAAGCACAAGTAAACCCGCAACGTACGTCGATCAGCTCCATCAACCCTGTATAGTACCATTAATAATGCTCTCAAACTCCTCAGTGGTCTGAAGAAGATTTTTCCATTCAGAGACCATACATCCTTCTTTCCTATCTGCTCTTTAACTAATTTCAGTAACCGATAATTCGAGGTACTGAGTTCCTCGACCAGAACAAGCTTGGTCCTCTTCAAGCACTTTTTATTTTTATACGCTTCCTCCTTGAATGATACCGTTGAAAACTTCATCACAATTGGCCTTGGATATTTTTGATCGTTTGTTTTTTTACCTACCCTGCAGCACTGCACAATCTGCGATTGGTTCAGTCCCAAATTCGTCGTGAAGACCTTCTGGACCGAATCCTGCAGGTTCTCGTTACTCGTTTCCTTCAGTCCCATCAGCCTTCATTTAGAATTCTTCTTCTTCTAGTTGCCAATCACCGGCATACAAGCAGTCCCCTTGCACCAACCGGGGAAATAGCTGGGCTCAGCAGTGATGCTATGCACCCAATATCAGTATAAAACACCAAACGGGAACGGAACAGCCTTATGCATCCAATGGGTTGAATCCCGGGACTGGGGAGTCTAGTATGAACCTATATCAACCCAAATAAACTAATAATTGATTATCTCAACTTGAACAAAAATCATTTTCAATGTAAAGCAGTGATAGGTGATGGGTTGCAAACAATTGGATTAACACAAAGGGACATCAAACATGCTGACAATATATAAACCTGAATACATCAATAAAAAAGTGTTACTCTCAAATTTTTATCTGACTAGTGGACAGAAAAGTAAAAATTGCCTCATAGGCAGCCAAATTTTCCGAAAACAACACTTCGTATATATTAATGGGAAACCTGAAGCTCATCTTGGAAAGTTTGTTGTACAATAATCTAGATTGGGAGGTAAAATTAGGGCAATCAAAAAACATGTGGAGATAGCTTGAGGTCCCATCGCAGACGCACAAGGGAGAGCCAACAATCCTCAACCTAAACAAGTGCTCAGGAGAACAACAATGGCCAGAGCGAAGCCTGCAAATAGTGGAGATGAATTTTCTAGACTTATCCACTCCTCGGAACCATTGCCTACTGTATGGGGAGTAATCAATCATCTGGGCATATGTCCTACCCTTAAGAGCGCCCAACTTTCCAAAAATTGAGCACCACTTCGTCCTAAGATCTCTTTTGAGAAGTGGCCAAAGTGACTCTGGCCCTGCTTGTATTAACTGAGGCACCGCAATCGATCTGCCCTCATTTGCCAATTGATCCGCTTTATCATTAATAACAATATGGGAATGACTCGGTACCCACACAAGAGAAATCCTCAAGCAATTGTTCCTTGCAACCATAAATTTCTCTATCAAATCTACCATATTAACGTCTATGCTCGAGGTGAAATTCCTTGCTTTTATAAATTGTAGGCAGCTAAGAGAGTCACTCACAATCAGGGCTCTGCCAATCCTATTTGCAATGACAACATCAACCGCAACACTAATAGCATGCATCTCCGCTAGAAAAATGGACCAGTGGTCCAGAAGCCTACCTGAAATGTTCACTGAAAGAGATGGACAGTAAACACCATAGCCCACCAGCGAACTGCCCACAGAAGCATCCGTGAAGAGAAGAGCATGGCCAGGAAACTTACTCTCAACCAGGTCCAAGAAATCAGAATTTTTGGAAATGGCACTTTTAGGCAAACCAGACAAGTACACTGGGCTAATGCAAGTCCTCACAGGGGTTGACATCTCAAAATACGGGAGCCACTTTGCTCTCCATATACACGCCTTTTTGGGGGCCAACTCTAAGAAGGCCTCTATATAAGGGGGTGTCGTATCATTGTACCATAGACCACTAAGTTGATCCACACCGTCCAGTAATCCCAACAGAGGGTGGTTTTCAAATCGTAGGACTTTCGAGATGTATTTTAAAGCCAGCCATTTTCTTCTTATGCTAAGAGGGGTCTCTGCAGACTCCGAAAGTAGGATGTTCGTTGGCGTTGACTTCATCATGCCTAGGACCAATCTTAAGGAAGCAAAGTGGACACGATCTAACTTGGTCAGAGTAGCCTTGGCACATCTACCAAATGTCAATGAAGCATAATCTAAATGAGGACGAACTAATGCCTTATACAGGAGTAGAAGATTGTTGGGATGAGCTCCCCAATAAATAACTGAAACAGATTTTAGGATATTAAGAGCATTCATGGCCTTCGAGGACGCTGCATCAACTTGGGGCTTCCACTTGAGTTTTCGGTCTATAACTATACCCAGATATTTAACAGTTGTCTTTCATGGGATCGCAGAGGAGCCCAGTTTCAAATTAGCCGGATCCAGTGGCAATCTCGACTTGGCCAATATCATGGCAGAGGATTTGTCAGGGGATATATGCAAGTTACGATCTCTTAACCATGCTGCCAGACGATTAAGCACAGTATTGAGGGAAAATCTCATTTATTCCAGATTCTTACCAATCACAATAACAACCAGGTCATCTGCGAACTGAATATAAAGGACGCCATTAATAAATAGCCAATTAGGCAAAAATGCATAGAGGTTGAACAACATTGGGCTAAGTACTGACCCCTGGGGAAGACCCTTACCAGGTCTATGTGGGCCCAGTAAATTACCTGAGATAGAGCTGTTGATGAACAACTCTCTACTCCCAAACAGTCTGAAAATGACCTCTGCAAAACACGGTTGGATGCCACAGGCCAGCATGTCGTTCCTGAGAACATCTAGCAAAACATGGTCATAGGCTGATTTAATATCCAGGAACGCTGCCATGACATAATTACCGCCGGCGAAAGCTCTATAAACATGAGTAGTAAAAAGCGTGATGGCATCATTGACAGATCTGCCTCTCCTGAAACCAAAGACATTTGCATTCCCCAATCTCTTCTCTATTATTGGTTCGATTCTAGCCTTTATCATCTTTTCAAAAATGTTGGTGATACAAGGAGCTAAAGAAATAGGACGATAACTGCTGGCCAGAAGAGGTGGTTTACTTGGTTTTAGAACAGGAATAATCCTATAGTTAGTGAGCGCCTTGGGGATTGTACCCGTTTCCAAAATCTCATCAAAAATAATTAGCAATCTTGATTTGTACGAACTAGGAAGGTTGGCGTACATGGGATAACCCAATCCGTCAAGACCGGGAGCTGAATTTCTAGAAGATTTGAGAATTAGGTCCAGTTCACCTATAGTAAACATGTCAGGAGCATGAGAGCCTTGATATAGGACATTAAAACAGCAACTACCGTTAGATTCGCCCAATAGACTACGCGAAAGACTATCAGGTATAGGAGGTGACATATTGGAATAATTGGTCTTACCAGAAAACTTCCCAATCTGCTTCCAGGACTTTGAGGAAGAAGAAAAGTTCAGTTCCTGACGAAAGGATCTGAAGGATTCTCTCTTAACATGCCTTATTTTATTACGAGCCAAAGCTTTCAGCCTCCTAGCCTCAGTCCAGTTCTCCATTGATGGATGAGCAAGATATTGAACAAGGGCATCTCTTCTCAATTTAACAGCCTTTTCGACAACCTCATTCCACCATACAGCTCTATATTTCCTCGAGGATGCACCCCTAGAACGAGGAACTGCATCATCAGCACTCTCAGTCATTGCCTCAATAAGATGTTCTGCCGAGTCAATAGTATTTCTCCTAGGGGATACAATCAAGTTAGTCTGATACCTATTCCAATCTGCCTTTTTAATATTATACCTATGAGAACTACTAATGATGGTTTTAGGAAAGAGCAATGAGGAATCGTTAACCGTGACAATGGTAGGAAAATGGTCACTAAATCCTGTATCATAATGTACAGACCATGAGCAGTGACTGGCAATGTCAGCTGTAGCAACTGTCATATCAGGGGCACTAGTATGAGTACCAGGTCTTGAAACTCTTGTTGGAGATGACCCATTCAAAAGGACAAGATCAGAATCCAAAAGAAAATTAAAGAAGCTAATACCTCTTGAGTTACAAACACCTGATCCCCAAGAAGTGTGTTGGGTATTTAAGTCCCCAATCCAAATTGTACGCTTACCAGAACAGGCCTGATCAAATACATCCCAAACAGAGCTTGGAATATTGACTCTGGGAGGAAGGTAGGACAAAATAACAGAGACACTGCCACCAAGGCAAGCGCCTAAAACTTGGCAGTATTGGGGAAGAAGAGAAGAATTAACAGTCATAGTTTCAACAGGAATATGAGCCTTGATTGCCAACGCAATACCTCCAAAACCATCGTGCCTTTCCTCGCGAATAATTCTATACCCCGATAATGAAAAATTACGTTTAAACCTCAAGAACGTCTCCGAGAGGGCCACAACATCAGGATCAAAATCTTTAAGTAGAATCTTTAAATTGTTGAAATTTGAGTTAACTGACCTAATGTTCCAATGAACAATACTCAAATGTCCTTGTATTTGTGTTTCCATAAATAGTTAATGAAAAAAAAAATTAATAATTAAGGAGATAGAAGCAGGGGGACAAAAGGTTATAGAGGAGAAAAGACGTCCTCCATAGTAACTTCTGTCTCCTCTGTTTCTTTAATACTTTGCGTGAATTGACCCTTTGAATTTTTTGCACTATTAGGGGAATCATTTGCGTTACGGTAAACTTCTGCCGATACAACCCATTTTTTGCTGGGAGTAGAATCCTCTATAGGTGAGAGGGGGAGAGAAAGTGAAGAGGGAAAGCTGAGATCACTATATGATGGTTTATAAGAGAGAAGACAGCTATCATGTGCTTTTTTATCATACCCTTGCCTAGAGGGAGGTACTTTTCTCTTCTGACCATTAGAGCTGCTTGACCTTTGCGAATAAGTGCGAGATGAAGTGGACCTAGCTATCGAGGAATACGACTGTTGGCTACTTGAGAATGCCGGGGGTTGAGAATTCTGAGGAGAAGCCCTTAAGCTTGGGAAATTTGAAGAACTCTGGGGAAAAGGTTCTTTAGAATTTTATTGGCTTCATAGAATGACATATTATACATAGCCATGGACTCCTTTATACTCCTTTGGCGACTATATTCTCTACATGTCCGATCATTTGAACAATGAGCTTCATTACAAAATATACAATTCAATGGGTTTTTACAATGTTCATCTCTTGAATGAAAGCCACCACATTTGTAGCAGCGAAAAGACCCTCTGCATAGATTTTTGACATGCCCATACCGAAGGCAATTCATACATTGGATAACCGGCTGGATGTATATAGAAACAGGGGTGATAGTATTGAAAAGAGTTAATTCTTTTGGTAAAATATTACCTTCAAATGATATGACACAGGTAGTATACCCTCATCATTTTTAACCCTTCTATTCAATCTTCGCATTTTCAACACTTTACAATCAGGATTGGAACCTGATACTCCAACATGTCATCCTCACTAATGTCGAGGCCAATGTCCCGAACTACACCCATTGTTGATACCATCCTAGAAGGAATATACACACTATACTTGTTCTTGTCAAGTGAATTATTATCCACGAAATAATTAGCCCTATCGAAACTATCAAAGATCAAGCCAACTCGTTTGAGACCTGTGGAGTTCTCCTTTTCTACTCTGTGTATAAATAAAACACTGTTTTGAATATTTATACTTTTATTTGTTCACTCTCAGATTTTGTATAATTCGCTCTGTTCACAATCACTGTTCGTCTTCTACTCTTTCTCTGGCTGCCCAATACCGCGCCGTCGCTTACTCATCTCGACCAGTCATAAGTTACCTAACGAGTCGATACATCACATCTCTCCCCTTGTTTTTTTTTCTTTGTATATATGTATAAAATAATAGACCAACCATGTATATAACAATATACAAATTTCATTTAACAATTTTGAACGGTTCTGTTAAAAGCAAACATAATCATTTAATTTATAATCTCTAGCTGTGATTAAAATTAGTGCCTAAAAGACCTAACCTAGAATTATCAATTCGGGCTTATGATTTTAAACAGATTCTTAACGAAAATCTATTCAACAAAATATTTGAGAATCAATAGTTACAATTTAGATATAACTGAATATCAATAACAGTATTCCAACAAAACTATGCTAACATTACAATAAATACCTTCACCTAACATGCCTACCGAACTGCCCTAACCTAACGCTATCCTAATACTCCAACTACTACTTATCTGTTAAAACAGGTACTTGGTGTCTTGTTTCCTGGGATCTGTAAGAGATATTTATTTTTAATATTTATTATTATTTTTTTCATTGGTTACTACTTAGCTACTTGCCACTGACCCTCTACCTTTTTTAGGTGGACTATATTTCGCCTTAATTCTTGCCCTGTTTCAGTATCCTGAATAGTTACATCCCCTCCTTGTTTCTCGATTACTTTGTGTGGAGTAGGGTTATAGTCTGGGGTTATTTTGTTAGTTCTTATTAAATTCTTTTGATAAACCTTGTCGCCTATATTTATGTCGATATCTTCCGTTGCATTTCGTTTTCTGTTCTCGCTTTCTCGTTCTTTTTCTTTCTGTATTCGATCCCTATCGATGTCTTCATCGTAGAAAATGCTGTGTTGGTTATCTGTGATACTAGGTAATTTATCTCTAAATTGGCGTCGATAAAATAGTTCGCTGGGAGTTTTCCCAGTAGTTGCGTGGGGTGTGCTATTATACATCATCAGATAATCAATAAGCTCTTCATGCGAATTAGTCTTAAGTCCTTGGCTTATTTTTAACCGTTTCAGAATATCCCTATTCTGTCTTTCTACCTCTCCATTCATTTGAGGCCAGTATGGAATTGTGTGATAAATTTTTATGCCCTTTTCTTTGAAGAATGATCTTATTTCTTCGCTTGTGAATTGTTTGCCATTGTCGCAAGTAACCGACACTGGGAAACCTAGTCTTGAGAATATTTCTTTGAGCACGTTAATAGTGGTGGTATATGTTATGGTTTTCATGATTTTTTCTTCTTTATACCTACTGAAATAGTCGACAATCACAAAAAAATATTCACCTTTAGGTAATGGACCCATAAAATCTATGGCCACGTCTACCCAAGGGGCCACCGGCATTTGTCTTTTTTTCATGGAATAAGGAGGAGTGGGAGCTACCTAGTGATACTAGTGTGCAACCCTTACAGGCTTTGACTATCTTTTCAGCTTGTTCATCTATCTTAGGCCACCAAACTTTTGTTCGTAACCTACTTTTCATGGCAACAATCCCGGGATGATCCTCATGTGCAGACTCTAAGACCCGTTGTCTTAGTTTTTCTGGAATAACAATTCTTGTCCCTCTTAATAAAATACCATCACTAAAACAAAATTCTTCTTTGAATGTTTTACAGTGTTTGATCGGATCGCTCCACGTATCTTGTTCGATGCCTGATTTTATTTGTAAAATTTCTCCCATCATGACTGCGACGGGACAAGAATGTGCAGCAATTTGGTGCACCCAGTCGTGACTCTCAAATGGTGCTGGAATCTGCCATTTGCAAAGCCGAGATAGTGGGACTGCAATATTAGTTTTCCCTGGCCGATATATTATCTTAAAGTTAAACGACTGGAGCCTCAAAACCCAACGCTCTATGCGCGCACAGGGACGGGACTTAGGACCAAAAATGGTTTCAAGTGGCTTATGGTCTGTTATTAGCTCGAATTGATCTTTGCCGTACAAATACATCTTAAAATGTTCGACAGCCCAAACTAATGCGAGAGCCTCTTTCTCAGTTTGACAATAACGCTTCTCTACGTCGGTAAGACTTTTGTTTCCATAAGCAATAATTCTGGGTCCATTATTGTCAAACTGATTAAGCACTGAACCTAGTCCTACTGGGATTGCATCTGCGACAACCTGGGTTCGATCGTTTGGATCATAATAGCCTAGTGTACCCACTTGAGACAGACAAACTTTGAGCTTACTGAAAGCTAGAGTTTGTTTATCGGTCCAAAATGATGATATATCCGCATGCTTGGACAGCTCAAGTTTTAATATAGCTCTTAGAGGTTCTGTCAAAATAGCTAAATTTGGTAGCCACTTGCCAATATAATTTACTAATCCCAGGAAACTATGTAACTCGGCTAAGGTTTTAGGAGCTCTGAACGATTTTACTACTCCTACATAGCTGTCTAAAGGTCGTATACCTAAAGGGGATAAAAAAAAATCTGCCCCCGCGGCCTTTTCGATTCATATTGAGGGGATCGATTAGGCATTGAATGATAATAATTCAGCCAACTTTTCAGCTTTTTATCTCTAGCCATTTTCGAGATTTCTGTGAAAAACGCTTTTTTCGTTTTTATTTTTTTTCTCTTGTGATATCCAAAATTTTCGAATGGTGATTTTTTCTGTCGATTCTTTGCTATTGAAGGAATAGACGTATAATTTTTTTATGAATTTCAGCTGCAAAATCTATTTTTAAGAAAAAAAAATGAAGTTTTTGTCATTTGTTTTTCGGTGTTCTTAAAAAGTGTCCACCGCCATTTTTTGACATAAAATGTCTTCTTTGGCCCTTTATACCCTGGAATTTTTCACATTTTTAAAATTGGTGGAACATTTTGAAAAAAAATTAAAACTGTTTGAATTTTAGGATTCAACAGATATCCATCAAATTTTGGTACCGTTGTATTCATATTGGCTTCCTGAACAATATTAGTGAAAAAAACAATTGGCGATCTGTTTTAGTTTGGGAGATATGGGCCCCCAAAGTCCGAAAAATATTTCACCTGAAAGTCACTTTTCTCTCTACAGAAACACTGAATTACCGCTTTATTGAGTTTAAAGCCTCTCTGAACATTTTAACATGAAGATTTGATTCATTTTATTTCAGATATATCCATTAATTGTTGCAAAAACATCGAAAAAATTCTACGGAAAGCCCGCCGTTCCTTATGGTAAGTTTGGCACTACCGCGAATTATTTCGCGCGAATATGACACGATGCATACCGGTAAATCCCGCTATCATTTCCTAATGGCACTCGCTGAAAGGCGCGGTAGTGCCAAACTTACCATAAGAAACGGCGGGCTTTCCTTAGAATTTTTTCGATGTTTTTGCAACAATTATTGAATATATCTGAAATAAAATGAATCAAATCTTAATGTTAAAATGTTCAGAGAGGTTTTAAACTTAATAAAGCGATAATTCAGTGTTTCTGTAGTGAGAAAAGTGACTTTGAGGTGAAATATTTTTCAGACTTTGGGGACCCATAACTCCCAAACTAAAACAGATCGCCAATTGTTTCTTTCACTAATATTGTTCAGGGAGCCAATATGAATACAACGGCACCAAAATTTGATGGATATCTGTTGAATCCTAAAATTAAAACAGTTTTAATTTTTTTTCAGAATGTTCCACCAATTTTAAGGATGTGAAAAAATTCCAGGGTATAAAGGGCCATAGAAGATATTTCATGTCAAAAAATGGCGGTGGACACTTTTTAAGAACACCGAAAAACAAATGACAATAACTTTATTTTTTTTTCTAAAAATCGATTTTTCAGCTCAAATTCGTGAAAAAATTATACGTCTATTCCTTCAATAGCAAGGAATCCACAGAAAAAATCATCATTCGAAAATTTTGGATATCACAAGAGAAAAAAAATAAAAACGAAAAAAGCGTTTTTCACAGAAATCTCGAAAATGGCTAGAGATAAAAAGCTGAAAAGTTGGCTGAATTATTATCATTCAATGCCTAATCGATCCCCTCAATATGAATCGAAAAGGCCGCGGGGGCAGATTTACCATTGAAACCCGGCTATACCCTTTAACCTCAGACATCTTGAATAGACATTTTTCTTTATTTAGAGGGACATTATTTTTTTCTAAAACTTTCAAAGTGAAAGAAACTCGGCTGTCATGTTCTTTTTCAGATGTACCGTATATCAAAATGTCATCTATGAAGTTCACTGTTCCATCACAAGGAAGCAGCATCCTTTCCAAAGTTTTTTGAAATATTTCTGGAGCAGCATTTATTCCAAATAAAATTCGCTTGTATCTATACAAACCTCTACTAGATATGAAAGTTGTTATATATCTTGACTCAGGGGCAATTTCAATTTGATGAAAAGCATTTTTTATGTCTAATCTCGAGTAAAACTTTGCTTTTCGAAAATTTGTTAAAAGCGAATCAATTGTCGGTAGAGGGTAGTTTTCCCTTTGAATTGCTGTGTTAGCTTTGCGCATGTCAATACATATTCTGACGTCCCCATTTTCCTTTAAGACTGGTACCATGGGGGATACCCACTCCGATGGACCACTTACTTCTTCAATTATCTCTAGTTTGAGTAACTCATCTAATTTCGAATTGATCTTGGCCTCCAATGGAATAGGCACCCGTCTATAAGGTTGGGTAACTGGTTTAATGTTTTTATCTATAGGAATATGTACTAACACGTCTTTAAACTTTGGAAAGGGTTCTACACTCGTTATGCTACTTATATTTAAACCTATCTTGAGAACTCCTAGTGAAATCGCTGTGGTCTTACCTAACAAATTTCTCTTGCCATTTTTTATTACATAAAAGGTTGAGTTTTCTTGGCTCATGCCTATTCTGATATTAGAGTCAAAAGAACCTAAGATATTTAAAGGTTCTTTTGCCCCATATGCAAAAAGAATCTTGTTAGACTTTTTTGTTTGATTAGAGACTCTAATTCCAGATTTCTTTAGAATTTCCCAAGATTTTTCAGATATTATATTGGACTTACTTCCGGAATCGATAAGCATGTCAATATTGACGCCACCTATTTCACAGGTAACCGTGTCCTCGTCACCATCTAGATAAAATACGTATTCGGCTTCGTCGACTTCCTCGGAAACATTCTGCACATCGTCCTTTTGTCCTAACTTGAATTTCTTCTTTAGCGGTTTTGTAGTGTCTGGTTTATTACTGGGACGAAATGTTCTGGTTGATCTGCAGTACCTCTCGAAATGGCCTTTGAATTTGCATTTACGACAGACGACATCTAGTGCTGGGCAGGTTTTGTGGTTTACTTCTCCGGATCCACATCTGGAGCAGAACTTTGAATTGGACTCTTTTCTGGTTTTTTGGTGCTGCTTGTATGACACCAGGTTTACTGTTGATAGCGATGAAGAACAACTTGGTTGCTTTTCTTCGAACTCGGATAATTGTCTCTCAATAGTCTCTAATGAATTTGCTTCCATAACTATTTGTGCTAGTGTTATAGAGTCACCCATAGATAGTATTTTTTTCCTAAGTTCCATAGATGCACATTTTTCTGTGGTCTGGTCTATAAGCTGCTCTTCGAGATTCGGAAATTGACAATTGTCAGCTTGCTTCCTCAACCTCACAAGAAATTTTTCAAATTTCTCTTCTTTTTCTTGTCTGATCAGTCTAAACAGATGTCTTTCATACACCTTGCTCTGTTTGGGTGAAAAGTACTCATTCAATTTCTCTAAAGCGATGTTGAAAATGTTTAGCTCTTTTTTACTAGGATCTTCTGCTACGTCTGCTCCGGGTAGGTTATAAAATATTTCCTGGATGCCAAGTCCTCCAAAATGCAGGAGAGTTGCTTTCATCTTCTTTGGCTCGGAAATACTTGCGGCATCTAGGTATATACCTAATGCTCTCTTCCATCTTTTCCATTTAAGTCCCACAGAGCTTGGGTCTCCGTCGCAATCAAAACCCTCAAGAGAAGGAATATTAGCCATTTCCTGAAACAACCAAACAATGCACAGGTATATTATAGGATTGAATCCTTCTTTATAACTTCGTATTTTATGACCTCTTCTACCGTTGTGTACACTGTATTTTCAATTAAGTTGTTTCCTTAATTAAAATCTTTAATTAATTTTTTTTTCTATTGGTACAGTCTCATTTTTTTTGGAGATATTTCTTTATACCTCACTTTCTTTTATATTGTATTTCTATATACAATTATTTCTTTCAAAGGTGTCTCTTAACACCTAGGTATTTCTTTATACCTCACTTTCTTTTATATTGTATTTCTAAATACAATTCTTTCTTTCGAAGGTGTCTCTTAACACCTAGGTATTTTTTTATACCTCATTTTCTTTTATACCGCATTTATCAATACAGTTCTTTCTTTCGAAGGTGTCTCTTAACACTTATTTTTTTTTTTTTGTAATATAGTTATGCTAGTTCTCTGTTGCCGTTTCGGTTTCAGAATTTCCGTTAGTTTATCCTCGTCGCAAATTGTGGAGTTCTCCTTTTCTACTCTGTGTATAAATAAAACACTGTTTTGAATATTTATACTTTTATTTGTTCACTCTCAGATTTTGTATAATTCGCTCTGTTCACAATCACTGTTCGTCTTCTACTTTTTCTCTGGCTGCCCAATACCGCGCCGTCGCTTACTCATCTCGACCAGTCATAAGTTACCTAACGAGTCGATACATCACAAGACCCTTTCTAGTAATTTTAGTGATCTTGTAATTAGAATAATTGGGACAAGTGAACAGGAGTTTACCCAAGCTGATTGGGTTTAGATTGCCAATATTTTTCTCCCTTGACTCTACATGCACCAGGAAAGGACCTCTATCAGAGCTCCTATATTTATTATAAGAAAGTTTGACATTCAAAATGGCTTCAAATTTCTCCTGTAACAGATTAATAAATTCAGTACATTCTTCACGTACATTAGCATCAATTACTTTGTCGGGATCATTAAGCACACTTTTTAAGTCATCTTTAACCGTGAAAAGATCAAGCCTGTTGTTAGATAATCTCAAAATTCTATCAGATGCCTGTTGGGATCTAATACTTAATAACTTCAAGACCCGGGGGGCACCCCGGGGCTAACTGTGCTCAAAACAACAAGTTAGTTGCAAAAAATCATCCACTTGTCAGATGAAACAATAGTGTGTATATAAAAAGAGATAAACACTTACTCAAAAAAAACAGCAAAAAAAATTTACTCCAAAATTACTTTATATGCGATGTCAATATGAAAAAGCAGATAATAAGCCAATAACAACGTCAGCAGGAATGAAAAATACACTCACCACCAAGGATTAACAGAAAACACAGGGGAAATGGATAACCACCACACTCTATGCCTTCTACCGATCGAGAATTTAGAATTCAACTCATAAATTGTCTGTTTATAAACAAGGGATTCCTTTTCGAGTTCAGTGACACGGTCCTCCATACGGTTCAGATGTTTCTGCATCGTTGCGGATATCTTATCAGCCACCTTATCGGATAAAGATATCAGGAAATCCTTATCAGACAGACACTCGAGTATGCACTGTCTCATTTCTTCTCGCTGTTGTTTTGTTAGCGGCATTTTTCAATTTTAATTCCAAGATGAACTACTCTGAAACTGGGGTCACTCGAAAAATTTTTTCACACAGTGAGATATAATAGATGTCACAAGTTGCCTGGTAGTTAACAATAATAAACCACTGATTT
Source organism: Propylea japonica (assembly GCA_013421045.1). NCBI lineage: Eukaryota > Metazoa > Arthropoda > Insecta > Coleoptera > Coccinellidae > Propylea > Propylea japonica. The sequence goes on along the minus strand of CM024242.1, from coordinate 42,178,296 downwards.
CAGCAATCGAATTCAGGAGCTCCACGAAACACGTCTACTCAGTGTGGAACATGTGCGCTTTTAAATTACAGTGTTCTTTTATGACGAACTCTGGTTGTCATTTTCTTTTAAATAGGCTACTAGTTCAAAGAATTTTTCATCAGTTCTAATAGATATCGCATACTTACTATGCAAGAGTTATCGAATTATCCGCGTTCATGTCGCTGCCCACATGTTGTTATTCAAGTGAATATTACTAAATATAAAAAGCATTCAACACGGTTTTTATTATTCATTTTACTTTGGAAGTTCTGTGAAAACTGTTGACATTATTTTAGGTAAGTAAATTTCAAATTGCTATACATAAGGGGTACGAAAAAGTGACTGTCCCCATGTGATGCCATTGGGCACTTCTCCAGTAGAGATAATTTTAGTACGGATGTTCTATATTCGGGTATTACTCGGTGTAAATTGGATCAATTGGGTTTTTGCAGTTTCGTTCAGACATATGCAACCTTGTAATTCAACCTTTTTCAAGGAAGGTCCTTCAAAATCCTTCAGGCAGCAATTGAAAGCATCCAATATGAAGATCGGCTCGTTGATGTTGTCTTCATTCCACCTGACATTGATGGTCAATTTGAGGAAAAAGATACTGATGAAGATGTTCTGATTTCAAACGATAAACCATTAGATATTCCTGGTAGATCTATTTTAACGAAGAAGAAGATTTTTTCGACGAAGTGGACTACCTGCCATTGTCTGACTTGATAAGCAATTGGAGAAATACGCAGATGATTGTACAAGGATATTCCCTCCTGAATGGACAAAATCGCCTTATGACATCGCAATGGAGGATACCGAGACATACCTGAAGACTCTAGAGGAAGTGAAACTTGATTTAGGTAATCATGACAATTATTTTTCGACAAGACTGTGACTGCTACCTACTACATGAAAGTGAACAGAAAAGTTATGGTTTTCAGGGCATCAGGGTCAATACCTAAAAGTATAAGATATACAGAGGAAGGGACCACTCAGCTAAAATGGATAAGAAATTGAGATGCAATGAGTGTCATCAAAAAGTTCGCTGGCAATGTATAATGTGCAAAACAAGTTTATGCCTAGAACGTAACTATTTCTTCAATATCCATACAAAATTATGTAATTAACATATTTTCATAATGGAGTAGTATTTTCTGTTCTTTCATTCCACACAATAAATGTTTTGTTATGCCTATAATATTTCCTCTTCCACTGCGCTTCAGGCCCCATATGTGCCCAACGTCCTCATATAAGGACACACCTTTGAATAGAAAAAAACAAGCATGATCATCAAAATTTCATCATATTCATGTTTTTACAGTTGTTAATATATACTGTTCCAATTCTGATGAAGAGGTGCGAAAATTTTTATCCATGGGCACAAATGGGTTAAGCTGAGTTTCAAAAAAATCGTAATATATTGTTCGCAATTTCAAATCTTCCAAAATATTAAGAACTTGATTATAAATTTTTTTGTCGGCCTTTTATCAGTATTTGGTTCAACAAACACCGACTTGTTTGCATCATTCTCAAATTCTGAAGCAGTGAGTGTGGAAGAAGAATGTCTCTGATCAGGATTACTCATCTTACTATCATCAGGGTCACTCATTTTACTATGATCAGGATTATAACTTGATGTCTACAATGTTCTGGAAAAATCAAAATGAATATTGAATGATTAATACAGAAAGATGTAATATTTAATCATTCTCACACTGGACAAACACATCTGAAAGCAATTTCTGGAATTCTTAAATGAATTCTTAATTGAATATAATGAATTTGAAGTGAAATTTCAGAAAAAAAAAGTGATATTTTAATAACTTACTTCTCTTGTTCACTAAGACTGCTCTCTGCCTTTGAGGAGTTATCGCTGAAACAGGTAGAATATCAGTAAAAGTGGTAAAACTATAGCTAAAAAGATAAAAAATTTGTTTTTGGAATTAAAAATTAATAGATTTTAATTACATTTCAAATATAGAATGTTGTGGCAAAGGATTGGTATCTTGATTAAGATATCTTTTCTCATTCATCCTGGTTCCGATATCTTCAGGATTGAAATGATCTGAACAAATGAAAATTGTTTTCTTTGGGCAGATACTTGACCATCCTAAAAAGGAAGCCCAAACACCTCTCTTTTCATTAACATCTGGGAACCTGAATTCAAGAAAATTATCTTGTTATGTTATGTATTAACATTGAAACTTCCGTATTCACTATTTCTACGACACTGAACTCATAACTAACTTGATGCGTTAATTTTAACAAAAAACTTACCTATGGAACGATAAATTCGAATCAGAATTCTTGTCTTCGCCACAAATTTCACACTTACGAACTATTTGGTACAATGAGAGATTACAACAGAAGAAATATGGAAAACTGAATAAGGATTTTCACAAATATCCTTCAATTGTAGTAATTTTAACTGAACTTAATGCGGCAACGTGTTGCTTCGAGAACAGGTGATGAGAAAGAGGCATAGATAATAAATTAGTGATGGGCCATTCGAATGCAAAATCGAATGCAGCATTCGATTTTTGAAAGTATTCGTTGCATTAGAATGCAATATTTCAGCAATTCGAATGATTTTGCATTCGGTTTGGGGGGACTCCTATCATAAAAATCAGGTACTATGTCGTTAAGGTTCAATATCTTTGCCTTTGCGTTCTTTTTCTTAGGGAGGATTTAGAAAATGAACTCTATTGCCATTCATTCGGTCCAAATTTCGAATGAATCATTCGTTTTGCATTCGTTTTCGGGCGGCCTCTATCAGAAATTGTAATTGTAGTATTAGGTATGTCCGTAAGGTTCAATATCTATGTTATTACGTGCTATTTCTTATGGAGATTTTTGAAAATGAACACTATTGGAATTCATTCGGTCTAAATTTCGAATGAATCATTCGTTTTGCATTCGGTTTTGGGCGGCATCTAACAGAAGTTGTAGTTACTATGTCCGTAAGGCTCAATATCTATGTCATTACGTGCTATTTCTTATGGAGATTTCTGAAAATGAACTCTATTGCCATTCATTCGGTCCAAATTTCGAATGAATCATTCGTTTCGCATTCGGTTTGGGGAGGCATCTATCAGATATTGTAGGTACTATGTCCGTAAGGCTCAATATCTATGTCATTACGTGCTATTTCTTATGGAGATTTTTGAAAATGATTTTTATTGGAATTCAGTCGGTCCGAATTTTTGAATGTATCATTCGTTTTTCATTCGGTTTGGGGTGGCATCTAACAGAAATATGTATTAGATACTATATATCAATAAGGCTCAATGTTTCTGCCTTTGTATGCTATTTCTTATGGAGGTTTTTGAAATTGAAATCTATTGGCTTTCATTCGTTCCAAATTTCGAATGAATCATTCGTTTTGCATTCGGTTTGGGGTGGCCGAAACTAAAGAGAGAAAGTTTTCACAAATGTTCTTCGTAACTCATATCATATATCGTTGTATGATCTAGTTTTGTATTGTATTCATCACCTACATACATCTAGTCTACATCAAAGTGCAAAGTTGCTAGCCATTATTGTAAGAGAGGAAAACTATTATATTCTGAAACTCAAAATGATACGGTTCTAAATTTTTTCAACGTCATATTGTTACATTGTAAAAATCCAGTATCAGCAATTTCTAATTATCATAAAATAAATTAAATTCAAAATATCGCATCAAACAACTTTCATGAAAACTTTCTCTCGTAAGTTTCGGCAACCCCAAACCGAATGCAAAACGAATGATTCATTCGAAATTTGGAACGAATGAAATCCAATAAAATTTCAAAAACCTCCATAAGAGGTAGCACGCACAGGCAGAAATATCGAGCCTTATTGATATATAGTATATAATATTTCTGCTAGATGCCACCCAAAACCGAATGAAAAACGATGATTCATTCGAAATTCAGACCGAATGAATTCCAATAGAGTTCAATTCTGAAAACCTCCATAAGAAATAGCACGTAGTGACATAGATATTGAGCCTTATAGACATAGTAACTAAGATTTCTGAAAGATGCCGCCCGAAACCGAATGCAAAACGAATGATTCATTCGAAATTTAGAACGAATGAATTCCAATAGAGTTCAATTCTGAAAACCTCCATAAGAAATAGCACGTAGTGACATAGATATTGAGCCTTATAGACATAGTAACTAAGATTTCTGAAAGATGCCGCCCGAAACCGAATGCAAAACGAATGATTCATTCGAAATTTAGAACGAATGAATTCCAATAGAGTTCAATTTCAAAAACCTCCATAAGAAATAGCACGTAGTGACATAGATATTGAGCCTTACGGACATAGTAACTACAATTTCTGATAGAGGCCGCCCGAAACCGAATGCGAAACGAATGATTCATTCGAAATTTGGACCGAATGAATGGCAATAGAGTTCATTTTCAAAATCCTCCCTAAAAAAAAGCACACAAAGGTTGAGATATTGAACCTGAACGACATGGTACCTGATTTTTATTGTAGGTTTCGCCCCAAAGCGAATGCAAAATCATTCGATTCTCAAATTCATTCGTTCATTCGGTTTTCGATTTTTGAAAGAATTCGGTTTTGCCCATTACTATAATAAATACTCCATCTCTTTTCAAATCTCAAGCAGAGAGATGGGCGGTGTTGCCATAACTTCAATCTGGATTTCTTAAGAATTTTGGCTTCTAACATAAATTATAAGATATACCTATAATCATTTATTTATTTCTTTATTTATATCCGAAATCTCTGCCTCAATGAAAAATCATCATATTTCATAAAATATTTAGATTCTATACCAAAGAAATAGTTTTGTGTATAATGAAAGGTAGTTATAGAACTATACAATCTGCTCAGCTTGGCAGCATGAAAACATTGCCACAATTCCAGTGAACTATTCTACGATACAGTGGACCAGCTCGAAATTTCAGGAGCGACACTTTTAAATGTAAATGAACGTGTCTCTACTTAGTCTAGTGAGTGATAAACACAACGAGCTTTCCTCAATTCCAATGGGGACACCGATGTAGGTGACCAACAAATCCTCACAAGGGAAAATCATCAACATAACTTATGATATTGATTCTGGCTGGTGGTGCTGAGCCCCCTTATTATCATGAATTTCGGTTTTATTTCTGATTCTATCCATTATCTGTTATTGTGTGATCACTTTTAGGAAATGGTCTATCTGAGACACAAGCTGACAAAGAATCTTTTCGTGAAAATCTGATCAATTAGACGTCTAATTGTGGGCCACTGCGGAGTGAAACAAAGTCACCGAAAAGTTCATTCAGGAAAAAATAAATGGGCAACAGCGCAGACTAGTAGCAGAGTGTTTGTAACATAATCTTATTCAGTTATTACTTCAAAACGATCGAAGTAATGAATCTGAGGATATTATATAAGTAATACATCGAAGAAATCTGACGAATTATTGCATTTGGTATAAAAAAATTATATATTTTCAGTTACTTGCTTTGTACTGCGTCCAATAAACACATCATCTACTTCATTTGTATTATAACCATATGTGGTTGTTGACGATAACCTCAGCGTTTCCACCATCGGTTATATTTAATTAATTTATATTTCAACATACATGATCAGGGATTTGTTATCCTGTAATGTTTCTATTTTTGATGTTGTTTTTATGTTCTTGTTTTCTCATCTCAAAAGGTCTTGATGTCTCTGCTGTATAAGATTTTATACATATACAGGAAATATCGTAAACATGTGATTTTTGTGTCCCATTCATTGGTTTAGTTCTTGGTTAGAATGGATCGCAAATCATTTTGTGTTTTGAAAACAGTTCTTATAGTAGGAGAGCTGGCACGAATTTTAGGGTAGGTATTTGAGGCAAGCTGAAAACTTGTCAGATACCTCTCCTATTTTATCCCAACTCGGGATTGCAGACCTGGCTGGTGAGTAGCGGGGCTAAATCACCCCTACATTTTTAAAAATATTTTTTTTTCTTCCCAAAAATATATTCGAGGGAATACGCAATTTCTATATTTTGCAGTGTAATGCTTTATAAATACTAAAAAAAATAAGCCAGATAATTTAATCGGGGTTATAACATTGCCAGACGCGTGCAAAAATATTTTGCAAAAAATTATAAAAAATAAACAATGAAAGTAGAGAATAATATCAATTGATTAAAATCAACCAATATTAAACCCATACTTCGGAACTAATCCCGTCAACGCTCAAAGAACATGCATGGTGGTAATATCATATACAGGGTGACTGGTGACGTAAGGGACAACGGCTAACTGGAGATAGAGGACCTCAAACTGAATGAGTATTGAGGGTTTAAATGTCCCATAAGGATATTAGTTTCAGAGATACAGGGTGTTTTTTGCAAAAGTGCTAAAACTATAAACTCCCATATCTTCGTCAATATGGCAAATTTTTCGCTGATATTTGGCAAGCTTGTTAATATACATATTTTTCATCAGATCGACAAGAAAAAATTCCCAAAAATTGCAGGTCCGTATTCAAAAATTTCAATTTCCGTGTCAGGTGAGAAATATCACTCGGTATATGAAATAAAAAAAATTAAATTAGGAAATTGGAATCTGCAAAAAACACTGAGTAAAAATCTGTTTTTAGTTTCAATGGCACAAATTTTTTAAAGTTTTTATGATATGTTGAATGTCGAATAGGGTAGACCGAGGCGAATCGGATCACAGGGCGAATCGGATCAAAATAAGAAATATGTTGATAATTCAAATATCGCATTCACATAGAACGCACTCAACCGGCGTTTTGCGTCTCTCCTCTCACCCCGCACCTCCCTACAGGGCAGTATTTCGATCGCGCTTGTGAATCAGTTGCGACGCCGCTCGTTAGCGATTCGGTTGTTTGTGTGTGTTGCAATTTTGGCGCTCATCTAAGGTACGTACTTACGATTTCTTTGTGTCATATTACAGATTTGTGTTAAAACTCAACTACATTGGTTTATATTGTTAAGCAAGGTGTCTATATTAGAGAACCAATTCGCTTTTAAGTATGATCTTAGAGGTTAACGTCTAAAATATTTATTTCAAAAGTCTTGATTATGGGGCTAATCGGATCATATCGTCAGGGGCGAATTGGATCACACTTTTAAACTGATTTATTTCATGTTTGAGGTTATTGATTCATATTTATTTCATTGTAGATGGTTCGCACGTGCCACGTACAAAAGAAAGACTGATGCCGGAGAATGGTCTCAAGAAAAAATGAAAGAGGCTGTAAATAAAGTTCAGAACAGAGAGTTGACCTTACGTAAGGCTGCTGAGATTAAAGAAATTCTTCCATCACCTTTAAAGTCACCAATTGCTTCGAAAAGAATTCGTAAAGTTTCAAAACTGGTCTTGCATTTAACATCACCTGAGAGTAAGACTACTCTTCTCGAAAAAGAAACAAAGAAGAAATTTAAAGTAGACAATGAAACCAAGGAAAACAAGAAAAAGGCTGTGGGCAAAGAAAATACTATGAAAAAGATGAAAAATAAAGCAAAGCCTGCGATAAATATTAAAAGTTCATCTGCAAAACAGAGAGAGTGGCACTGCATTTACTGTTCCGAAATATTCGTTCATCCACCATCAGAGGATTGGATTCAGTGCAATGCCTGCGAAGAATGGTGCCACGAAAAATGTGCTGATATGGGGGGAAAAAAGGACCATATATATGTGAATTATGTGCCAATAATTAAAATTGATCTCATTATTAATTTTTTACTGATTCCAAAGCTATAGTGTTAAGAAACTTAAAATTTTGTTACATGTTGTGTACGACCCGATTCACCCCAAAAATTGGGGCGATTCGGATATTTTTCTTTTTTCAGTTTTTAAGAGCTAATGAAGCGAATATATGTATGATTTAAGTTTTCCAATGTTTATTTCATAGCTGATTGTTACTTCTTTCGGTTTCAACAATAAAAATAACATTATATAACACTTTAGTATGATTTACTCAACCTCAAAGAAAAAGTGATCCGATTCGCCTCGGTCTACCCTATTACAATTTTTTCATATTGAATTCAAGAAACACACTATTCCTGAAAGAAAAAAAACACTGAATTTGAGATGCTTAAATATTCCTGACGCATTTTGAATATTCCTTCAAATCTTGAAATACTTTTTCATTAAATTTTCCATCAATATTATAAGAAAAACTCAAAAAACAATACAAACACAAAAAGATTAACAGTAGCATATGTGGTTCATAAAAAAATCAAATCAACAAATGCTTGATATGCGAGAGCCATTCCCCTCACACACTTATTGGCTCTTTTGAACAATTGAAGTTTCATATCCACAAGATGAAAAATTACTCTTGATAGAACAGTAACACTAGATTTCAGGTCGAGAAAAGTTGGACTCTCTTCTCAGAACGCCTGAACAATAATCCATCTGATACTTATTCTTTCAACAAAATTTATTCTTCTATTAAATTGTGCAATGATTTATGAGAAAACAACTAAGCTAATGCTCGAAATCAGAGCAATTTGCTTCATCGCATTTATCGGCTCTCTTGAACTCTAATGATTCTTTCTCTTTTGAGATGAGGATTATTCTGAGACCAAATATTATATTCGTTCATTTTGCGCAATCCAAAAACAAGTATCATCTACATATTCTTCATTCGTGAATATTGAAGGCATTTTACAGTAGATAAACAAACGACACAATTCCCAATAATTCACAATCAATGAATGTATGAATATAAACGTCATTTTTTGAAATAAGCCTACTCTGTGTAGTAGGATGTATTTTATTTATAATAAATAATAAACCTCTTATTCTAAAAAATCACTTGTTTCCCTAATATTCTGTTTGCATTAAAGAAATTCATATGCTTCTCAAAAGAAGATGAAGTTGCTACACCCAAGTACATATTAGAGTAAAATAAGTCCTCAAGATTCATACATTATTTCATTGAAGAATAAATTTTGTTGAAAACATAAGTACCAGATGGATTATTGTTCAGGGGTTCTGAGAAGAAAGTCAAACTTTTCTCGAGCTGAAATCCAGTGTTTCTGTTCTATCAAGAGTATAATTTTTCATCTTGTGGATATAAAAAGTACTTCAATTGTTCAAAAGAGTCATTAAGTATGTGAGGGGAATGGCTCTCGGATATCGAGCATTTGTTTATTTGATTTTTTTATTAATCATATGTGCTAATGTTCCTCACTTTGTAATTCTATTGTTTTTTTAATTTTTCTTATAATATTGATAAAAAATTAATAAAAAAGGAGTTCAAGATGTGAAGGAATATTCAAAATGCATCAGGATTATTTAAGTATCTCAAATTCAGTGTTTTTTCTATCAGGAATAGTATGTTTCTTGAATTCAATATGAATTAATTGTAATATTCGACTTTCAACGTATTATAAAAACTATAAAAAATTTGTGCCATTCAAACTAAAAACAGATTTTTACTCAGTGTTTCTTGGAGATTCCAATTTTCCAATTCAATTTTTTTTATCTCATATACCGAGTGATATTTTTAACCTGTCACGGAAATTGAAATTTTTGAATACGGACCTGCAATTTTTGGGAATTTTTCTTCTCGATCTGATGGAGAACATGTATAGTAACAACCTTGCCAAATATCAGCGAAAAATTTGCTATATGGACGAAGACATGGGAGTTTATAGTTTTAGCACTTTTGCAAAAAACACCCTGTATCTCTGAAACTAATAGCCTTTTAGGACATTTAAACCCCCAATTCTCATTCAGTTTGAGGTCCTCTATCTCCAGTTAGCCGTTGTCCCTTACGTCACCAGTCACCCTGTATATGCTGGGATTAGTTCCGAAGTATGGGTTTAATATTGGTTGATTTTAATCAATTAATATTGTTTAAGCGCGACAAAAAAGCAAGTGGACTGTATGAAATTCAAACAACAATAACAAATCAAATGATCAAAAGTAACACCAGAACGATAATCTGACTCACCTTTCTTTCACTTTCGACCATAAAACTTCACCCAATGTGAACGACCAAAATGCAACGAAAATCTACCGTCGACGACGATGCGAAAATCTCTTCTTCTTGATCTTCGGGGAAATATCTCTTCCCTCGAAATTGCGGTGTTGCCAGCATTACACATTGTGGTGCAAACAAGGGAAAACAAACAAAATATTTCGACATTGGTCTATTCGCTCCGAAATTCACAAACCAAAATATATGCGAAACCCTAACATTCCGCTCACCAAAATATCAAGATATTTTTTAAAAATAGAACCCGAAAAAAAAAAATCAATGTACAGCCTGATTCAAGCAAAATAAAATAAACAAGTGCATATATACTCGAACCTCCATGTATACATGAAAAAATTCAAAAAAATTAATTCGATTTTGGTAGTGGACATAATTTAGTAAGTCCACGTTTGAACTGACTATCAGGTGTTTTCACCGAAGCCACTCGAACAACTCCATCCCTGCCGGGATATAATTCCGTGATTCTACCAATCTTCCACTTTAATGGGGGAAGATTTTCATCCTTTATCAGAACTAAATCACCGACATCTATCCCAACACCGTCGCTTGTCCATTTCAATCGTTGATTTAAAGAATGCAAGTATTCAAGGTGCCATCGCTTCCAAAAATATTGGTGCAATCGAGTCAATAATTGCCACCTATCGAGATGATTGAAATTCAACGAAGTTAAATCAGGGTCCGGCAAAGCCGATAACGGTTTCAAGGTCAAGAAATGACCTGGAGTCAAAACCGAAAAATCATTGGGATCTGAACTTTGTTCTGTCAGAGGGCGCGAATTGAGCACAGCTTCGATTTGAACTAATAATGTGTTCAATTCTTCGAAAGTGAGAATTTGTTCTCCTATTACACGATACAAATGTGTTTTGACCGACTTGATACCGCTCTCAGCAAGACCACCGAAATGTGGTGTGGCGGGAGGATTAAACGACCATTCCAATTTTTCGTATTCCGCAACATCCCTCAAGATGTTCTTCAAATAATTTGCTGCCCCTACAAAGTTAGTACCACCATCCGTGTGAATGTGTGATACTCGACCGCGCCTTCCAATAAAACGACGAAAGGCGGCCAGAAAACAGACAGTACTTAGATCCGAAGCCAATTCTAAATGCAATGCCTTTGTAGCACAACAAACAAACAGACAAAGATACGATTTCAGCATTTTAGCAGATCGCAATCCGCTACTTTTGATGGTGAACGGACCACCAAAGTCGATACCCACGCACGAAAACGGTTTAGCCTGGGATATACGAAAGGGAGGCAAATTTCCCATCAACGGCTGAAAAGTTTTAGGATTCGTCCTGAAACATTTGAAGCATTTTGAAATAATACTGCGAATTGCCCTTCTAGGTGACAGAATCCAATACTGTTGCGAGAGCAAATACTGCAGTGTACGTAGACCGGGATGCAAATACTTACGATGAAAACTTTCGATTATTAATTCCGTCAATCTATGTTTTCTGGGTAGCAAAATCGGAAATTTCTTATCATAAGATAATCTACTATTAATAATACGACCGCCTACTCTGAGCAAACCGAAATCGCATAGAAACGGCATCAATTTGCGTAGAGGTTTCGAAAGAGGTAAACCTTGTTTTAACCGCTTTATTTCCTCCGCAAAAACAATACTCTGAACGTTTCTAACAACGATCATTGAAGCCGTATTCAATTCTATGGCAGTAAGAATATCACTCATCTTATGTTTATCTTTCCGAATATTATTCATGAATCTATAAAGATAGGCCATAATAGACTGTATTTTACTTAAAGACGAATATTTTTCTAACAAATACGAAACTACTCCATCTTCAACATGAACATTGAAACTATAAAGTTTCGTTTCCGATATTATCTCCTCATCAGAGAAATTTTCTGCAATTTCATTAGAAACAGAAAAAACACTTCTAAGAAAAGGGGGCCCCGCCCACCATAACGAATTATCTAAAAGCTCAGAGGGTAGACAACCTCTAGATCCGACGTCTGCTGGATTTTCACAACCATTAATATGATGCCAGCAACTTGGACTAACCTTTTCTTGAATAGAAGCTACTCTATTGGCGACGAAAGTCTTCCATCTACTTGGTGGAGACTTGATCCAACATAATGCAACATTTGAATCTGACCAGGCAAATGTGCGAGTTATAGTGAAATTGGAAACAAATACCGATTTTATATAACTTAACATGTTACTTAACAACATGGCGGCACATAACTCCAATCTTGGTATCGATACCTTTTTTGAGGGAGCAACTTTTGTCTTTGCCAGAACTAATATCGACTTGTATTCGAATTCCGAAATCATCATTCTCAAGTACGCAACACCAGCATAACCTCGTTCACTCGCGTCACAAAATCCGTGCAATTCACAAGATTTGGATCGAGGAATTTCCAAAAATCTAGGAATTTCAAGATCTGAAAGAGACTCGAGTTCTGATCTATATTGATTCCATCGAGAAACGATATTCTCTGGAGGAACGTCATCCCAATCCAATCCCAAACTCCATAAAATTTGGTTCAAATATTTAGCGAAAAATGTAATAGGTGCGAGAAAGCCTAAAGGATCAAATATTCTCGCTAACTCCGATAAAATAGTGCGTTTAGTGCATTCTTTAGATGAAACATTCACGGTATAACAAAATACGTCTTTAGTAGGATTCCATTTCAAACCCAAGACTTTAACAACAGAACTGTCGTCCAAACCAAGAGGAATCTGTTTAAATTCATCTGGCAGAAAACTAAGTAATTCAGAACAATTTGAAGCCCATTTCCTCAGAGGGAAACCGGCTTTTCCAAAAGCACAAATCAATTGTTCGATAATTACACGAGCATCATCTAAAGAATCACTTCCCGACAGAACATCATCGATATAAATATCATCATTTAAAATTGAAATGACTAACGGAAAGTTACAACCCTCATCAATGGCGAGCTGTTTGATTACTCTATTTGCAAGAAACGGCGAACATGTTACTCCGAATGTAACCGTATTCAACGTATATTCTAAAAGTGGTTCATCACTAGAGAAACGCCAAAAAATACGCTGATAATCTCGAAACTTAGGCGAAACTATAATTTGTCGAAACATCTGCTTAATGTCAGCAGTAAAAGCAATACGATGTGTTCTGAAACGAGCCAAAAGACCCACCAAATCAGTTTGTAATTTGGGGCCGACGTACAACGAATCATTAAGTGAAAACCCCGATGTGCATTTTTGAGATGCATCAAAGACTACTCTCAATTTAGTTGTCAATGAGTCAGGTTTTATAACGCAGTGATGTGGCAAATAATAGGATTTAGAATAATCCGTCAAATTTGGAGCAATGGTCATATGTCCCGAATTCAAATAATCACGCATGAAGTCATCATACTGAATTTTCAAAACATCATCCTTGCTTAACCGACATTCCAAGTTGAAAAATCTTTTGATAGCTATCTCCCGAGAATCTTGAAAAGATGGTTCCAAATTCGAAATAAAAGGCAAATCAACTATATATCGACCATCAACATCCCGAGTTGTAGTTTTCGAGAAGATATCTTCGCAGAGCTGATCATCTTCAGAAATTACATTATGTTCAGGTACCTGTTCCAACTCCCAAAATTTCTTTAGTGTATTCTCCAATGATTCTACTTCAGTTGGACATGAAACCAAAAATGATGTTAAACCAGCACTATCAGCAAAAGATTTTTCTGAACCGATTCGCCCAGTCAAAACCCAACCGAACAATGTATTGATAGCTATAGGTTCTCCAATATTATTTTCAACTTTACCTGGAACCAATATCTGAGCAAAGATATCCGCAGAAATGAGCATATCAATCGAACGCGAACTATGAAACCTGGGATCAGCCAATTTCAGAGAAGTTATATGAGGCCAATTAAACGAAGTTATCTTGAAATTTGGCATATCCGAACATATTTTTGGTAAAACAAAGACATCAACTTTTAATTCTTGCTCGGTGTCATAACATGAACTAATCGTACAAGTTGATGATCCCTTGGGTACAACGGGAGAGCTACCAATTCCATGAATCGAAGTTGTCAAGGGAGAATATCTCAAACCTAACTTATTCAAACATTTTGATGTTATGAAACTAGCCTGACTTCCACTACCAAGCAATGCACGAATTTTTTGTTTATTACCAAATGCGTCTTTTACCAAAATTTCTGCTGTCGAAAGCAAAACAAACGATTCTGACGATTTAATAGGAGAAATTTGCAGAGAAACTGCCTGATTTAAACTAGTTTGAGACTTATTATTAACTATAGCCTCAGAACTATCCGAATTATTTTTATGAATCAGAGAACCCGAAGCTGAAGTGCTCGGTTTATTTTCCAATGATCGATTAAATTCAACTCGCTCAAAATGTAGAAATGAATGATGTCTACTACTTCCACAACGTCCGCATGACGATTTACTCGGACAACTATTACAACGATGAGAAGATTGCAAACATTTTAAACACAACTGATGATTTTTAGCTAACAAAAATCTATCATATGGAGAGCGATTCTGAAAAATAGAGCAATTCAGGTTCACGTGATTCGATGATTTACAAAAAACACATGTTAATCGTTCAACAGAATTTGCATCAGTTAAGAATGAAACCCGCGAACTATTATTTCTAACAACTTTAGGAGCACAAACCGAAGAATTATTCCTCTGAACTTGAAACTTACTATTCGATGATTCGACTGCCTCTAAGGCTTTACAATGATATGACAAAAATGCTATTAAGTCGGTATATTGAGGTAATTCTACCTTACTGTGATCTAATTCAAATTTAGTTCTTGTTTTGAAATCGGTTTTATCCAAAAGTATATTAAACAATGGAAAATCCCACGAATCAACCGGAAAATCCAAATTGTCCAAAGCGGATAAATTTTCAAGAAAATACATTCGACAATTTCCTCAATGAAGTAACATTCTCCTTTTCTAATTTTGGAAAACGAAAAATTTCGTTCCAATACGAAACTGCTAAAAGCCTCTTGTTATTATAACGCTTAAGTAAACTACCGAAAGCGATCGGATAATTGTCCCCTGACAAAGTTATTCCTTTAACTATTTCCAGAGCATCATTGGATGTACTACTCAAAAGGTACTGAAATTTTTCAATGTTGCTCAACGACAAATTTTTATCAACCAATGATACGAACAAATCACGAAAATTCGGCCATTCTTTCAAAACACCTCCAAAAGTGGGTAGTGAAATCTTGGGTAATCTAACGTGCGATGCTGTAGGTGGAGCAGTCTCCGTTTCACTGTTTCGATTTACCTTTTCAACCAAATTATAAAAGATAGATTTAGCAGTGAAATATTGTTTATCTACTAAAGAACGAATATCTTCCTGTGTTTGAAGAACTTCTTCACCCTCATTTGCCCTCGCATTAACAATCTTGAAATGGTTAGCTTCGAATTGTTTATAAATTGACTCTAACCTATTCACTCGCATTTTCAGCTCCGAAATCAAAGCGGGATCGCCCTGAGCATTCTGCGCTACCTCGAGGATTTCTGAAATACGATTGGAAGCGGTCTTACGATTGGCATAAGGAACAGCCAGCGCAGGCGCGTCAGATGGCATCCTGAATAATTTTCCGAAACAGGAAAATGCAAATTAAGTAAACAAAATTTGGCAACAACGCTGAAACAAATGCCGATGATTTATTCCAATATTCAAGATAAACGATGGAACTCTTATCGTGAAAACGAAATATGAACGTTTTTTCGTCCGTTCGAAGATGTATGCACATATGCAGCTGTAGTCACTTTATCTGATACTAGCTTTTACCCGCGACTTCGTCCGCCTACCGACCCTCTAAGTTAGAAAAGTGATCAAATACTAAATTGAAGTCTTAGTAACACTCAGTTAAAAAAAAACATCAAAATCATTTCAGTAGCTATGGCGTCATGCGCTTCTTGACACGATCACGCTAGATTTACGTTGGAATGAGGTATTTTCCCGCCGTAAAAAGTAGCCTGTGTCCGTGCCTAGGATCCTATCTTTATATTAACCAAGTCTTATAAAAATCCGTTCAGACGTTAAGGCGTGAATGAGGTAAACTTCCAAAACCAACGATTAAACATCACTAACTTCATTAGTTTTCTGCCTACTGCCTACGCCTTAAGTACGATAGCATGAATATTAATAACCCATATCCTTTTCTAGGTTACTATCTATCACCATACAAAATTTCATCAATATCCGTTCAGTTGTTTAGGCATGATAGAGCAAAACTCCCAGCAAAAACCATAAAAAAATCACTAACTCAATTCAGTTTTCTGCCTACTTCCTACCCCCTAAGTACCATGACGTGATCATTTTGATCTTATATCCGTTGTTAGGTAACCATCTATTACATTACTGAATTTCATCAAAATCTGTTCAGCCGTTTAGACGTGAAAAAGCAAAGGTCCCAACAAAAACGACTTAAAATCACTAACTCAATTTAGTTATCTGCCTACTGCCTACCCCCTAAGAACGATGGCGTGATTAATTATAGCCTATGACCATTTCTAGGTTATCATCTATCACCATACCAAATTTTATCAAAATCCGTTCAGCTGTTTAGGCATGATAGAGCAATACTCCCAGCAAAAACCATAAAAAAATCACTAACTCAATTCAGTTTTCTGCCTACTTCCTACCCCCTAAGTACGACGACGTGATCATTTTGATCTTATATCCGTTTTTAGGTAACCATCTATTACCTTACTAAATTTCATTAAAATCTGTTCAGCCGTTTAGACGTGAAAGAGCAAAAGTCCCAACAAAAACGACTAAAAATCACTAACTCAATTTAGTTATCCGCCTACTGCCTACCCTCTAAGAACGATGGCGTGATAATTTATAGCCTATGACCATTTCTTGGTTATCATCTATCCCCATACCAAATTTCATCAAAATCCGTTCAGCCGTTTAGGCATGATAGAGCAAAACTCCCAGCAAAAACCATAAAAAAATCACTAACTCAATTCAGTTTTCTGCCTACTTCCTACGCCCTAAGTACGATGACGTGATCATTTTGATCTTATATCTGTTTTTAGGTAACCATCTATTACCTTACTAAATTTCATCAAAATCTGTTCAGCCGTTTAGACGTGAAAGAGCAAAAGTCCCAACAAAAACGACTAAAAATCACTAACTCAATTTAGTTATCTGCCTACTACCTATCCCCTAAGAACGATGGCGTGATTATTTATAGCCTATGACCATTTCTAGGTTATCATCTATCACCATACCAAATTTCATCAGAATCCGTTCAGCCGTTTAGGCGTGAAAGAGTAACAGACAGACAGACAGACAGACAGAGTTACTTTCGCATTTATAATATTAGTATGGATGACCATTTCTAGGTTATCATCTATCACCATACCAAATTTTATCAAAATCCGTTCAGCCGTTTAGGCATGATAGAGCAATACTCCCAGCAAAAACCATAAAAAAATCACTAACTCAATTCAGTTTTCTGCCTACTTCCTACCTCCTAAGTACGACGACGTGATCATTTTGATCTTATATCCGTTTTTAGGTAACCATCTATTACCTTACTAAATTTCATCAAAATCTGTTCAGCCGTTTAGACGTGAAAGAGCAAAAGTCCCAACAAAAACGACTAAAAATCACTAACTCAATTTAGTTATCCGCCTACTGCCTACCCTCTAAGAACGATGGCGTGATAATTTATAGCCTATGACCATTTCTTGGTTATCATCTATCACCATACCAAATTTCATCAAAATCCGTTCAGCCGTTTAGGCATGATAGAGCAAAAGTCCCAGCAAAAACCATAAAAAAATCACTAACTCAATTCAGTTTTCTGCCTACTTTCTACCCCCTAAGTACGACGACGTGATCATTTTGATCTTATATCCGTTTTAAGGTAACCATCTATTACCTTACTAAATTTCATCTAAATCTGTTCAGCCGTTTAGACGTGAAAGAGCAAAAGTCCCAACAAAAACGACTAAAAATCACTAACTCAATTTAGTTACCCGCCTACTGCCTACCCTCTAAGAACGATGGCGTGATAATTTATAGCCTATGACCATTTCTTGGTTATCATCTATCACCATACCAAATTTCATCAAAATCCGTTCAGCCGTTTAGGCATGATAGAGCAAAACTCCCAGCAAAAACCATAAAAAAATCACTAACTCAATTCAGTTTTCTGCCTACTTCCTACGCCCTAAGTACGATGACGTGATCATTTTGATCTTATATCTGTTTTTAGGTAACCATCTATTACCTTTCTAAATTTCATCAAAATCTGTTCAGCCGTTTAGACGTGAAAGAGCAAAAGTCCCAACAGAAACGACTAAAAATCACTAACTCAATTTAGTTATCTGCCTACTACCTATCCCCTAAGAACGATGGCGTGATTATTTATAGCCTATGACCATTTCTAGGTTATCATCTATCACCATACCAAATTTCATCAGAATCCGTTCAGCCGTTTAGGCGTGAAAGAGTAACAGACAGACAGACAGACAGACAGAGTTACTTTCGCATTTATAATATTAGTATGGATGAACGTTATCGAGTTTAACTTTCAAACGATTTTTGAAAATTAACTGATTGAAATCGAATGAATTTGACAAAATATAATGAAATGAAAATCAATTTTTCTCAAAAACGAATCAGGCGCCGAATGGACCAATGTTTAAGCGCGACAAAAAAGCAAGTGGACTGTATGAAATTCAAACAACAATAACAAATCAAATGATCAAAAGTAACACCAGAACGATAATCTGACTCACCTTTCTTTCACTTTCGACCATAAAACTTCACCCAATGTGAACGACCAAAATGCAACGAAAATCTACCGTCGACGACGATGCGAAAATCTCTTCTTCTTGATCTTCGGGGAAATATCTCTTCCCTCGAAATTGCGGTGTTGCCAGCATTACACATTGTGGTGCAAACAAGGGAAAACAAACAAAATATTTCGACATTGGTCTATTCGCTCCGAAATTCACAAACCAAAATATATGCGAAACCCTAACAAATATTATTCTCTACTTTAATTGTTTATATTATACCTGCGTTACTCTTAAACGCATGAATTTTCATTTCGTACTATTATCACCACGTCTGGTTTATGACGATTAATCGAGCGTTTCCACTTCATCGACTGAAGGTAAAATCCACAAACTTGGACTGCCACCAGTTTGTATGAAAAACGGATAAACATCTCGCGACTTCGTTCAACGTGCATGCATCGGAGGTAGGTGTTCGTAAGGGTCCCAAGAGATGGCGTCTTGTTTCTGTTATACTCAGAGCTGGGCGACATTTCTTCAAGTAAGGGAACCTAGAATGCCTTTCAGACTGAGCTTCTCCATACTGATGATCCCCAAATATGCGTTTGATATTATACCTGAGTTACTCTTAAACGCATGAATTTTCATTTCGTATTATAAAAAATGTTTTTGAGGCAGCTTGAAATTTTAATGGAGTGTTATTTATACCCTAAAAATAAAAATAAGATTCCCAAAAAGAAAGATCATTTCGGTAGGGCTTTCTACCTGCCAGGGTAAATAATGAATGGGTACGAGCCTGTAGTGCTATAGACAAGCTGTAGTGTGAGAGAGAGCGCATAACGACAGCTGTTTTCGTTCTTACTTGCCGCGTTGGCTCTGGTGAGGCCACGTGACTTACAATAACCCATGAGGTTTCTAGTTAAAATTTCGGAGTGAAAAATATAAAATTTTCTGAACTTGTACTGAAAACATTCTGCTTAAAAGTGATTGTATTGATTTTAAACGTAATAAATCGTTTAAATATTCGATATTTCAGTAGAAATATTTATTTTTCGAAGATAATTAAAAAAAATTATCTTTTCAACTATTTTTGTTCCAAAAATTTTTGTACAGGATTCATATTATTACCCCTACATTCAAAACTAAAAATTGTTTTTTTTTTCTCTGGCAGTATTCTAAATCAAAGTTTATACGGAAATTTAAAATTTGTTTATCTCAAAATTAATAAGGGTGACGTATTAAAAAAAGCAATAATTAAAATAAAAATCGCCGCGTTTTGGAGAACATCTGATTCTTCTATTAAAGTGAATAAATCATCGTTGATTAAATAACCTTTTGGTCCCAGAATTTTTTTATTATGTACTAATAAAATTTGTAAGTTATCTTGATATTTTTTTCTTAATTTATTCGCAAAGTGAGCCTTACTGAAAATATTATTATATTCTTCACCTTTTTCCGTCGCAATATTTGAAATAACTTCTAAATAATGAGAACAAATAAAAGTGCAAGAATAACATTTCTTATTGTTGATCACATTTTCATCGATAAATTACAAATTTCATTGAAAGCTGTATATTTTTGTGGTAATTAGTTTCCGGTTTGTTTTCAAATTTCCGTAATTCATTGAAGTAATTTTTTCAGCTGTCGTAATGCACTCTCTCTCACACTACAGCTTGTCTAAAGCACTACAGGCTCGTACCCATTCATTATTTATTTGATCACCTGGCAGGTAGAAAGCCCTACCGAAATAATCTGTCTTTTTGGGAATCTTATTTTTTAGTTATAAATAACACTCCATTAATATTTCAAGCTGCCTCAAAAACATTTTTTATAATTTTTTGCGAAATATTTTTGCACGCGTCTGGCAATGTTAATTAAACCCCCGATTAAATTATCTGGCTTATTTTTTTTGGTATTTATAAAGCATTACACTGCAACATATATAAATTGCGTATTGCCTCAAATATTATTATTATTATATTATTTTAAAAATGTAGGGGTTGATTTAGCCCCGCTACTCACCAGCCAGGTCTACAATCCCGAGTTGGGATATAATAAGGATCAAGTACACAGGGCTACTTTACAAGCTAAGAAGCCGGCTCGTAAAAAGCCGGCGAATTGGCTTCTAGCCGAGTACACAGGGATTTCTCCACTCGCTCAGTCGCTCAGTAGTGTAATAACAGCCGTATACTAAACACAATCATGTGAACAAGAATAAGCTCAAGTACACGGGGCGAATTTACAAGCTAATTCGCTCAAAAGCCGGCTTGTGGCGTGTAAAGTCGCCGGCAGTTCAACTTTTTCCAGAGCGAATTTGCAAGCAGCTAACGGAGCGACTGCATCGAGTACACGGGGCTACTCACAAGCTCAGAAGCTCAAAAGCCGGCTTGTTAGCTTGTAAAGTCGCCCCGTGTACTTGACCCTTAGGAGAGGTATCTGACAAGTTTTCAGCTTGCCTCAAATACCTACCCTAAAATTCGTGCCAGCTCTCGGACAATTAATAATTTGGAACCAATGCTTCTCATTTTTTTGAATGGCAAGAAATGTAAGAATAACGTTCAATGAATTAAGTTGTTCGGTTAGAATTTTGATTAGAAATTTTTCGTTCTAAATTTGAAATTGTTTTTTCTCTGGAATTTGGTGGGTATTGATTAAAGAAGAAACTTTTTTTGGGTTTTAACTAGAAATCAATACCCACCAAATTTTATATAAAGAACAATTTCGAATTTAGAACGAAAAATATTTAATCAAAATTCTTATGATGATCAGATACAAACAGAAAACCATCAACAAAATCCGAATTTGATGAACGTCATTCCTCATCTATCCTTTCAGAAGTAATAAGAAGAATCAATTCAACATATGAACTCTTTTCGAAACAGAAAATGATTTGGGATCCATTCTAACCAGAACTAAACCAACGAATGAGACACAAAACTAGAAAAATTGTGTAAACAATATTCCCTGAATAAGTGAAATATCTTATACAGGAGCGACATCAAGACCTTTAGATGAAACGAGAACATAAGAACAATATCAAAATATACAAGGCATTACAAGATCACAAATCGCTGATCATGGATGTTAAAAAATATTATCAAAGTTCACATAATGAACGGAAGCAACACAAAAATTTTGATGACATAACCTGATAATTATAATAGGGAAATTAAGGAATCCGCATGTATTTTGTAAGATGAAGTAGATAATTTGGCTAACTGTTCTGTTGAAATACATCGTATTCGGGTTTATTTATTGAAAAAAGAAATGAAACCAAGAAATTTCAAAATTAAATGAATCAACAGGTCTATGTTTACGTTCTCTGTTTTATTTATTTCCTTTTTCAGTTTTACTGTTAGGCCACAATTTCTTCAAAAGGTTTAAGAAAAATAGGAGTTTTGGAGCGCTCGTTATGTGGTGGAGCAATAAGAATATTACCGCAAAAGTTTATATTGGATTCAAGATCAATATTAAATATTACATAAATGCAGAATCTTAGCACAATCGGAATTATATTCTGGAAATTATTCAGAAAATGAAATATTTGAAAATGAATGAATACAAAAATTCAATTTGATGGTTCTGATGATGCAATCCTCTTGAAATTTTGCATGGACATTTTTTAGTATCTGACAGTGAAATTCCCCCTCGCGGACACCCCCTTTAGACGGACACCTCGCTTAACCGGACAGTTTTACGTGGTCCCAATTGACTCCCATATCATTTACATTGTGTAGGTTGTCTGTTGAACGGACATTCCCTTGAACGGACGCGGACACTAAGGTATGTTCTATTAACCGGACAAAACCAGAACAAAAAATATCAGTTCTGTTTCAATTCTCTGTGGAAAGTATCGATGTTAGTTCATTGCATCAAATGAGACGCCATCGAAAAAAAAAGGAGGTTTTTGTATCGCGCGCCCACATTAGTACCAGCCTTCACTTCGGGACTTTCCCGGTCGAACCGGGGATTTATCGATCCCAACTACGGCACGAAACTCCCGAGACTTTAACTAGTGTTAGTTTGAATTCTAACGTTGTCTCAGTAAAAGAAATGGCTCCAAAAAGAAAAATACTCACTCTTAAACAGAAAATTGAGGTAATCAAAGTGTACAATAAGGAAAAATTGAGTGTACGGAATTTATCTAAGCGTTTTGATATCGAAAAAACACAAGCTGCTGATATAATTAGACAAAAAGAAATCCTTCTGAACAAGTGGACGTCGAACACTAATGTGAATGAGAAAAGAAGCTTTCTAATAACTGGTGATGGTACTAAGTTATTCTAAAATTAGTATTGACTGTAATGAATGTTAGCAACACTTGTCGTTGTGAGTTGGCTCCCCTGCTCGACAGCAAGTGTCAATTGTCATTATACACTCTCATAGCATAAGATGATAGATAACATTGTAACTGTAACGGAGATTTGGATTATAATTTAAAATATAACTAAATATCAAACAAACCACATAAAATACATGGTGTCAGGTATTAGATTTGGTTAAAATAACAATCGACGAAATGGATGGAATTGGATTTAAACCTCCGAAAAACGTGGTGCTCAATAAAGATGCCTATGAAAACCTGGAGAATTTTCTAAGAACCTTGGATATTTATATGAGGGCAACCGGCCTTGATGCTAAAGATGATTCTACAAAAGTGGCGATTCTTCTTAATCTCGCAGGTGAAGAAGCACAAAAGAGATTCAGAACATTTGGTGCAGAAAAGAAGAAAATATTTGTGGAAGTGGTGAAGGCATTTCAGGATTACTGCAAGCCTCTAAGGAACGAAATCTATGATAGGTATAAATTTTTCACCCGAGTCCAACTTGAAGGGGAAAGTTTTGATCACTATATTACCGAAGTCAAAACCTTGGCAGCAGTGTGTAATTTTGGAACTTCAGAAGAGTCACTGATTAGAGATAAAATACTAAGTGGAATTAAGGACCTCTCATTGCAAGAAAGATTGTTACAGCAATCCAGATTAACACTTCACAAAGCCGAGGAAGTTTGTCTTGCAGCAGAAGCCAGCAGGTTACAAGCGAGATGCCTTAGAAGTGAAAATGAAGTGGACTTTATTAAGAGAAAGGAACCGTATTATAAGAAAAATTATGCAAAGGTCAGTAGTATTATTTACAAATGTTTGAAATGTGGACGAACTCATGAAAAACAGAAGTGTCCAGCTTTTGGAAAGTATTGTACCATTTTTAACAAACCCAATCATTTTGCTGTAAGGTGTAGATTCAGAAATAGTAAAAATGTTTATCATTATAAGAATAACGAACAAAATAATAGAAGTCAGGGTTCTAGTAATAGAAATATACATGAAGTGCAAGATAACTTATCAAGTGAAAATGTTCTGATTATAGATGAAATTAGTTCTGAACATATTTCTAAAATGTGGACTGTTGAAGCTAAAACTAATAGTAAAACTATCAATTTTAAACTAGACACAGGGGCCTCATGTAACTGTATGCCTCTGAAAATTTTTCATACAATAGGTATTGGTGAACATAATATTAGTCAAGATGTTGTCACACTTGTGACTTACGGTAATAAGAAACTAGAAGCAGTAGGCTCAATAATTATTAAATGTCAAATTAAATATTCTTGCTACAACATAAAGTTCCTACTGGTGAATGCTGCTACTGTACCAATTCTCGGCCTGAATGCATGTGTAAAACTTAACTCAATTAGAAGAGTTGATTCTGTAAATAATAGATTAATAAGTAAGGATAATTTTGTTATTAATAATGAGGAAATTTTTGATGGAACAGGCAAAATTCCATTTGAATATAAAATAAAATTAAAGCAGAATTATATTCCATTTGTCAGTTTTTGTAGAAGAGTGACACAGTTAAACCAGTTTAAAAAAAAAATTAGAGAATTTGTTACAGCGTAATATTATCGAGAAGAGTGAAGAACCTACTGAGTGGGTTAATAATATAGTTATCGTAGAAAAAGCAGATAAAACACTCAGAATATGCTTGGATCCATTGCATTTAAACAAAAACTTATGTAAGGTAAATGTACCAATTATCGACACTATAGTGGAAACTTGGGAATGTACAATGTTTTTTGGATAGTCATCAAATATTTTTTCACACATAAAAGCCAGTTTTGAACTCATTGTACCTTTAGCTTCTCAAAACAAACACGAAATCGTGAACAGGAAGTTTTGATATTTAAAAAAAATACAAATCAAGTTGGAAGTCAGATGTCCCAATTATCGACAGCTCTGGAATTGAAATTACCAATTATCGACATACATGAGGACCAATTATCGACACTGTGAAATCAACAAGAATCAAGAGTTGTATGGATAAGAGAAAAATAAATATTTAATCAGATCGATAAATTCAATGAATGACATCGTTAAATCTGATAAAATAACACATACAGGGTGTTCCAGAATAACGTTACCAAATGCCAAAGGGGACTTCTCAACTGATTTTAAGAAGAAAAGTTTTTACAAACATGGGTCCGAAACGGCTTCGTTACCGAGGGACCGGATATCAAAATTCAAGAGAAAAAATTTTGCGTTTTAAAATTTGGTGTTGACTGAACTCATTCAAAGTGCTCTTTGAAAATTGAGAAGAGTTTAAAAATTTCAAGTCAGAGTCGTTGAACTTGGCAGTTTCTTAGTGGATTTTGGCCTATTTTCTTGACGGAGTAGCTTTAGTCATGAAAGATCCATATTTCGTGACTTGAAACATCCATTTCACCATCAATAGTTCATACTTCTCTTTGGTTAAAACAGTCTCAGGACCTATCTGCCTTTCATAGTGTGGTTCTGGGAACATCGAATTGTTTGGAAGTTCTTAGAGCAGGCATTATGTTTTTCACATTCATAACATTTTATTATTCGAAATAGACTGAAAAATTAACGAAACCAACAATCGATAATGTAATGCGCTCGTCATCGACATCTGCGAAAAAGTATGAAATAATATCATAAGAGTTTATCAACATTTGGTGTCGGTTTGTATGGACTTAAACTCTGATCATTTTTGGTCAAAATGTTGAAAAGAAATTGTTGATAGTGCTCACCCATTCCACAAAAAAATATATTGAAAAGTTATGTCGAGGTGCCCTATGATCGGCAAAAAATTAACCATTATTCGACATAAAATTGAACCTATTATCGACATTGAAATATTTCATTTTCTAATTGGAAAATTTGAAGGAAATCATTATGTCGATAATTGGTACATAATAAATAATGATTGAATCGCATACAATAAAGTTACTTTTGTTCCGAAAAAAGAAGGCTATAAGCTCCAGGAAGTATTTCAAATAACACCACACTTTACCCAATTACCGACACTTATGTCGATGAATGGGGATGATCGTGTTTTAGATGTACCTATTATCGACACCCTTTTTTTAATGAAAATACCACAGAAAAATTTATTTCATTGATTAAACTGAAATCATCAAATCATATGAAAGTGTGTTAATGTACAAAAAAACTTATATCACTTGAATCTTGTGAGTTTGCTTGGATATGATGAGGAGGCATTTCTTACTGAATTGGTAACAAAAAGGCTGTAAACTCGGTTGAGGCTGAAACTCAACTGAATGAGGGCACATTTTCCACTGAGGATACTCAGAAACAATCGGGATATTATTCAGATATGCTGAGAAAACTATAAGTTACATATTCGCGAAGAAAATAATTCTATGGCTGGTCCCGAAACCTTAATATATGGAAAAGAAATGAAAAGTGTCGATAATTGGGGCACTGTCGATAATTGGTACATTTACCTTAATGATCAGTTTCCTATTCCTACATTAGAAGAACTTTCACTAAAATTAAAAGGAAAGAAAATCTTCACGGTATTGGATCTTAAGGAAGGTTTCTATCATGTTCCTTTAGAACAAAGTAGCCAAAAATTGACTTGCTTTATAAACCCATTTGGAAAATTTTGCTTTAAGAGGTTACCTTTTGGTATCAAGGTTAGCCCTGAAGTTTTTCAAAGAATTAATGAAAAAATGTTTGGTGACTTATATATTGGAATTTACTTTGATGACTTTATAATTGCAGCTGAAAATGAAGAACAGCATGATGAAATTCTTCAAAAGGTTATTGACAGAGCAAGAAAATTCAATGTTAAATTCAATAAAAACAAACTTCAATATAAAGTTTGTGAAGTTAAATATTTGGGACAGATATTTTCAAAAGATTGTGTTCAACCAAGTCCTATTTATTTAGAAGCTATTCTAAAATTAGAGCCACCAAATTCTAAAAAAGGTCTTTTGAAAGTTATTGGAATGTTGAATTATTTAACAAAATATATACCCGATTTATCAGAATTACTTGGGCCTTTAAGAAATTCAATAAAAAATAATACAGAATGGAAATGGACTAAAGATTACGATAATGCATTCAATAAGATAAAAACGCTTATAACTAAGATCCCTAACCTACAAATCTTTGATTCTAACTTGCCAATTGATATTCAGTCTGATGCAAGTCAGTTTGGCGTTGGTGGATGTTTAATGCAAGAGGGTAAACCGGTCACGCTCTCGAAGTCTCACAGACACAGAAGCTCGATACCCACAAATTGATAAAGAATTACTAGGTATTTGTTTTTGCTTGAATAAGTTTCGTAATTTTGGTTATGGTAGAAAGATAAAGATTAAGACTGACCACCGACCTTTAGTATCCATCTATCGAAAACATTTTTATAAAGTGAGCGGTCTTTTACAAAAATCAAAGTTAAGACTGTTAGAGTATGATTTTGATATTGAGTACTTACCAGGCAAATTCATGTATATAGCAGACTTATTATCTCGATCTTTCATTAAAACAAGATTTGAAGGTGATCAAGATACACTTATCAATGTTCACTCAGTTGAAATAGATCTGCCTATTTCTGAGGACAGATTAAAAGAAATGAGAGACGCGACACTGAAAGATTCGACGTTAGCAAAAGTTAAAATTTGTTGTGAGTTTGGTTGGCCAGAAAAAAATAAACAAATACTAAATAGCGAATTGGCAACTTATTTTAAATGTCAATCAGAAATATATGAAATAAAATAATGTTTTGTATTTGAATGATAAAATTATAGTTCCAAAAGCATTGCGTAAACTCATGATGAATAAATTACATGTAGCTCACTTGGGTGTTGAGAAAACTAAGGCAAGAGCTCGTAGAATTATGTTTTGGCCAGGAATGGTTAAGGATATTGAAGAGTTTATAGCACATTGTGAGGTTTGTTTGAATATCGACTGAAATATATTCTCGGAGGATTCTGCATTTCTTAGAAACTTTATAGGTTTTCACTCCCAGTCTCTGAAACATAAATAATTAAAAAATGTTTGATTAAGGTGAAGTGCTCCTGCAAAAATCTTTGTACTTATTTGTCAGGAGCAAATTGGTCTTGAAAAAATTGTTGCCTAACAGTAAAACTGAAAAATGAAACAAATTAAAAGGATATTGTAACGTTTCGTTGGCTATATCAGACACCTTCTTCAGACAAACTCTAAAATTCTTCAGAATTGTGTATTTTCTCATTTGTAATCAATGTCAATCAGATTACAAATGAGTTTCTAAAAAAAAGGTTTGTTTGAAGTTTTGTAGAAAACCAACTAAAGAACCCCTAATCCCACATGATAGAACAGAAATACCATTTTTAAAAGTAGGTGCTGATATTCTATATTTTGGCGGAATGGACTATCTGGTCGTAGTTGACTATTATTCTAATTGAATAGAATTAGAACAACTAGAATCAAAAACAGCTCACTCTGTTATTGCCAAGCTTAAGCCTATATTCGCTCGATTTGGTACACCTGGTATTTTTATTTCAGGTAATAACCCTTTCAGTAGTTCAGAATTTTTAAAGTTCGCTCAAAAATGGAATATTGAAGTTATAACGTCTATTCCACGTTATCCCAAGTCTAATGGACTTGCTGAACGTGCTGTAGGCATTAGTAAAAATTTACTTGGAAAATGTTATGAGGCAGACATAGATATTTTTGAGGCATTGTTAGAATACCGTAATACACCTTTATCTGGTTTAAGTGTGTCACCAAGCGAACTTCTACAGAATAGAATGTTAAGAAGTTTTCTACCTGCAACCAGCAATATTTTTATGAAATCTTCAATTATAGATAATGATGCAATTGAACAACATAGACTAAATAATAAAAGATTTTATGACATGAATGCTCATACTCGTGCCAGTTTCAGGGGAGGGGATAGCGTGATGGTAAGAAATGATGATATGAATTTTTGGGTCCCAGGAGAGATAATAAGAAAATCTGATACTCCCAGATCCTATTTCGTAAAAGATCATCATGGTCAGGTTCTCAGGAGAAATTCATCGTTTCTTAAGTCGTCATCCAGACACTTTCAATTAAACAGGTCTATTGAAATTGATTTCAGAAACGAAAGTCTAAATTTAAACGATGACTTGAAAAATGATAAATGTGTTACACCTGTTTCCAGTAATGAAGTGTATACACGAACCGGTAGAAAAATTACCAAGCCAGTTCGATATATTAGAATTGTTACTTGATATTTAGAATTTTGGTTAGTTGTAAAAGGGAGAGATGTAATGAATGTTGGCAACACTTGTCATTGTGAGTTGGCTCCCCTGCTCGACAGCAAGTGTCAATTGTCATTATACACTGTCATAGCATAAGATGATAGATAACATTGTAACTGTAACGGAGATTTGAATTAAAATTGATAAAACTACTAATAAGCTTTATAATTCAAAATATAACTAAATATCACACAAACCACATAAAATTTGGCCTTATGCTCAAATAGAAATGGTGAAATTTTTTGCAGGTCCGTTAATACGTTGCAGAGCCAAAGTTTTCGCCTTGTTTTTAGGACATTCAGGATTCAGTGCTTCTTCTGGTTGGCTTAATAAATTCAGAAAATGCCACAATATAAGTTTTGAAACAATTTCGGGAGAAGAAGTTTCATCAATTGCTGAAAGTGTCTCATCGTTCTGGTAAAAATGCCCTTCTCTTCTCAAAGAATATTCATCTGGGGACATCTTTGACGCTGATGAAACAGGTCTCTATTTTAGAGCTCTGCCTGATAAAACGCTAACATTCAAAAAAGAAAAATGTGTTGTGGTGAATATCCCAAAGAGAGGTTCACAATTTTGCATTGTTCAAATATGGCAGGGGAAAAAAAAACTTTTAGTCATCGGTAAAGCAGCTAAACCAAGAGCCTCCAAAAATATAAACAATTTGCCAGTAACTTGGAAGTGGAATAAGAAAGCTTGGATGACCAGACAAATTATGACAGAGTGGTTGCTTGAACTAGATTGGAAAATGACAAACCAAAAAAGGAAGATTTTGTTGTTTCTGGACAATGCTGGATCTCATCCAAAAGATATTCATCTGAAAAATATTAAACTTTTGTTTCTTCCCCCTAATTGTACATCAGCTTGTCAACCATTTGACCAGGGAAACATAAAAAATTTCAAAACCCACTACCGAAGTCTCATACTGCTTTCGAATTGACAAAAGCAATTTCGCCATTGGACGCAATTTACTTCGCCAAAACCTCTTGAGAACAAGTAACGAAGGAAACCATCAAAAATTGCTTCCGCAAAGCCGGTTTTAAACATAAAAATATGCAAGGTGCTGACCCATTAAGGGCCGGCATTATAAACGTCAGTTGAGCCACGGTTGAGCCTGAACCTCTCGTCAACTACCAAATTCCAAATAAACGTTCAACCGCCGCGCCGCGCCGTTTGAATCGTCGGTTCAGTCAACCGTAGAAAATCTACCGGTTGATCAGTCAAACGCCGTTTGAAACTGAAGAACTGACAGCTAACCTCACTTTACACAAAGTAAAAATAAAAAATAAATAGTCCCCTTGTTGTGTTTTACTGGTCTTGTGGCCAGTTTTCCGTTTCATGTACAGCGATCGAAATATAATTTTATATTTGTGATGCCTTCACGCAGTAGATACATTCAGCAAATTTGGAATGATAATAGTGATAGTGATGACGATAGAAATTCTAGACTCCTTTGGCGAAGTAGTAGCGAAAGTGACTCAAGTGTTGAGGGAAATAATTTTCCACTAGAAGGGCCAACAAGAGCCCCTGGAAATTTTAGATTTCGTTTAGATCATCTTCAGAGGTGGAATGAGGAGGAGTTCAAATTAAGATTTCGTTTGAATAAACAGACAGTCTTGATGTTGGAAGGGCGACTTGGCTCTGCATTAGGATCAAAGACTAAAAGGTAATTTTTATTGCTCATATGTTATGAAAAAAGTAATGTACCACTGATATATTTTCAGAAATCAACCATTATCTGCTATGCAACAAATTTTGTTGCTATCAAGATTTTGTGCAACTGGATGTATGCTTCAATCAATTGGGGATTTTGGTGGAATTCACAAGTCAACAGCATCTCAAATTGTTCGAAAGGTTTTGAAACAGCTTGTTCTTCAGTCCCATGAGTACCTAAAAATGCTGAGAAATCTGCAAGATATGGATTCAGTGATGAAAAGATTTCATAATACTACAAAATTTCCCCGTGTTGTTGGAGCAATTGATGGTACACCTATTAAAATCAGCTCTCCTGGTAAGAAATGAATTGATTTTATAGTATAACCATTAACATATTTTTTTTTCATGAAGGTGGAAATAATGCTGAGTATTTTCGAAATAGGAAGGTTTACTTTTCCTTGAACGTTCAAGTCATTGGGGATTCTGAATTATAAATAAGAGATATCATAGTAGCCTGGTTCATCACATGACCAAACCATATTCAGTAACAGCTATATTCGAGCTCGATTTGAAGCTTGGGAATTTAGTAATTCAGTTTTGATAGGAGATTCTGGTTACTCTCTGAATAGATATATGACGACTGCAATTCAGTCTCCCTTAACAGAAGCTGACCAGCTTATCAATGAAGCACACAAATGGAGAAATGCCCAGTAGTCATGTTATTGATGATAGACGTGGAAATTTCAGGGAAGATTTTCACATGTATTATCTAAATTCGCTAGAAAGAAATGAATCATCTCAAAATGTATTTTCATCTGAAATATATTTCAAAAATTATTTCATCTTAGTGAGCAGTAGGTTTGCCAATACATGATAGAATTCATGAGTATATAAATTATTGGATATGTTGTCATATGAATAAAGAATTCGTATAAGAATGGAAAAATTTAAACTGTGATATAACAGATCAAAACTCGAATTTTATTTCGGAACAATCTAAAAAATTTTATGTAACTTATTCACTGAAATGAATCTTTATGAACTGAATTTTATGGTATCACAAAAATAGTATAAAAAAAATATTGAAAAATTTACTTGAAATAATACTTTCTTCGAAATTTCGTTAAGTCTTAAGTTTCATAAAGTATTTCGTGCTCTGTGAATACTTGTTTTTCAATATCTTTATGATACTACAAACTAATATTCAAGTTATATTCTGAAACCTAAAAATATATTTGTGATGTTATCCAATCACTGTATGACATCACATTCTCATTACGAATTTGATGATGAGAGTAGACAGTATCACAAAAAAAGCACCAAAATAAAATTTCAGAAAGATTTTATTAAATTAATTTTTACTTAATTTCTACTTCAACAATTCTTTTTCTAGAGAAAATTTTTCTTGTTCCATTTTTTTCATAATCCTCAAATGTCTGGAACATTTCTCTTCTCTTCTCTTCTCTTCTTATTCTTATAGAATGAACTTCCATTTCGTTACACAATCTTAAATTGTGCATGTCATTCTCATTTTTCATCTTCTGATTGTGAGGTTCTACATCTCTCTGCTGCTCACTTAGCAGAAGTTCCATCTTCAATTCATTTATATCATTTTTGGAATTCCTTTCCCCCTCATCTTTTTTTTTGTGAGAACCTTATGTTTCCTCAACCTGAGCATGGTTGGAGTATGATTAGACCAATCTGTAACATAAATAATTATGAAAATTTATATGTACCTATTCTTGATTCCTGAAAGAAATAATTTGTTCTTTATAATATATACCTATAACATTAGTAGACCTACCATTTTGTAAATTAAATAAAGAGCTTGGGAAGCAGATATAGGTGGTATCTGGAAAAGTCCTTCCTCAATCTCTATTTCATTTATTGAAATTTTAACTTCCTCAGATTTACCTGCAAATGATGAAAATATCAAAATCATTCACTAACCCTCGGTTTCACAAAGCTTGATTTTGAATTGACAGTGTGTTTCATAAAGCTTGATCGGGCAATCAAATCGTTGATTTTGAATCAAATCGATGGTTCACGTCCAAAATGAACTGAAAATTGCACAGAAATGATGACATTTCATTAATCACCGTGATTGGAGTTTAATGAAACCCAGCTTAAGTCTATGGTTTATGTCAAAAATGAACTAAAAATTGCATAGAATGGCATTTCAATAATCATGCTGATTATTTTCAAAATTACCTATCTCCACATCCACTACTTGGCAAGGCTCGGAAACTTGGCCAGCACAGACTATATTAGTTGGGACACTAACCAGAATTTCATAAGCCCGCCGGTCTCTTTCCCTTCTGTTGGTTCGGTTCCATCTGATGACACCTGTATCATATGATATATTTTATTATGTAACAGTTCGGTGGATTTTTTTATCTTAACATTGAACGCTCCACCACCAGTCGTCAAAATGTCCTGCTTTAGTTTAGCGCGAAATTTTCCAACTTCTTTTTTTAAATTGTCGTATTTGCACCTCAGCTGTTCTGCTGTCCTCGGCTCTGTTGAAGCAGCATTATAAAATTGTGCCACTTCAACACATTCTGCTGCCTAAAATTGAATTGCAGTTGAAAATTTGATGACACCAATACATTTTCAGATATTTCCTTGATTCATGTCCTCACATTGGAGGTAAAAGTACAAAGAATTAATTTTCTTCCAAAAACACTTTGATGATATACCTAGAAGTGATTTTCAATAAACCTCAGAGAAGAGGAAGAAATAATCAACAACCGATGGAAACTTCAAAATCTCTTAATCAACTTACTCATTCAAGAAAGTATGATTTTAATATATTACTATGATAAGAAATAGAAAAACATTAATTGTAAAAATCACAAGAAAACAATATTTACCTTTTCTTTAGAAGATGTACCGTCCGTGTTTCTGTTCTCTATAACATCTTTGAAATTGTTGCAGACAATGTCTATTAACTGATGACAGTCTGATTTTGTAAAAATGATTCTTTTCATATGATGGTTTACGATAATAGTTGATTTCAGTTATTAGATAATAGATGTTTCTTTCCGGTAAATTCAATTCAGCTATTTCTCCTACATTTTTATTTTGTTGTCGTAATTTATCCACTGATCCATATATATTTTTAAATTGCAAGGCAACACCTGCTCCCATAACTAAATCCTGCGATACACAATGGGTTAGAGCCGATGATTCTGGTGCCGAAAATAAGTTTCCGTTTTTAAGCTTTAGGGGCTTATCCATTGTTAGTATCTAAACAACAATTAATCAAAAATGGTTGATTTTTCAATATATTCAAAACATACCTGTATTCGAAGATGAAATATGATAATTGATTATTTGTAGTCAACTGATCTAACAATTTTCATTTGTAGGTACTATTCTATGGTTATATTTCCTGTTGATCCCATCGCGGGAACATTTTTCTACATTTTTGTGGTTATCATCTTATTCTAATTAGTGAAATTTTGTGAATCCAGACTTGTCAACAACCTGTCTAATCCTTATCACAATGTCTAGATTGAAAAATTCAAATCTTATTATTTCATTCTAATTAATGTCCTCATCACAATGCTGCGGTTACATTTCCTAGGTCCGTCAAGTTGGCCCGGAAATTCCGGAACTTCTTGAAGAAAAAATTTCCACGGTAAATGCTAGCTAGATGCTGGGAGATGCTGAAGAAAAAATCGAAATATATTCAACCGTTGTGGAAAAATCGACGATTGAATTTTCCGGGCCAACTTATGTGCAGCCCGGACACCTCAGCATTTTTCATCGAAATGCTCACAAAGTTTAATGCTAGGTAGGTGCTGAGAGATGCTGAAGAAAAAATCGAAATATCTTCAACCGTAGTGGAAAAATCGACGATCGAATTTTCCGGGCCAACTTATGTGCAGCCCGAACACCTCAGCATTTCTCATCGAAATGCTCACAACGTTTAATGCTAGGTAGGTGCTAAGAGATGCTGAAGAAGAAATCGAAATATCTTCAACCGTAGTGGAAAAATCGACGATTGAATTTTCCGGACCAACTTATGTGCAGCCCGGACACCTCCGCATTTTTCATCGAAATGCTCACAAAGTTTAATGCTAGGTAGGTGCTGAGAGATGTTGAAGAAAAAATCGAAATATCTTCAACCGTTGTGGAAAAATCGACGATTGAATTTTCCGGGCTAACTTATGTGCAGCCCTGACACATCA
The DNA here is from genome assembly GCA_013421045.1 of Propylea japonica. Classification (NCBI taxonomy): domain Eukaryota; kingdom Metazoa; phylum Arthropoda; class Insecta; order Coleoptera; family Coccinellidae; genus Propylea; species Propylea japonica. The sequence goes on along the minus strand of CM024242.1, from coordinate 42,143,141 downwards.
GCATTTTTCATTGAAATTCTTACAGAGTTTAATGCTAACTAAATGCTGAGAAATGCTGAAGAAAAAATCAAAATATCTTCAACCGTGATGGAAAAATCGACGATGGAAAATTCTGGGCTAACTTATGTGCAGCCCGGACACCTCAGCATTTTCCATCGAAATGCTCACAAAGTTTAATGCTAGCTAGATGCTGAAAGATGCTGAACAAAAAAACGAAATATCTTCAACCGTAGTGGAAAACGACGTTCGAATTTTCCTGGACAACTATTGTGCAGCCCAAAAACAATTGCACCTTTCATCGAAATTCTGGTGGAAGTAAATGCTGCAGAATGATGCAGAAAAAGTCGAAATATCTTCCACAGTAGCGGAAATGTCGTTGGTTGGATTTTCCGGGCCAACTAATGTTCAGCCCGGAGACAAGGGCTTTTTTCATCGAAATGATAGCTGAAGCTGCTGAATGCTGAAGAAAAAGTTGATACCTATATCTTCGACTGAGATGAGAAAGTTGATGAACAACATATTATATGCTGCTTTTATGAGTTGGCTTGAGACTGAGTAAAACTCTTTGAGTAGTATTTCTTGTGGGCACTCACAATTCTGTACTAGGAAACCCATAAAAGAGACACACACCCAAAAAAATTTTGAAACTTATGTTATTTTTCAAATAACATACCCTGTATTTCATTTAACTATTCGGTAGAGCTTTTTCTTCTGTTTGAAAAATATGAACTTCATTGGGGTTATCTCTCTAGAAGTTTTCTGAAAATATATCTAGATATTATCGTCTGTAAGGCAGTTATGGAACGCCACATTATAACAATACGAATTTTTCGTATCAAAGGAACCACGGATATTCAAAAAACTTCTGCACACTGTCGGTATTGTTTTTCAGGGTATTCCTCAGAATTTCTGGATTGATTTAATGTCTTCAATATTCCGTGGACTCGCCATATACACTTGAGATTTCAAATATGGAACGCCACATGACAACGGTACGAATTTTTCGTATCAGAAGAACCGTGAATAATAAAAAAAATACTGACGCTCATTTTATTTATTCATTGATGAAAGTTAAATTTAGTGTTAAATGATCCCTCTCTACTTCTGGACACAGTTGATATCTTTTTTTCTGGGGTTTTTCTTAAAATTTCTGGATCGATTTAATGTCCTCAATATTTCGTGGACTGGCCACAACACTTTAAATTCCAAATATCCCTATAAAAGTGTCCAATGGTGGTACATCGAGACTGTTAGAAAACCATGGAAAAAAAACTTTTAATAATTACCCCGATGAAGTATATATCAGGTGTCCCAAGGTGAATGGCCTATTAGATCAAATTGGCGTGTTACGAAAATGACTCCAGTTCGCTCAATATTTGAGATTTAAGTCAAAAATTCAGCGAATCATTTGATATTGATCTAATCTATGTCACTGCTTTTGAATTATAGTTGTCAGTTATACAGGATGGACCAAAAAATTTCATCAACAGTTTCCATAAAAATCTAAATAGGCCACTCACTTTGGGACACCCGATATATAGATATAATTGAAAGCAGAAGAAGGAGCTCTACCGATTAGGAGAATAAAATACTGGGTGTACCATTTTAAAAATAGTAAGTCACATGAAATTTTTATGTTTGCTGTGCTTTTATGAGTTTCCTCGAACTCAATTCTGAATGCCCCTAAAAATACTATAAATTTGCCCATTCAAACGTTTTTGCACGACCATTATTGACTGACCTACTATGGACGACATTTTTGAAGGAATGATAATTTATTCAAAGTTATGAGGATTACTTAAAAAAATTCACATTTAAAAAAAAATCAGAATGATCAAGAAAAAAATCTTTTTTGTGAAAAATCTATTGAACAGAAATGAAATTAATAATTACAATAACTATAAAGTGATTAAAATAATAACAGAAGAAGCAAATTATTTTCATATAGAATAAATTAGGAGAGTTGTTGAAACATAACTATCCTCATTAATGCGACGTTCAGCTTTTTTCTTGAGATCATCGTATTTCTCCCATTTACCACGCAATCTCTTTGCGAAAGCCACAAAATTACCCACGGAATCTTTGTTTCCTCCGACTATCTCTATCACACCTCTCAAAAAAAATGTTTTTTCCAGTATATGAATGTCATCAGGTATATCGGATAGCTTACATCTCACATCATTTCCTTTTTCCTCCGTCCATTCCAGAAATATCAAAAAATCATTGATTTTGTTTTTTATTTCTTTAGAATTTGTACCACATTCTGAACAGAACAATTTTTTTCCTGCAAGTAAACGATTAAGACTTGTTTCAAAGTCATCAATATTGTTAACTGATATTATAGCTAGTCCGGATCTGATTTATTCAATTTCTGAAATATTGAAGAATGGTTATCATAAAGAGTGACAAAACTCCCAAATTTGAAATAATTCGGTCCAATAATTCAAGAGTTATTGAACTTTGAAATTTCACCCATGAGGTAATAATGTTTTTGCTCACTTCTTGATCACCATGTATGACCGTGCCAAGCAGAGATTTTGAATTTTTATCAATAATGGATTCTCTGTGGTAACGAAAATGTAATAAGAACATAATGTTCACGTACAGGGTTTTCCAATATTCATGAAAATAGAAAAAGTCCGAAATTTTTCAAGTCCGGATCTGATTTCTTCAATTTGTGTAATATTGAAAGATTGCAATCGTAAAGAGTGACAAAACTTGCAAATTTGAAATAATTCGGTCCGATAGTTCAGAAGTTATTCAACTTTGAAATTTCAGCCATCAAATGAATACCACCATGTATATTCCAAACGAAGGCTCTTGATGAGAGTCCTCCCTGATGTACTTGATTCACGATATCCTTTTGTCGCATTCTTCCCGGGACACCCTGTATAGTAGCAAACCGTGTTTCTTATATCATGATCGTGTTTAGTACCTATTCTAACATAATTCGACGAAAGTCCATTGTGAAGTGTTATCAATGTAAGGGAAAAAAATAGTCTTATCCTCACTTATATTTGCTTCATTTATTGTTCGGTCATCCCTTACATAGTATTCTAACGTTTGGGGACAAATATGAGTTCAATAGCGTGATTTTTTTCAGAAACCCACATTTGATGCTCAGTTTTGTTCTTCTAGAGAAAAATTTCCCAATAACTTTGAAATTTTTCATTGAAATCAAGAGCTAATGCGACCCTATTCTGGGGAAAACCAGAAAAAACTAGTACAAGAAAAACCTACTTCATTCAATATGTAATGTCTAGGCAAAATAATTTTTTCAATTCAGTCCAGCACGTTAAATTCAAACGATGACTTTCGCTCTTCTGTCTTGGTTAGTTCAATATTTTCACATAAGTGGCCGGAAAAATTGAACGGCCAAATTTTTTCTTATAGTAGACTATATTGTGATTTTTTTCAGCATCTATTATTATTCAGCTAGCATTTATTTTTGTCAGCATTTGGATGATAAATGCTGTTGTCACCGTGCTGAACATAAGTTGGAGCGGAAAATTCAACTAACGGTTTTTTTTGCAGAATTCTACAGACGTGAAAAATATACTCCTGTTCTATTATGTGGTTCAAAATGAATAATACCTACCTCGAATTATTCGTCACTCAATTGTGTACGATTTTTACAGAAGAACTCTTCATTTGGATCCTTAATTTTTGAGGTAATTCCAAAATAAGTATTTCTCGTACATGAAAAATTCAATTTTTTCCACTTTCAACTGGAATTACTCCTGTTCTACAGTAGTATCAATATGAATGATAAGATTTATTGCACTTAAATGTGTACTATTTATGCAGAAGAACTCTTCATTTGAGTATTTGATATATTTCGATGATAAGAATTGCTCGGAAATTACTCCCGATCTATGAGGCGTATAGAAAATAATGATACCTAGGTTATTCGTCTCTCAGTTGGATACAAATTAACTACAAAACCTATTCACTCGTTTTTCAGATATATCGAAAATAAGAATATTTTGAGTGAAATTAATTTGTAACTGTAAATGGATAAATGTGAATTTCTCATATAGTTATTAATTTTATTCATCTGGATCTGGCAGTACATAACACACCTAAAGGATTTCTTTCAGTCTCGAGCCAACTTGAATACCTGCAGTTAATCATCGCTTTTTTCACTACTGGCTAAGAGATTTCAACTTTTTCTTTAGCATTCAGCAGTATTTAGCTAGCATTTCGAAGAAAAATGTCCTTGACGTCAGGCTGAGAATAAGTTTTCCCGGAAAATTTAACCAACAATTCTTTCTTCTCCGTTGAAGATATTTCGACATTTTCTGCATCATTCTGCAGCATTTACTGCCGTCAGAGTTTCGATGAAAAGTGCCATTGTTTCCGGACTGCACAACTGGACCGGAAAATTCAAACGTGGATTTTTCCACTACGGTAAAATATATTTCGATTTTTTATTCAGCATCTCTCAGTATCTAGCTAGCTTTAAACTTTCTGAGCATTTCGATGAAAAATGCTGAGGTGTCCGGGCTGCACATAAGTTAGCCCGGAATTTTCAATCGTTGATTTTTCCATCACGGTTGAAGATATTTTGATTTTTTCTTCAGCATTTCTCAGCACCTACCTAGCATTAAACTTTGTAAGCATTTCGATGGAAAATGCTGAGGTGTCCGGGCTGCACCTAGGTTGGCCCGGAAAATTCAATCGTCGATTTTTCCACTATGGTTGAAGATATTTCAATTTTTTCTTCAGCATCTCTCAGCACCTACCTAGCATTAAACTTTGTGAACATTTCGATGAAAAATGCTGAGGTGTCCGGGCTGCACATAAGTTGGCCAGGAAAATTTAATCGTCGATTTTTCCACTATGGTTGAAGATATTTCGATTTTTTCTTCAGCATCTCTCAGCACCTACCTAGCATTAAACTTTGTGAGCATTTCGATGAAAAATGCTGAGGTGTCCATGCTGCACATAAGTTGGCCCGGAAAATTCAATCGTCGATTTTTCCACAACGGTTGAAGATATTTCGATTTTTTCTTCAGCATCTCCCAGCATCTAGCTAGCATTTTCCGTGGAAATTTTTTCTTCAAGAAGTGCCGGAACTTCCGGGCCAACTTGACGGACCTACATTTCCTTTGATTACCTATAATATAAAGAGGCTTCTAGATCAATTTTTTTCAAAAACTAGTCTGAAACGTTAACAAATATACCTGGGTGGTGTTTTAGTGTGATTTTTCGATCTGGTGAGTAATATTCCTTATTAAAGATGATCAATAAATTTTTCTTTCGGGTGTGTCCGAATTCAATAGTAGCTCATCAACTATAATATTTTATTTCATGAGGTACCATCATAACTTTATGATTAAGCTGATTGTTTTTTACAAATTTTATGATTGATAGTATCCGTTTTATATCCGTTTTTGTTTATGAATATCCGCTTTATATCCGTTTTTATTGATGAGTATCCGCTTTATATCCATTTTTACTGATGAGTATCCGCTTTATATCCGTTTTTATTGATGAGTATCCGTTTTTATATGAAAGTATCCACTTTAAAAATTCTCCAATGCAAACGTCATAATTATTCATTGAAGGTACATTGAATATACAGGGTCAGCAAAATCCGTTGTCTTCTGAAGGGATTTCGAGAACCATGGCAGCTGGAAGAGACCTGATGGCTCCCTTTTCCCGACTAACTTTCATCTATTTTGATTCATGAACGAAAATTGAGATTTTGTCATTTTCATTGATGCTGATGCTTGTTTGAACTCGTATTCAAAATCCGTTGTTACATTTTACAGACACTCTTCGAGGGGTAATCCAAATTTGATATGACTGATTTTTTTAGTCCAGCCATTTTCGAGAAATGACAAGGAATTTTGATTTTTCAAATATAAACTACAGTCGAATGATTTTTTATCTGGCTCCAAAATTTTTGCTGATTTCAAAAGGTATCATATGTCTCTATTTTAATCAATTTTACATGAGAAAATAATTCAATTCATTTTCCTGCTTTTCGCATCAAGTCATTTTTAATTAAAAGTAGGCTGGCGTATTCATAGCGACTGTTCTCAAGATTAAAAATAGGTTATCTGTTAAGTATGTTGGTATGTCACATTTATGCGAATGAAAATAACCGAGACGCTAGTTAGAGTTAACATTGAATTGTGTGTAGGTTACGAACTATAAAGCATAATAATTATTCAATGGTTATGTTAAGACTATCTCGAAATAAAAGGCGATTTTAATGTGTACGAAATTGATCATTAATGACCCTTAATGATGTTTTCTTTGATATATTAATGTGCAATTATCATGGAAACCATTCAGTATTCAGAAGCACTACGGGAAATTTCAAAACTCTACTGGAACATAGATACATAGAAATTTTATTATGTCAAATGCAAGTCTTGTGCAAAATGAGAATGTATTTCACTCAAGAATTCATACACAATTTATATTGAGATGGTCAGAAAAATGGTCCCGAACTAATTACGCGTTCACGTGTTAGAATATCTTAACGATTAGTCGCTGTCATTAATAACCTAGTATATTAAATAATTATATCCATATAATATTAATGTGACCACAGTGACTTTCAATGGAATTATGTAAAGTCAGTATAAAATGAGCAGAAAAATATAATTTCCAGAAAAATTTTTGTTGTGAACATCAAACGAGTCAGAAGCATTTTCGCTCTCACCTATGTTGAAGAAACGATATTTTGAATTCGAAATGATGATTCCTGATGATTATTAATTTCATTTTTTTCATTCATAAACGAAAGTCTTCTGTTCAAATCAGATATGTAAAAACAGAAATCATTAGGTATGGAAATATTGCTGTCTTAACAAGATGTTCCATTGTTTAGTGTACTTGTAGACTTCCCTGGTGAGTTCCTGAGCTCTGATTTCGGCCAAGTATCATGAGTTCCCAAACTTTATTTCCACCTCTGTCAAGGTTTCGTGTGTTTTAAAAACTACTATAAAAACGGTAGGTATGATCCGGTTATTTTGAAAGCAATTGATTATCCTTCATTATTGAACCGATTCTGTAAATTACAAGTTGTGAAGTGCATATTTATGTTCTCTTCAAATCGGTTGATGCAAGTGTGCGTAAACATAGTCACCAGTATACCCGTAAAATTCATAAAAATAAAGTTCTCGCTTTCGCAGTCCCACCAATGGCTCTGTTTATTTCAATTTATGAGCCTCTGGTGTGAATTTGAAATTCAAATTGATCGCCACGAGTACTTCACGGGAAATTTCAATTCAGTGTTACCCAGATTAAAGCGCAAACTTTGTTACGTTGCGTTGATACATATTTAAATTTTCTCTATGCCGTTCAACATATGAGGGATTTATTTTTCGACTCTATTTACATTAACTGACACAGACCGTTTGGATGAAATACTGATGGAACGTTGATCAGTTTTTTGTGAGTGGAATTCTCAAAGTTGATTTTATTGGAGGATAGAATGGTTCTTGCTTTTAGAAAATTAATCATTTGGCATGTTTCGAAGGAAATTACGTATTATGGATTTTCTTATGGATCTGTAATATTTGAATTTTAAGTAGGTGATTACTTAAATTGACTCGCTGATGAGGTGATGATTACAACGTTACAATTAGGTATATTATTCTTGCCACAAAATTCTGAATCAAATTTCAACAATTTTAATGACACTCAGTCAATAACAATGTGATCAGACCATAATTGAATTCAATTCTGTAGTGACCAATGACGTGTAGATCGAACCATGTAATTAAAATTAAATTTGGAGCATACTGTAAATAAATATACAGGGTGACTGGTGACGTATGGGACAACGGCTAACTGGAGATAGAGGACCTCAAACTGAATGAGGATTGGATGTTTAAATGTCCCATAAGCCTATTAGTTTCAGAGATACAGGGTGTTTTTTGCAAAAGTGCTCAAACTATAAACTCCCATATCTTCGTCAATATGGCAAATTTTTCGCTGATATTTGGCAAGCTTGCTAATATACATATTCTCCATCAGATCGACAAGAAAAAATTCCCAAAAATTGCAGGTTCGTATTCAAAAATTTCCATTTCCGTGTCAGGTTAGAAATATCACTCGGTATATGAGATAAAAAAAATGAATTGGAAGATTGAAATCTTCAAGAAACACTGAGTAAAAATCTGTTTTCAGTTTGAATGGCACAAATTTTTTATAGTTTTTATGATATTATGCAAGTCGAATATTACAATTTATTCATATCGAATTCAAGAAACATACTATTCCTTTTTATTAATTTTTTATCAATGTTATAAGAAAAATTAAAAAACAATAGAAATACAAAAAGAGGAACAGTAGCACATATGATTCATAAAAAAATTAAATAAACAAATGCTCGATATGCGAGAGCCATTCCCCTCACACACTTAATGACTCTTTTGAACAATTGAAGTACTTTTCATATCCACAAGACGAAAAATTATATTCTTGATAGAACAGAAACACTGGATTTCAGCTCGAGAAAAGTTTGACTTTCTTCTCAGAATCCCTGTACAATAATCCATCTGGTACTTATGTTTTCAACAAAATTTATTCTTCAATGAATTTTGAGGACTTATTTTCCTCTAATTTGTACTTAGGTGTAGCAACATCTTTTTTTGAGAAGCATATGAATTTCTTTAATGCAAACAGAATATTAGGGAAACAAGTGATTTTTTAGAATGAGAGATTTATTATTCATCATAAATAAAATACATCCTACCACACAGAGTAGACATATTTCAAAAAATGACGTTTATATTCATACATTCATTGATTGTGAATTGTGTCGTTTGTTTATCTATTGAAAAATGACTTCAATATCCACGAATGAGGAATATGTAGATGATACTTGTTTTTGGATTGCGCAAAATGAACGGATATAATATTTAGTTTCAGAATAATCCTCATCTCAAAAGAGAAATAAATCATTAGAGTTCAACGCATTTATTTGCTCTCTTGAGAGAGCAAATAAATGCGTTGAACTGTTGAAGCAAATTGCTCTGATTTCGAGCATTTGCTCAATTGTTTTCTCATGAATCATTGCATTATTTAATAGAAAAATTAATTTTGTTGAAAGAATAAGTATCAGATGGATTATTGTTCAGGCGTTCTGAGAAGAAAGTCCAACTTTTCTCGAGCTGAAATCTAGTGTTACTCAAGAGTAATTTTTCATCTTGTGGATATGAAACGTACTTCAATTATTGTTCAAAAAAGCCAATAAGTGTGTGAGGGGAATGGCTCTCGCATATCAAGCATTTGTTTATTTGTTTTTTTTATGAACCATATGTGCTACTGTTAATCTTTTTGTGTTTGTATTGTTTTTTGAGTTTTTCATATTATATTGATAGAAAATTTAATGAACAAGTATTTCAAGACGTGAAGGAATATTCAAAATGCGTCAGGATTATTTAAGCATCTCAAATTCAGTGTTTTTTTCTTTCAGGAATAGTATGTTTTTTGAATTCGATATGAATAAATTGTAATCTTCGACTTTTAACATATCATAAAAAATATAAAAAATTTGTGCCATTAAAACTAACAACAGATTTTTACTCTGTGTTTCTTGAAGATTCCAATTTCCCAATTCAATTTTTTTTATCTCATATACCGAGTGATATTTCTCACCTGACACCGAAATGGAAATTTTTGAATACGGACCTGCAATTTTTGGGAATTTTTCTTGTCGATCTGATGGAGAATATATATATTAACAAGCTTGCCAAATATCAGCGAAAAATTTGGCATATCGACGAAGATATGGGAGTTTATAGTTTTAGCACTTTTGCAAAAAACACCCTGTATCTCTGAAACTAATAGCCTTATGGGACATTTAAACCCCCAATTCTCATTCAGTTTGAGGCCTCTATCTTCAGTAAGCCGTTGTCCCTTACGTCACCAGTCACCCTGTATATCTTTAGCGCATTGCGCGCATGTACATATATGTTCAATCTGTAAACTGAACAGTACGAACAATACAGATTTACTTTTCACTGAAAAAAGTTAAGATATACATATTTGCGTTGTTTAATCAACTAATTTTTAATTTTTTTCAGCTCTTTATTGAAGTTTACAATCTACTTCTATTGAAGTACTGGGCGAACATGCTGAATGAGTTTGACATGTAGAAGAAATAAAATTATTAACACTTTTTTTATTACACTTAATTCAAGCCGTAAGTACTTCTACCCGGGTCATAAGCACCCGAGCATGTATTTTTTCACCAATAATTCGAAAAATTTGTGAAAGAGACCCTGAGCGGCTAGCTATGCTACCGGCCACAAGCATAGAATCAGTGTATGCAAAGACAGCGACGTGCGTGTACATCTGGAGCTAATATCTGCTTCTGTTTAGAAGTTCGGGTCCTGAGGACCCCGTAGTAGTTTCAGTTTTACTTTTAGGAACATTGTTTTGCAGTCAGTATCAAGTATGTTACATACTATTTAAACAAAAATCATCAAGCATTGGTTGTAATATCTATTATTACTCACTCAAGAATACAAATGGCTGATAAGTGGCGAAACGCCAGACAACCAACAGAAGAGGAGTTGATAGAAATAATGAACAGTGATGAATTTTGGAATAAATGTGATGGTCGAGAAGTGCAGATGGTAGAACAACATTGGAATTGTTAATAGCCGTGTTTTGTATATTTTAGTCAATAATAATGAAAAATATAACGATACTCATTAATAAGAACAATGCTCCAATAATTATGTGTAACATATTTGAACATGATTTATGTATCTCGAAAACTACGCAATAGATGTGCAGAATCTGCACATCTATTGCGTATTTCCAAGTAAATCTGTACTGCAGATTTAGGGCTCTGACACACACAGCGGTTTCTGCCGAGGCGGCGCGGCGGCCGAGTCGACGTGGCGTTTCTTCAAACCACACACTACTCTTATGAAAGGCGGCACAGTTTCTAGCGAAGTGTGATCTGAGTAGGAAGCAAGTTGGTTGAAAACAGTTTTTTTGTAATTGTGATTACTGAATATGAAACATTCAATCGTTCAAATTGCCGCATTATATTTACTATGGAAAAAGAGAAAAGAGAAGAAGAAAAAGAGGAGAATGTGGGTACATGCAATCGTAGAGGAGAGAAAATCGAAAGGACAATTCACAAATTTGTTTTTTGAATTAAGGAAGGACGAGGAAAAATTTTTCAATTATATGAGAATGTCAATTAGTTCGTTCGATGAATTGCTCAACACTATAAAAAATAACATAACTAAAACAAATACTCGTATGAGAACATGCATTTCCCCAGAAGAAAAATTAGTTATCACTCTCAGGTATGTAGTTCTTGGGCTATATCTCTCTTTTTCACGAAATATTGTTGTGGAGAACACAGATTCTACATTTGGCGAAAATTGATACTCTAATTGGGAAAGGTGAAGCGAATACTTTCTATCTTGATTTATGAATATTCATTTCAATTTCGAAGTTACAATGAGATCAATACAAAGTTTAAAAAAATAAAGGAAATTTACAAATCTCTTTTTGAGTACATGGAAAAAAATTACAATATTAATAATAATAATAATTATAAAAAAATGAAACTAAAAAATACTGAATTGCGAATCTTCATCTCCAGAGAAACGGCTCAGATATGATTGAACTGAGTCCGCTGCCGAATCACTCGCTTCCGGATTCCTACTTTGTTCTTGCTGTTCTGCCAGAGATCGATTGTTTTTAGTTGGTTGCAGATCCTCAGAATGAATAGGTTGTTGATTGTTATTGTTTATTTGTGTGTGAGTATATGGAGTGTACCCTTGCTGCTGCTGAAACTGTTGTGAATTGTGTTGTTGGACTTGTGGAATGTAATATGGCTGTTGTACAATATGATGCGGAATGTAACCTGGCTGTTGATGATTTTGTTGTGCAGCGCAAGATTCATATTTACTCAGAACTTGCAGAATTTCTATTCTGCATTTTGTATTTGCTAATTTTGGGAGAGAAGCAAGGGAAGGTACCAATGATAGCGCAAACTGTCTGTTGTCGTCGTTATCATGGCAATCAGAACTCATCCTCTTCTCATAGGTTTCCAACGAGCATAGCAGCTTTTCTTCTATGAGATTGGATCTTTTTTTTCCTATCAATCGTTTCGTAGAGGTGGGTGTTGCAGTTGACGGAGTGGTGCTCTCTTCGACTACTGTACTACTTAAAGTATCACTGGTTTCTTTTGGTGTAACTGTGTCTTTAAGAAACCTCAATTGCTTCGAGTATACATAAGGTGCTTTTTTTTTGGCACCATCTCCAGACTTTCCTCGTTGATTCAAAAGATCTCTGCAGTATCTGTCTCGTATATTCTTCCATTTTTTATGCAGCAACTCCCCTGTAGGAATCAATTATGAATTCATCAGATTGTTGATATGTGAAAAAAAGGTACATTATTTGGTATTTTTGTTTTAGATATCTTGCTACCGGATGTTCCTTAACAGATCTACACTATAATTTCCGAGTGGGAAGATCTACTGCCAGCACTATTATTTAAGATGTCTGTAAAGCTATTTGGGTCTGTTTACTTGAAAAAACCATACCAAAACTATGTTCTGAGAAGTGGCAAGAAATCGCACAAGGATTTGAAAGAAATGCAAAATTCCCTAACTGCATCGGTGCCATTGATGGCAAGCACATAAGGCTTAAGCAACCACCGAATAGTGGTTCCATGTACTACAACTACAAAAACTATTTTTCGACCGTTTTGTTTGCCATGTGTGATTCAAATTATTGCTTTACCTATATAGATGTTGGATCTTACGGGAAATCTAGCGATTCAGGAGTATTCAAACATTCCACGATTTTTGATAAATTATGTGAAAACTCTTTAGGAATTCCTCCACCACGCTGCCTTTCGAATTCAACCGATACATTCCCTTACGTAATAGTAGGTGACGAAGCATTTCCATTGATGGAAAATTTACTTCGACCCTTTGGAGGAAGGCAACTTTCAGATGATAAAAGCCTATTCAATTTGAAGTTGTCTAAAGCCAGAAGATATATTGAATGCACATTTGGAATATTGGCCAACAAGTGGCGAATTTTTCACAGAGCAATAGATGTTGACATTGATTTCGCCGAAGCAATAATTAAATCGTGCTGTGTTTTGCATAATTTTGTGAGAACAAGGGATGGAACTCACGACCAAGTCAGTGAAGATGAAATGGTTATTTTGCCAGAGGGCAACTTGGTACGTCTGGAACCAGAATCAAACCATAGAGGAAATTTCAGAGCTGTTTCTTCTAGGGATAAATACTGCCGCTATTTCGCGCATAATAAATAATAAATCAATGTTATGTATATAAAATGTGATTATTATTTGTTCAATGAAAAATCAAATACTTACCGAGGTGTTTCTTTTCTTGAATTGATGTATTTTCATTAGAAAATACATTTATTATCTCCTCCCACTTTTCCTTCCTTTGAAGTCTGTCACTGTATTCTTTTTTGGATTGATCCCACAATGCAGGCCGCTTTTCAATTTCATTGATGAGTTTGTCGACATCAATGTTCTCCTCACCCATATTTTGAGATAATCTACAACTCTACAACCGAAATTGATAGCTTAAACAAGAGACGGCCGAACACCAAAACAGCTCTGTGTGTCTTAACAAGTACAAACCAATGTAATGAGCCGCCGCCAGTAGGCAATAAAACAGCCGCGTCGCAACGATCGGATGATGTGCCGAGTCGGCTTCAGAGGGACGAATCGGCATAGATCGCAGTGTGTGGCTTGATTGCACCAAAGCACTAGCCAATTCGGTCGAGGCGGCGGCCGAGTCGGCCGCCGCCTCGGCGGAAACCGCTGTGTGTGTCAGAGCCCTTACTTTGAGAAGTATCAGAGGCTCCTCAAATACCTCCTTCACAGCTTTTCATTTCGAAACGTCGCAAGTGTGGAAATTCTTTTAGTGCAAAAGGCAGAAAAACGAACAATTGCTGTTCAAAGTGCAAAATTCCCATTTGTTGGAAATGTGCTTCATTGTTATGTCCAAATTGCAATTAGCTATAGATATTTCATAAAAAATCATTGGAAACAAGTTCAGTTTTATGTTTGTGTAAAGAAGGGAACGATTTAACTATTTCCTTTAGTTTATTGGAGTTTGGTTTTCGAGGGTCCCAAAGACCCGGTAGTAGTACTTTTGTTATTTAAATTGGGTAGTTGTATTTACAGGTTAGGTCTAATTAATTGAAAAATTTTTTTCTTCGTCGACTCAAACATAAAATCTTAGTTAACGTATATGGAATTGATCGATGATGACCAATTTTATTTCGTAGTTTCGCCTAGTTTTATGTGTTTTCGTCATGAAAAACCGAAGATATAGTATTCAGAAGCGATACGAGTACAATGTTTCAACTTTACTGTAACATAGAAACATAATAGTTATCAATCAACCAGTTTATTTTTCTATCGACTCATGGTCTCGAACTATATACGCCTGAGCACAATTAATGGATGTCATCAATAAACTAGGTGATAAAACAACTATTATACATATGTAATCACTCCAGAATAATATTAATTGTAGAACTTGTGCGAAACTGTCAGAAAATCTGAGAATTTAACTCAATGACGAACTGATATGAAGACTTAAATTTTTCAGGATACTTTTGTGTTCCAAATATCTAGTTTAAGTTTTGTTGATGGATAAAATCTGACAAGTGGTTATCGATTTATGGAGATTGGAAATTTACAAAAGTTTTAATTCGATCAGGTCCAAATTTTGAATTTTGATGATATATATGTATATATACAGGGTGAGTCTTTGACTTGTATATATATTTTAACCGTAAATTCCTGAAGTCAAAAAAAACACTTTTTTCCTTTACCATTTTTTCCGATTCGGCCTGGTTAAAAAGATACAGGCTGTTGAAAATCCATGAAAAGCATACATTTTCAGTAATATCTCGCAAACGATTCCTTCAAATGAAATGATTTCTGAAACATAGTTTTTCATGAATATGATAAATTTTTTCCGGCTACACAATTCCGAGTACTTCGATGTTGAAAGAAAAAAAAATCTTAGAAATTCGAAAAATTGGGTACTTTGGCTGAATGCAACTCTGTCGAAAATATTCACAGAAATCAATTTTCCCTATGTGGTCACTTTGACAAATTTCAAGAATAATTCGAGAATTTGTTATCTGGAATGATAAATGGTAAGAGAACTAGCGGATTTTCTTTAAAAATGGGGTTACAATGAATAAGCTCACCTCTATACTTCTTCAGTGTAAATCCTTATCTATTCAAGCAAATTTCCACACCACTTTCGAAGTACGTATTGCAATTTTGTTTCGTTGAGCTTCGACTTACGTTGATCCAAATTTACATTACGTTAGAATACGTTCATTTCTCATTAATTCATCATATTTATTACTACTAAAATGACCTTAATAAGTTATTATTCATGAAGTCGTATGATTTTGAAAAACAAACTAACCACAGAACACCGATGTCAAACAATCTAGTGTCACGTCTGTGACTTCACCATGCGGACCACAGAACATAAATATGCGGACACCCCTTGAAATTCAATCGCCCCAACTGGTGTTTATGAACGTGAAATGTCATGCGTGTTATGGTTGAGTTGTTTTGATTTCGGAAACTCTTGCACGGAAGATTTCAAGAGATATTGGAAATGAATGCTATAGCTAGAATAGGTGGTTTAAAAGTTAATCCGATATAATCAAAAATGAAGTATACATCAAGAAGAGATTATTCTGCTTTTCATCACTAGCAAAATTTTGGATGAATCAATCATTGCATTAGAAAATATACAATTGGTATTGAAAAAGTGAGTTCATATTTCTTTCTTCAATACAGCAGCTTATTTGAAAATTTCGAATGGTATATCTACTCGTTTCTTTGATACAATAGCTTATTTCAAAGGTTTGAATGCTATATCTCGTACTTGCAAAAATTCAGTGGTTAGTTTACCAGTGGCGGCATAGCTCATTCTGAAAACAAAAAAGGGCTATATCTTCTTATTTAGGCCGAATCGGAAAAAATGGTAGGGGAAAAAAGTGTTTCTTTCGACCCCAGGAATATACGGTTAAAATATATGTACAAGTCAAAGACTCACCCTGTAAATATATTCTTTTGAACTGAGAGCTAAAAAAATACAATACAAGAAACAAAAAAGTCCCTAGCTGAGGTTGGTGCAAAACGGGGTACCAAACTATTCTGTCGTATGATACCAGAGCACAGGGAAAAACCCCAGTAGAAAAAACCCTGCCTCGCCGTTTTAACAAAATTGAAACTTAAAACTTTTCGAATAAATACCTTCAATATTCAGATACAAAATACGTAATTCTTGCTCTTGGGCCAGGAGGGTGTTTTAAACCAGATCTGGCGTTCCAAGTGATGATTTTCGAATCTTCTATTCTTCTAAGACCGCTACAGGACCCTACTGAAGGGTAATCATCTCCCATAGATTTAAATAGTAGTATTTCATCCTAAATATCGAATTTAATTTCGGAATAATGATAAAAAACGTGTGACAAACTTATGTCAAAATGACATAATTTTGATGATTAGAAGGCTGAAGTAGTGACTTCCGTGAAATTCTCCGGCATATAATCACTCATAGATTTATAATACTAACTAGATAGCGAACATGTCAAAAATTTTGAGGCAAACGGCGGCCATTTGCAGTTTGGAGTGAAATTGACTAATTTGAAAGTTGTCAATTTTTCAACGAACTGAAATATTAGAATTGGCGAGGTTATACCGTTTTTGAGGAATCTATTGTGTATAATCATCATAATGGTACATTATTCTAATAACTTATCACACGAATCGCAAAAAATTATTATTTGATATAGACCGAAATGTCAGTGTTCACATAACACTAATATACAGTGTTCGTTTTTCATCATTTCTTTCAAAGGAACGTCTATGTTTCAATCAAAATTCGAGCACATATGGCATAAAACATCAAATATTTGTGGTTCACTCCAAACTGCAAATGGCGGCGTTTAGGAAGTTCGACGTCCAGTTAGTATTATAGGTCCATGATAATCACTTCAACTTTCAGACAAAATGACATGAAGAGTGAATTGAAATTTTCACGGTACCTATATATGTGATTGATATATTATCTAGAATCAGTTATTTCATGAGTAAAATCGGTCAAGAAGTCTAGTCGAAATTTATTCACCAGATATTTTCAAGAGAAATGATATGATCAGGTCTATATTTTATGTGAAATTGCTCAATAGGCTGACGATTATGAAAATTTCTCAATGACGCTTGTAACGAAAAATTTCGAAAAATTCTATATTTCAGAAACTGTTCGAGATAATATACATTATATTTGAATATTTGCAAATATGCAATTCAGCTTCTTAGCAAGAGAACTTGCGAGCGGTATTGAGCTTTCAAAGTTCGGATCTGAGCGTAGTAGTCATTTATATACAGGCTGTCCCACGAGGAACTTTACATTCTGCTGTCATATTTATGGGTCAATCTTTAGCATCACGAAATGATCACTTTGGAGTGCTTCCAAGTATTTCTCTGCAATATAAAGATTGATTTATTCTGACTTCTCAATATTTAGCAAATGTTGGATTATGTGGGGTGACTATCGTTTTTCCATTGCCATACTCAGAAAAATCAATATAGACGGATGTGAAATGATCCTTACAAACTATCCATCTGCTGTCTAAGTGCTTTCTTCGTATACTAGTTAAAATATAAAGAATAAAATATACACTAACAGAGGATAGAATAAAAAAGTATTAAAAGTGGGATGTTCATTAAATTTTTACATGAAATAACAAAACTATGACTTCATCATACTGCGAAAGTCAATTTGTCAATAATCTGTGTATTTTGAGAATGTTATTTTTCAATGAGAAAATCTTCAATAGTCAATAATAGTTATTTAAAAAACTAGGTTATTAAAGACAGCGACTAATGGTCAAGATATTTTAATGTATGAGCGGAGCGAGTTTTGACATTTCTCATAGTGCTTCTGAATACTTTGTGTACGGTTGCCATGAGGATTTCACATTAAAATGGCTAGAAACATTGAGCATTAAAATGGGTCATTCATGCTCAATTTCGTACACATTAAAAGCACCTTTTATTTCGAGGTCGGCGGAAAATTAATATTAATGTCCTTTCCCATCACAATGATCTAAAATGTTAAATGAAAAAACGGAAACATATTTTTGATTTGGTTGATCATTCCTTGTTTTTCAATCAACTTGGTTATTAATGACAGCGACTACTGGTCAAGATATTATAACGCTTGACCGAAGCAAACGGATAAATACGTTGAGACCATTGGTCGCTAGATTTTCGAATTAAATACATTTTCATTTTGCACAAGACATACATTTGAAACAATAAAATATATATGTCGCTATGTTCAAGTAGAGTTTTGACATTACTCGTATTGCTTCTGAATGCTTTGTGTTCACGTGTTCAATTCCGTACTCATTAATGCCCGATTGCACCGTTCTTCTAAGCGAAGTTTAAGCCCTCAAGTGACGTTTATTCCATTGATGAAACGTCATTTCAGGGCTTAAACGTTGCTTAGACGAACGGTGCAATCGGGCATAAATTTCTTTTATTTTGTGAAAGAAATATTTTATGAAGGAATTTCTTCGATTCGAGCTCATCAGAATAGCAATAGAAAATTTTTTCTGAATCTTGAGATTTGTTTGTTTATCATATAATATAACACGTTAGGAGTTATGACAAAAATTTTATTGAAGGATCTATTCTTGTGTTGATGCATTCGAATTATTGTAAAAGGAATTTCAGAGGGTGGCCTCACATTAACAGTCAAAATTAAATTTTCTGAGTACGGACTGAAAATATGAATTGGGTAAACACAATCCACGTATTGCTCAAAGTAAAAGGGGTTACAATTCATGAGAAAATCATTGAAAAGAGGTCAATTAATTTTCTGTCAGAGTGAATAAATCATCCTGTATATTGGCATAGAAGGATAGGAAACATTTTTTGTGGCCATCTCATAGTGCTCATGATGAAACTGTTTCAGGATGTTTTATCATAAACGGGATCAACATATACAGGGTGAGTCATCGACTTGTACATATATTTCAACCGTCAATTCCTGAGGTACAAAAAATTTTTCTACTAATTTTTTCTAATTCGGCTTAGATTGAAAGATATGACTATTTTAAATTCTCTGCTGAGTTATTTCACGAACTTTGACACCATTGTTCATAAGGAGAAGGATAATTCAGATCTGAATTGAAAAATTGAATTCATGAATGACTGGAGCCAAAACAAGAGCCATAAGAACATTCAAATTTGAATCGTCGTTTTCCTGAAACGCAGAAGCGCGTCAAATATTCGAACTTCACGTCAGAGCATGTTTCATATCTTTGATTTCAGTTGAATTGTTTGACTGGTTGCATCTCACAGTAAGAAATGAACACAGAAATGCCCCTACGCGTGAATATTACTGGAATGTTATCAACTAAGATCTAGAGTGAGACGGAAAGCATTTCTCTGGCGCACTGGGGTGAAGTAGACAAACAATTGGTTAGATTTAGATTTCTTCAGTTCCCGAATATAATACAACATTTTCGTTATTCTGCTTTTGCTATAATAACCGAAATACCCTCAAGTAACACAAAAACTTCCACAAAATCATTGAACTAATTCAGTTTATAAACTTCAAATCAAAATTAAAAAGTTAACACATCGCACCGAGAAACTAAATACTTAGAAGATGTTGCCAAACTGACGAAATTGTCTGTAGAATCAGAGTAAGGAAGCGTTAGAACAGTTATCCCAATACGGAATAAACATACGGTACGTGTCCGCAACGATGGAATGTTCTTCGCGTGCATAAACAGATTCAACTCGGATGTATAAAAAATGCGTAAAGGCATCTCTATGTTTACTTTTTACTCTGAGGGTTGCATTGATGGCTGAAAATAAGATTGTAAATGCTCGTCTCCTACAGAGTATAACACAGAACATAAAATAGATGCTATCTGCTACTAAACCCCTACAACACGCGTGACATTGAAACGTCAAAATAAATGGGCGATTGATTCTGAGGGGTGGCGCTTTTGTAAAGAGAGGTTCTATGGTTTCGTCACGAATTTTGACAATGCTCTGTGTTCCAGAAAGAGAGAAAGAAGATATATATATTTTTTATTTATTTTACTTGCTTTTCCTATTGTTTCGGAATTAAAGGCAGATTCGAAAGAAAATATACTTTAAAATAATTATTTTATTAGGCTCATTGTACAGTACATAACTATTGAATGTAACTAACAAACATTCATGATCAACCCAGTCTTACAATTGATACAGTTGAAAACTTCCGAGCAATCGTTGACAAATTTTGAAGCATTGTTCATATAATAGTATAGAACATCAACACTTGTATTAAAAAGTCATGTTAAGTCACGATAGTAGTCACTACACAGTACTGATTCATCGGAAGGCAAGATACATCCAAAAAGAGAATATTACTAAAACCTTATTGGGTATCAAAGAACAAAAATACTTCAATGTCTCACAAATACTTCATATTGGCAATATTTAAACAATTATTCTACTTTTTCACTTCCTTCTTCGACTCAAACAAAACAACACACAATAAAAATGGCAGCATTCTCCCATCCATCCCATTATTTGACATACTTGGATTTATTCAGACATACTGTGGCTCAGTTGGCTCCGCCAAAAATAAATGGGGAGACGTATGTCCGTGTTAGATTTTACTTCTAGCGTTTCACCCCCTGGTATGAACATAGTGTTCATAACCGATGAAATATATTTTAGTTCGGGTGATAGTTTTACCGCTTTCAAAACTACCAACTGTTCGCATGTCTGAAAGGTCGCAAACTTTTACGACCCCATAACTAGAGTTTTGTTAACACGTGAAACTGGAGCTTTTATTGTTTTGAGTATGTCTCTGAAATGCATCGTAGCTGCCATGTATGTTTGGAACATTTAGTTATATTATTTGAACTCATTATTATCTTTGATTAGAAATTCCATGCTGAGAGAATTCATTGTTTTTCAATCGAATTCCGAAAAACAAAGGAAAAACATTGAAAGGCTACAGCTGTGATAAAACAGTCGGAGAAGCTTACGCATACATATCACATTTGGCGTTAAGAGTATTGATTTTTAGACGTGCCTTTTTAAATCTAATAGCCAGTCTGAAGGCAAGGATTGCCACATTATTGCTGAGTGTCATAGGCTATATAAAAAATCGAAAAATAAGAAGGCTTTTACGTGGTATTCCGTTTCGAAAAGTGAATCGGAGGAAAACTAGTGAAGGCCAGAGCAGTGGACCGCGCGATGGCTTCGGATTAAGTTTGGTTCGCGTTCGTGCTCGCTTCGGGAGGAGGCGTGGCCTTTTACATCTGAGCGCGGCTCAGTCGCGTTATCTGTGGTCCGGTGGTCGCGTGATCGGCTCCGTCCCCGGAATTGAATTTTTCGAAACGTAATTAGTACACTTTCGACATCCGTTCATATAACGGACATAAAACTGATACGTTCGTACGATACCAATGAGTTGTCAGTTTTTATTAATGATAATATACGGAAATTAGTCAGAGATCAGGGACAAGCTTTTGATGCAATAATTGACAGTGTTCTGAATAACAGAAGTTTAATTTTCTTTCTTGGCTCACCGGGAGGCCCTGGCAAAACTTGCAAACTTGGTATTGGCGAAAGTAAAACAATCCGGGAGAAATTGACTAGCCGTTGCCTCTTCGGGGTTTGCCGCTATTCTGTTAAATCATGGTAAAACAGCACACTCCACCTTTAAGCAAGACAGTCTCACTAGAGCAACAATCAGTTTGTTCCATACGTAAAAATGGGCCTCTCGAGAAACTTCTACGAGAAACATCTTTAATTATATGGAACGAATGTAAAATGAGTCATAGAGCTTATGTTGAAGCAGTAAACCGAACGCTCAAAGACCTCAGAAACTCTGATGCTGTGATGGGTGGCGTTACTTTTGTTTTCGTTGCCGATTTCCAGCAAACACTGCCTGTAGTACCAAAAGGAACACGCGCCGAAATCATTAGAGTATGCTTGAGTTGAAATCATCTCACTTATCGAGTTCGGTTGCATCTCTCTATTTACGAACAAACATGAGAGCCCATTAGAGCGTCAACGACGATGACGACTTCCCGCGTCCACTACTCAATCTTTGCGAAGGAAAAATTTTCTCTCCTAACATCAACAGCAATGACATTAAACTTGACGAGACATAAGGACACATATTGAACAGGTTGAAACATCTTATTGACGCAATATATCCCGGTCCTAAAATTTATTGGAGAGAAATCATCATTGGCTTTATTCTAGGGCAATGGAGACATTAGGACAAATATTGAACAGGCTGGAACATCTTACTGACGTAATATATCCCGGTCTTTAGCTTTATTCTAGGGCAATAGTGTCACCCAAAAACGATACATAGAATGAAATAAATAAACTCATTTTAGAGAAATTTTCGGTCAGGTCAAACACTATATGTCTATTGATACGGTGTGTAAAATTGAGGATACAGTGCACTATCCCAAATAATTTTTAAATTCCTTGAACCCTTCCGAGAAAATCCCGCAGAAAATGTTTTTTCTTTCGGACAGAGTTACTTTCGAATTTTGTATTACCATGCAAATACAAACAATACCTTCGTAATACCTTCCTTTTGGCAGTTAAAATTTAAAACAAAACACTCTGTACTAAAAAAGGATTATTAACGTTATGCCCAACGAAGTGGGTCAGCTAGTATTAAATAAAGAACCTTCTTGGGTGAAATACTATGAGAGTATTCTTCATTTTCCTTCTCAATACCAAATTTCAAATCTATCGAAATATTAACTTTTTTTCTGATCGAATCAATATTGAGCAATATCGCCTTAGTTACCATATGTCATAACACACTCATATATCCCAAGGGAAATAAGAAACGTCAAGTCTTATTGTCCCAAGGGAAATATGAAACGTCAAGTCATATTTTACTCAAAATAGTATAATATGCAACCTTATACATCAGAAAAAAGTCATTTGGTGCTTCTATCAAAAATTTCTTGATCTGCTCCCGGGACAACACTGCTGATTTTTTTGAAACGGATCCTTTATTCGTTTTTTCTTTATAAATACTTCCACTTGATCGAATAATTTGACATTCGTTTTTTCCTTCAAATTTAGCATGGATCTTAACATAGATAGTTTTGGCCATAACGTGTTTGGTGAATATTCCTGCAACTGGAGATCGAATGAATTAATCATACTTCGAAAAGAACAAGAATCAAAGCAACATACCAAATCTGCAAAATATGCTAGCAAAATATTTTCGCTGGTACCGTCCACCAAACTTTTTCTTATCCACTCCTGGAAGCCTTCATAGGTACTCTTTACTATAGGCAGCTTTAGATTGGGCCGGAATCAAAAATTCACGGGTTTTCGCCGCTTGAGTTTCGACGTAGTTCGACATTATTTCAATAATTCTATTTCTGACAAGACGTCAAAATAAAACCAGTCAACCATGATTCTCACAAACACGGCCATAGCAACGTTAAAAATCCAATTAAATCAGAAATTTACAATACAATATTATTTTTTCCATTTTAAGAACGATATTGTTTCGATCAGAAAAAAACTATTGATTACAACACGGGAAATATGAATAAATTTCCCACAGTTGCCTATACATCCCTCGGGCTTCGCCCTCGGGATGTAACTAGGGCAACCTCGGGAAATATACTATTCATATTTCCCTAGTTGTAATAATAGCTATACGGTTGTATAGGAAATGGAAATAAATTTCATAACCTACACATTTCATTTTGGTTTCTTTACCTGTGATATAGAATTTCTATATGTTATTGTGGAATTTTTATTTTCTTTTAAATCGAAAGTGAATGTGTTGCAAAAACTTGAATAATTTATCTGATACCATTGAGTATATTCAAACACAAAAATAAATATGATAATATCTTACTACAGGCTCTCGAATCAAAACACTTAACTAGGTATAATCGCAGATTTCTTAATTTGGTTGAGGCTGAAATTTTCACAAGTATCCATAGGATGTCACAATAGGAGTTCGCGTAGAGGTCGGATTGTTACTGTGTGTTTACTGGGTAATGACAGACTTCAATGAACCTTCAAGATTGTCAGATAGGAGAACATCTTCAATAGATAATATTCATACTAACGATGTAGCTGATCATGTTGCGTACACAATAGAACTACATACAGATCATACAGGTCAAGTGCTGCAGTGTCCTGGTACACTCAATGGATCTGAAATAAAGAGACAAAATAAGTAAGAAAACTAGGAAAGAAAAATATCAATCAATACAATAAAATACTGAAAAGACATTAATGGGGCTTCATTAACTTTGGTGATTCTGCAAAGAAGACCTTTGATTTGTTTTGGTTGAAAATTCTGGAAAAATTTGAAGAATCTTGTCGACAAGAATATATAACAATCAAAAGAAGAAATGGATATTCTAAATTCAAAGAAAATGAGGAAGTGAATAAGTTGAAAATAATCTGGATGCACTCTAGGTGCCCTCAAACAAAAAAGGGATGCAGACAGTAGAAAAGCATATAATTTCTTCGGAGGATTATATACATGAGAAAGATTGAGAAGTCTGAATACATGAACTAAGCAATATGGAAGTTAATAAATAGGAATGCAAAGAAAAGTACCCAACAATGTAAAGCAGAAATAAATTCAGGAATGTTAAATGAGTATCTGTAGAGGATAGGAGGTGAACTTGGGCAAAGCTGTCCTCAGACTGGTAAAAGTGCATCAGACTTGCATAAAGAAGCAGTTAAACATATTATCATTGTTCTTAGGAGAAATAACAGAAACAGATATCCTGAAAATGACAGGAAATCTAAAAGAAAAAAATTGTCGAGATATTTATGATATGACCCCAAATATGCTGAATCAAATCATCCCGAGCATTGCAAAGCCCCTAGCATGGATTATTAAAAAGTGTTGCAACGAAAGATATTTTCCTGAGCAATTGAAAAAAAGCGGAAATAACCTAAATATTCAAAGGTGGAAACAACGATGAACCTTCAAACTATAGACCAATTTCTCTGAGATATTTGAGACGGCTATAAGGAAAAAAAGGATGGAGTTTTTCGGGAAATTAGGTGTGGTGCGAGAAGAGCATCTCGTCTTCCTGCATAGTAAATTTACAACAGCAATATAATCTTTGCTGATCGATGTAGCTGGCGAACTTGATAGAAAGAAAAAGTGTAGGTTGATAGCATGCGTCTCGAGCAAGGCGTTCGACTCCTTGAACCACGAAATTCTGCTTCAAAAACTACAAAGCTATGGTATTAGAGGGGTAGCACTCCAACTCATAGAAAGCTATATAAAGGATAGGTCGCAAAAAGTATTCAGTCAGCGGCGACAGTCAGGATGGTGTGGGGGATTCTACAGGATTCTACACTATTTGAGGGCTCGATGATACCCTCGGCTAACATGCGGTCTACTTCTTCGTTGATGATCTCCTGCATCTTTGGGTTTTGCGGTCGGTAACGTTGTTTTATCGGTTCTTTCTTCAATAAATGTATCTGGTGTTCGATTAATGGTGTTGTTCCTTTTATGCCCTCAAATTTCGGGAGTTCTGTGGCCAGAAATTCATCAAGTCTTCGTTGTTCGTCGTCATTCAATTCCAAGACAGGTCGTTTGGGTATTTCTATATTTTCGACGGAATTCTGGTATTGGTAGGGCATCTTTTCATTTAATCGGACTTCTCCCATAGCTGGGTGCAGCATTACGTTGTTCGATATCAAGAAATCTATACCCAATAGAATATCGTGATTCAGGTTCGGTAAATACATTAACGGCATCACAATTTCTTTGTCCTGTATCCACAGTGGTAACTTGCAGGAAAACGGTATTTTTATTACGGTTCCATCGGCGAGCCTGGCTTCGGATTGCACCTCTTTTGTTTGGGTAACTCCCATAGAAACACATAGATTCCTTATGGTATCGCCAAAGTACGATCTGCATGCGCCGGTGTCGAGTAATTCTTGGAATGTTCTACCAAATAATCCAACGGTGATGTGAGGGCGGCGGTCCTGGTGGGTATCGGTAGCGGCACACGAGGCGGATGGAGCATGGGTCTGGAATGTCCTCGTAGCAAACCTTTCCCTATTTAGTTTTCCGGCCGCTGACACCTGCAGTCTTTCAGTCTTTACTCATTACTCCCTGGCGGCCACATCTCGAACAGAATAATACTGGCGGATTTTTGCAACTTTCTCTAATGTGTCCACTTTGTCCACACCTCCAACATGTCAGGGATGTTCTTTGGTTACCCCTGTAGGGACTGGGTAGAGTTCTGGACGACGGTATTGGTGTCGGTGTCGGTGCTGGTGTCGGTGTTCTGGCGGACGATCCCTCATTCATCGGAGGGTGCCGGTGACGGTGCCGTTGGATTTCGGCCTGCAGAGTCTCGAGCTCTCGTATTTTCTGCAGAAAAGAATGCATATCTTTAATGTCCTGCTGCCACAGCATCTGACGGTACTCTGGTAGTATGTTACGCTGCAGCGTTGCCAATTCTTGCGTCTGGTTATAGCCTCCATGTCTTCTCATCATGGTCTGTAAATCGGTTATATACTTTGTGATGGCTTTCCCAGGTTTCTGACGACGTTTTCGGATTTCTTCCTCCAAGGTAACATAATAATCGGTCGGAAAGTAGAAGGTTTTAAATGCCTCGGTGAAGTTGGCCCAGGTCGACAGGGTGTGTTTATGATTTCTAAACCACAATGAGGCGTCGCCGGCTAAGGTCTGCGGTAGGCTGGCGAGGATTCTTTCAGGGTTCACGTTCTAAATATGCGGCTGGTTCTTGTGATCCATCGAACTGCACTCCATATTTATATAAGTCCACTGGGTTGGAACGGGTTGGATCCATTGTACTGGTTGTAGGCGGATGTATCGGAACAAAAACGGGCGGTATCAGCTGGGCTGCCGGATTCGGTGAGGACTGGCCACTCTTAATGAACTTGGATAATCTTTTCCTCTTCTCCTCGACGGTTCCTTCTCGGTATAATTGAAACTTGTCCAATTCTACGTCCAATTATTCCTTTATCAACTTGTAAATCCAACTGGTACGTAGATCGCTGGTAACGGCATTCGGTACAGTTTCGTTGTCGCTGTTCATCTCGTCGGCTGTGCACTGCAAACTATCGGATACAGGAAGAAAGGCGTAAAGTGATGGAAGAAAATAAATCCCAAGCGACCACAACACCGAGGCCAGACGTTCGGAGACTATCAGATTCTCCACCCATCCAGCAAAGAGAAAGTATTTCCAACAGAGATCAGATGGAACCTCGACAAATAAAGAAGGTTTCGTTCCAAACCCAATGCTTCCGCTTCAGTGGATATGGGCATATGCGCGGGGATTGCCGAAGAAAACCGAAGCTGTTTTGTTCTCGTTGTCAGAGGGAGAATATTCTATCCCGAGACTGTCCGTGTTCGGGAAACTAGAGGGAGATATGGAAGCGGAGTCAGTCATATCTGCTAAACCCTTGACTCCATCGACGCCCAACACCTGCCATAACAACCGCCCGTTAATAGAGGTCTACATAGCCGGAAAATCGTTCAGAGCACTAATGGACACCGGAGCCACCAAGACCTTTTGCAGCCAGGAAACTGCCGAACATTTCAGGAAACACAAGGTCGAGGAAGAATATATCCAGAATTGTTTTGCAGTAACCGCGAATGGAGAAACTACCGCTACACCGAAACGTTACACTGTTTTCATCAGGATAGGTGATTATACTTTACCCGATGTGAAATTCCTACTTGTACCTGATTTACCTGTGGACATCATATTGGGAATGGACGTCCTGTCTGCCTACAATTTCACTATCAATCTCAAAACGGCCGAGAGCTTTCTCGAGGGCAGACTAATTCCCAAACCAACAACGATTTCCGAAGAAGCTGTAGAAGTTCATACCGCTGAGGAACACTTACAAGAATTGACGAACATACAGAAGAAAGAACTAGACTCTTTCATTGTCGAAGAATTGAAAAAGTTCGAATGTTTACGAGGCACCACCGACCTGGTTGAACACAAGATTAAATTGAAACCGGGAACCGAACCAATCAAACAGCGATATAGACCCCAAAACCCGAAAATGCAGGAAATTTTCAATCAGGAAGTGGATCGGATGTTGGCTGAAAGAGTGATCGAACCTTGCAAGTCACCGTGGAGTTCACCCGTGGTTTTGGTCAAGAAGAAAGACGGAACTTATCGATTTTGCATAGACTTACGTTCAGTTAACCAAGTCTCCGTTAAAGATGCATATCCGTTTCCTTACAATTCCGGGATTCTGGATAAGTTGAGTAAAGCCAAATACATTTCCACCATCGATCTGAAACAAGGATATTGGCAGATACCATTGGAAAAGGAAAGCCGCCCGATCACTGCATTTACCGTTCCTGGAAGAGGATTATATCAGTTTTGCGTTATACCATTTGGTCTACACGCGAGCGGAGCTACTTTCCAACGATTCTTAGATGCCGTGATTGGACCGGACATGAAACCCGAGGCGTTCGCCTACCTCGACGACATTGTTGTGTTGGGAGAGACGTTTGAAGAGCACCTTGAAAATCTGAGAGAAGTTTTCCGGCGATTGAGGGAGGCTAATCTCCGTTTGAATCCCGAAAAGTGCACATTCGTCCGAAAATCTTTGAAATACCTAGGACATGTCGTCACGTCGAAGGGTATCTGCACCGACCCGGATAAAGTATCATCAATAGTAGCTTTCCCTGCACCGAAAACCGTCCGAGAACTTCGCCGATTCCTAGGAGTTGCTAGTTGGTACCGCCGTTTCATCGAAAATTTTATTCATCTGTCAAATTCGACAGACAACAATGTTCCGACTGATTTTTTATTGTTGTTTTAGCCAATGAGCATACAATTAGGCGATAATTTTGCACTAGTGCAAATTATCGATGATTCGCACTTGTGCAAAATTATCAGGTCCTTTAAAATAAATGCAGACGTAATTATGAACGTTTATTACTTATTAGAGTAACGGCAATGTGACAGCAACTTACAGCGATACAATACGATTTGATGGATTCACAAAATTTTCTTATTAAATTTAACTCTTGCAATGAAAATGAATCGAAAATTTTTGACAAATCTGCTCTCATGCATGTTAAACTGTAAAAGGCACTCGAGCGCTCCGCGCACTCGTGCTCTTTTTCAACTTAACTTGCATTCGAGCATATTTCCCAAAAATTATCGATAATTTTCATTGCACTAGTTAAATTACAACTGAAAATTTTATTCATCTGTCAAATTCGACAGACAACAATGTCCTGACTGATTTTTTATTGTTGTTTTAGCCAATGAGCATACAATTAGGCGATAATTTTGCACTAGTGCAAATTATCGATAATTTGCACTATTGCAAAATTATCAGGTCCTTTAAAATGAATGCAGACGTAATTATGAACGTTTATTACTTATTAGAGTAACGGCAATGTGACAGCAACTTACAGCGACACAATACGATTTGATGGATTCACAAAATTTTCTTATTAAATTTAACTCTTGCAATGAAAATGAATCGATAATTTTTGACAAATCTGCTCTCATGCAAGTAAAACTGTAAAAGGCACTCGAGCGCTCCGCGCACTCGTGCTCTTTTTCAACTTAACTTGCATTCGAGCATATTTCCCAAAAATTATCGATAATTTTCATTGCACTAGTTAAATTACAACTGATAATTTTTCAGACGTTGTTTCGCCGTTAACCCTATTGCTGAAAAAGAATCAACGATGGAAATGGACCGAAAATCAACAGAACGCTTTCGACGCCCTCAAGAAGAAATTAACCGAGTCACCGATCCTGGCCTGTCCAGACTTCTCCAAACCTTTCGTTTTACAGACAGATGCCAGCGACGTAAATCTAGGAGGGGCCCTGACTCAAGAAATAGATGGCGAAGAAAGGGTGATAGCCTATGTGAGCCGTACACTGAATGTTGCTGAGAAGAATTATTCTGTGTCGGAAAAAGAATGCCTAGCGATAGTGTTCGCAATAGAAAAGTTGCGACCGTACCTGGAAGGATTCCATTTCACTGTTATTTCCGACCACATGAGCCTGAAATGGTTGAATTAGATCAAATCGCCGTCCGGAAGAATCGCCAGATGGGCCGTTTTTCTCCAACAGTTCGACTTCGAAGTGTAGTACGGAAAAGGAGCCCTGAATAAACTAGCGGACAGCCTTTCAAGGAATCCCTTGCCGGCCGTAGATAGTGTGCACATGACCGAGGAAAGTACACACACCCAGAAATTACAGGATGTACAGAAAAGTCCAGAGAAGTTTTCCGATTTCTCAATAATTAATGGAAAATTATATCGACACTTCGGGGACTCTACCGATTTCACTGAAATGGAAACTGGCCAACCTTGGAAACTTTGCGTACCCACCGAACAGAGGTCAGCGATCCTACAGGAGAACCATGATTCGGAACTGGCAGGCCACATGGGAATTGCCAAGACGATTGCTCGAACGGCCCGAAAATACTATTGGCCAGGAATGTTCCGGGATGTTGCGGAATATGTAAGAAATTGCACTTCGTGCCAACGTTTCAAGGTTTCGTAACAGAAGACTCCCGGAAAAATGCAACCGCATAGAATGGCGAATGCGCCGTTCCAGGAAGTGTCCACAGACGTGGTAGGGCCATTACCACGATCCAAAAAAGGACATTCCTATCTGGTGGTAATGCAAGATAGGTTCACAAAATGGGTAGAATGCCGTCCGTTACGAAAAGCCACCGCTAAAACTGTTTATTCTGCCCTATATGAACAGGTAATTTTGAGATATGGATGTCCGAAGTTGGTTATTTCTGACAACGGTGTACAATATGACAGTAAGCTGTTAAGAGAAAGTCTATGTGAGTTGAACATCGTTCACCGATTTACCCCTCCGTATACCCCGCAGTGTAACCCCGTGGAAAGGGCGAACCGGACTTTGAAGACGATGATCACCCAATTCTGCGAAACCGACCAGCGAAATTGGGACGAGAAAATAGGAGAACTGACGTTCGCCATCAACACCGCCAAACAAGAATCTACTGGTTTCACCCCAGCGTTTCTGAACTATGGAAGGAAATTGGACGTCCCCAGGGCTGCATGTGCACCAAACCCCCAAAGTGAAGAAATGGAAGAGACGAATAGTGACCCAGGAGAAGAAAAGGCGAAGTTGGCGTACCGAACAAATACGTCACCTACAGATAGCTTACGAGTTCGTCCTTACCAACTTGTACCGGTCATTCAATCAACAAGCTCACAGTTATAATCTTCGTCGAAGAGAAGTCCGTTACCGGGTTGGCGATAGAGTGTTGCGCCGTACAAACCCTTTATCATCTGCCATTGACAGCTTTGCGGCCAAGTTGGCCCCAAAATTTGCTGGACCGTATACCGTTATGAAAGTAATTTCACCTGTTGTTTATGATCTCCGAGACGAAGGAGGTAAACAAATCCGTAATATACACGTCAAAGTTCTGAAACCGTTTCACTCGTAACGTCACCGATACAATATTTTCCGTATAAGAAATCAATGAGTAGCCGTCAGAGTGTTCAACAACATCCATTTCTTTGGCGTATGTAACCAGTATCACCCCGAGAAGATTATCTAGCAGAGAATTGGCTCTGCGAGCTTGCCCGAAATTACCGAATCCCACAGATCATAAACCACCGAACTTCTGACATGGGAAACCGCCCGTACCGTTCAAATACATTTTCTTATGTCTATACCTTAGTGAGAAAATAAACATATCCATCGACCCGTCTTATACCAATTATTTTCTAACCGTCCGTACCTCGACGCCTGAAGATCTATTCAATCTGGTACATGGTTTGAGGGAAGGACGACCAACTGTATCGACGTGAACTTCCAAATCCAAGTTGGGAACTTCCTACTGAAATACCCCGCCAATCTACGTCGATCCACCTCGGAACGCAGGCGATGTCCACGTAAGCGTCGACTTCACATGGACCCACTATACGAGGATACGGAACTATGGAACCAGATAACCAGCGGCGTGCAAAAAGACCAGGAGGAAACTTATAAGTATTTTCGCGTTAATTTTGCTGACTTGACTTCGAGCACCGCGACGCGAATAGGGGACATCGTTCATTAATTCATTTTTTTTTTTTTTTGGGGAATTCGACTTAGTCCGACGTCGAATTCTTCTCACGTGAGGGGGGTGTATTGAAGTTCGATTTTTCGGGATGATAGTCGTACTCCATTTTTAGTATTTTTCCATATTGCGTTCATTTAATATTTCGGAATTATTGGAATTGGTTATTTTTGTATTGGTTTTCGTATATTTCAGATGCGAAAATCGTTTAATACTGAAGTTTTCTAAATTCTGTAGTTTATTCAATTCAATCAATAGTTCCGGCTTATTAAAATACGTAGTTTTCCGTTAGTTTTCACATTTTTCCGTTCATTTAATTTACCGAATATAGAAATCCGTAAAAGATCAAAACAATGAAAAAACGCCGGGCCGAGATTAAATCGCGTTTTTCATCGCTGCAACCGGCATAAAAAGCATATGCAGTACAGATAAGGACATGTTTTTGATCAATTCCTCCGCCAGCAACGCGAATTTTGGAGTTCGGGTCGGCGCAGAAAATTTTCCTTTTTCCGTTCCCCCCCGTGATGTTATAAGTAAAAGAGTACCCCCGGTCATCAGTCAGTTAGTGCTCTGGTTTTCGGGTTGATTAAATCGAACAATATACAGATTACAGATTTTTCCAGACTTCTCCGGATATTGCAGTTATTTCTAATTTCCAGTTTTCTTTGAGTTAATTATTACGAATTTAAATTTTTATTTCTTTTCTTTTATCGCCGGTTAGTCCATATTATTTTCAGTTGTCAGTTTTTAGTTATTTTCGCGTTGGGCCAGTCAAGTAACTTCAGTGAGTGAAAGGTATCAGGTTCTGGGTAAAATACGAACGCTATTTTTGTCTGATTTCTGGTTGCGTGCGAACCGAGTGAATCGGTTTTTCTTTATATATCGGGCATAAGTTTTCGCGAGTTCTGATTTCGAATTGTCCGTCCTGAGAGGTGGTCAATTCGATATCCCGTTTATTATCCATCCTGTTTCTGTTCATATACGCCCTGGTACAGAGAGTTCGGAAAGTCCAGTAACCTATCATTCATGGTGTGCAAACCCTTGGGTAGGAGACTGGAGGTTTCGTTGAATCGTCTGACACAGGCGTGCAAACTCTAACGGCTGGCGATTTAAACACTCCATATAGGCCAGTGGTCGTATATTGTCAATTATTTTTAGTATGACATCCGTACGTGTAAACCCTCCTTGTACAGAGAATTCGAGGAGTCCAGTGGCTTATCATTCATGGCGTGCGAACCCTTGGGTAGGTGACTGGATTTCTCGTTGAATCGTCTGCCGGACAGGCGTGCAAACTCTAGCGGCTGACGATTTAATTTTCTCGCCATAAACTCCGACCGAACATCCCCGATTCCGTCCGAACCGAGATAAACGAAATTGAAATAATATGCAGAACAACCAGAAGTCTAGATAGGTGTTATCATTAGCATTTCTTTTGATTGTGAACATTTCTGATTTCGAGTATTTTATATGTCTGTCATTTTATTATTGCGAATAATTTATAATAGTTTTATTTTTCGGTCCTGGTACTGACTCGCGAATACGTGTGCGGAAATCGTGAATGTGCTCGAACTCAAGCGGCAATTTATTTGAATTGTTTCATACGTGAATGTTTTCTTTGAACTGTGTTCATTCTTAGTTACCAAACTTGAATAAACTTTTATTATTACACTCTATTTTCATACGTCTGCGTTGTCGCTACTACCCTAGACAACATAGAACCTTGTCTTCGACTAGAGTAGCTATCTGGGTAGGTTGTGCTATTTTTCCCTTGAAAGAATAGCTGGCGCCCGAGGTGTTAATTGTTAGTGAAATTATATTGCGAGGAAAACCCGTTACAGTCTGAAGAAGAGCATCACGAACATCTTCGCATTCTTTTCGAACGTCTTCAGCAGTACGGAATTGTCGTCATGTCGTCATTCATATGGAGGCTATGAATGACAAAACGGACACCAAGAATTTAGCCCAAATATATTACAACTTAATAAAATAAAAGAAAATATAACAACTTCAAATAAAATCCTTCAAGTAACTCCATCTACAAAACCAACAATGAGTATAAACATGAATAAAATAGTTATCTAAAATTTAACAATTTACACTCTTATCAATCCATGCAGATGTCGTAATATTTATTCGTCTTGAGTTTGAAAATTTAATTTGACGTTCATAACTTTACCAATGTTTGTTTGTGTCATATCTGTGAAAATGTGTAATTGTGTTTTATATTTTTAACTGAAAATGTAATATTTTGACGAAAATAGTAAGTGTAGGACAATTTTAAATTGATTCATTGTGATGTTCATTATTTGTAATTTTACAGGAATTATTGATGGTTGTACTATCCTTGAAAAAGGCCATAATAAGGCCGAAACATATGTCGGAGTCAATATATTTTATTAAAAGTAAATGACTATTTACTGGTAAGACTTAGTGCTAAAAAAACCCAAGAAACTTCAATAAAAAATTTTTAAATTGTAATTTTATAATTCTGAAGAACGAAAATTTCACGAATACGAACTTTATGGACAAAAGGTGAATCAAGTTATTTTTTGCCCATTTGAACTATTTCAGATTTAATTAACACCTTGTGATATAGAGTGAATAATTACACTTCGGACTGTTTCTATAATTGTTATTGTTTTATTGCACATGTCGCCAAGCATTCGCCAGATATCTCCAAAATTCTTATTCAAATGCAGTAACCCTAATTTGAGTGAATAGATAGATAGATAGATAGATAGATCTTCTTTATTTCAAGTTTCATATAAAAATTACAAGAAAGATGAAATGACGTCAAAAATAACACAATTCAGTACATATTGTCAGAGCCAAAATAATCGTCTAGACTATATGGTTCTAGTTGTATCAAATATTTCTTAATTAATTTCTTAAATTTATATTCATTTTCAACATATCTTATCTGCTGCGGCATTTTATTAAAGGCTCTGATACACATATAGTATGGTCCCTTCTCACTCAGCGTTAATCTATGATGTGGATAGAAAAGATCTTTGTTTCTCGTGAGATAGTTGTGATTGACATTATTTTGGAACTTGTCTCTATTCTTGAATACAATCATAAGACATTCATAAATGTACAAAGCATATACAGTCATTATATTCATAATCTTAAATTTGCCCCTACAAGAGTCCCTGAACTTCATCTTGCACATTGTTCTTATTATTCTTTTTTTTACTATGAATACCGAGTCAACCCCTGCGTTGCTACCCCAAAAAACTATCCCATATCTGAGAACCGACTCAAAATTTGCATAATACAAAATTTTCAGTGTGTCAGAATTCATGTATTTAGCTATAACATTGATTCCATATCCAATACTAGATAACCTTAAACAGACCTTTTCAATGTGAGTATCCCAGCTAAGAAATTCATCCACAGTGACACCCAAAAATTTAGTGCTTGTGACAGGTTTTATCTTGTTATTTCCGAGAACTATGTTGTCTGGAGCAGAAACCTGACATTGCCTAGTACGAAACAGTATTAAATTTGTTTTTGATTCATTTATGTTCAGTTTATTCATGGAGAACCAATTAGTGGTGTCCGCAAAACAGCTTTTTGTTTTTTCAATAATATCTATCGAATTGGGTCCAGAAATCAATATATTGGTGTCGTCGACAAAATTTGTGATTGAATTGCTTTTTAAAGAACATGGTAGGTCATTTATATATATTATAAACAGTAGCAATTAGCAATTAGCAATTTCTGAAAAACTTTTGAGGAGATAGAATTTATTGTCTAGAATAAACCAGGCAAGCAAGTAAAAATGTGAAGGTAACCGATAATAGAAAGTTCATCTCAACCTAACTCCAATACATATTTTTCGCGAATGACATTTGTCAGACAAGAGTTTTTGAACGACGAAAAACTGCATATACCTAGCTCGACCATATGGTCATACTTCAACTCACTCTCAGAGTGAGCTTGTGAACGCACCCTAGGGCTATCTTCAATTTTTAAAATTTTCATTGATTTGCTTCATAATGAAACAACATGTTGTATATAATTCGGTAATGAAATTTGTAGTGTCATTTCACAGCGACTAATAAATCAGATGTTCATAATCGAGGTTGAATCTCATGTTTGCAGAAAATAATTTATGGGTTTTTGTTCGGAATTGTTTGATTCCGTCGAAACGCATTGTCATTGTCAAAAATGTTTTCGTAATAAAATTTGCATTTTACACGTTAAGGTTTTGAGCGGAACAGAAGGAATAAGTTTGAAACATATCAAAAATTTTGGCGACAAAGAAGTTGTACTTGGAGTATAGTCACCAACACCTTGTCATAATAACCGATTGAGGTAATGTCATTGACATCGCAGAATAATATGTTTTGTTAACAACACCATACACTGTAACGACCCTTTTTGCTTACCAGTTAATTTCAATGTTAAACTTCGGTTGCTCGAGCGCCAGTTGCGATAGGTTTTACAAGGACGCAACGCCTTACCGGATGTCGTACAATAAAACTGAGTAGCCTTTATACAGTTGGAGAAGGGATCTATTATAATCTAAGGTGTAAGCGATTACTTGAGAGTTGTTTCTTAATGGCAGAGAAGACACGCAGTAGAGTAAAACACACACAAAACTATATAATGTAAAACAAAATAACAATTCTATATAATGTACAAGAATAACAAAAATAAAAAAATTATTTACAAACTGCAGGCGACGAGTCAGAAGAGCATACGACGTGAGAGGTAAATAAAATAAATGGTCGGAGAAATAAATCGGCAATCAGATTTTGGAGGTTAGAGCATACACCCTTACTTTTCAGTTTATATGAGCCAAACGGTCTTGTTCTATTCTATTCTCTGTACTCTATCAAACTAATGAACGATACTTGATGAACAAGAATAAAGGTCGGAAGTCAGTGTCAAACCCAAATGACAGTTTAGGAAGTTACCATTCGAGCTAGCCCAACAATAGGTAACCAACCTCTCCTGTCACACCGGGGACGGTTTAAAGAAAACAATTTAATCGAAATGAAATTCGCAATCAATTACCCAAAGAACTGCGGATAATAAACAAATAAAATAAAAACGATAATCGCATAATTAACTCACAGCCGAAGGATGATGGTCGACTCAAATAAATAGAATAAGCAACGGGAACAATTTCTTAATCGGATTGTTACGAGAAAAATCTCAGTCAAACCCAAGTAACAGTTTAGGAGGTTACCATTCGAGCTAGGCCAACAATAGGTAACCAACCCTACCTGATACACCGGGGACGGGGGAAAAACGAAAGAAAAAGAAACACGATATCAATTCACTCACGTAAAATAAATATCAGTCAAACCTACGTAACAGTTTAGGAGGTTACCATTCGAGCTAGGCCAACAATAGGTAACCAACCTCACCTGATACACTGGGGACGGCGGAAAATTAAATAAAGCACGATATTAATTTACTCTCGCAAAATAAATATCAGTCAAACCCAAGTAACAGTTTAGGAGGTTACCATTCGAGCTAGGCCAACAAGAGGTAACCAACCTCACCTGATACACTGGGGACGGCGGAAAATTAAAAGAAACACGATAAAAAAAATTAAACCGAAAAGGAAATCGATCAATCGTTCAACGGTAAAATATTATCAATAGAAATTCCTTAATATACAGTAGACCACAGAGAAAAGAACAAATAACGGAAAATAATTACCTAGCTCAAAAGGTCTTACCAGCACCACTTCACACACTGGCGGTCGGTAAAGAAAAGTACGAAAAATTATTTTTCTAAATGGAAAATAAAACGGTGAATACCGGAAAACTTGAAATGGAACCTTTAAAGAAAACTACCAAAACTTTTACTAAGAGAGCAATCTATAAGTGAAAACTAGGCGAAGAATTTAGCGAAGAATCTAACGAAGAAATTAACCAAGAATCAATAAAATGTCCTCGGTCAATGATTTTATTAATAACCCCACAAGGTGGGGAGTGTCATGCGCCAAAATTTCGGAAAAATCACATAGTGGAATCAAAACGGCTACATTTGATTGGCTGACAACATTTGACATCATTTCCTGTTTCTAGAACATTCCAAAAAATTATCGAAAATCGAAAAAACGGAAAGACACAGCCAGCGTTCTTCTCAAACTCGCAATCCACAAAAACGCGAGAGACATGTGTGAAAAAAAACGGAAAACAACAAACTACATCTTGTACTCTCGTCTTTATACATGGGATTGAAATTGAATTTGATCTGAATAATTTAAATTATTATTTCTGCAGGAATAAATTTTCGAATTTATTTTCTGGAAATTCTGAACGGAATGAAAATACAAGAAATGCATGTACGTATTACTTAACTGATTTAATTAGGTTCAATTCAGTTGTCGTGGAATACGGAAAAGTGAACTAATCGAAATATAAACTTGAACAAATCAAAAATAATATTTTCTACTGGAGAACAATGATTTCCATATAATTTGAAATCACTCACATTTTACTTATACACACAAAGTTTGTCTGAACTGTATACAGTTTGGTCGAAAAGTAAATACGTAAATAAATAAAATACAATTCTTTCAAATAAATACTTCCCATTATTTATTATATTATTACACGAGTTAATGCAGATTAATTATTTCTAAATTCTGGTTTTCTGTATACAGAACGTGATCATGATACAAAGAAAACAAGATATGATCTTCCCGTGAGACCAGTTCATGCATATGACGTAACTGGAGAGTGTTTATCGCTATTGCACAATGCCACTGCACACCGCATAGTTGAAAATTTGAATTTGAGTTTGAACTTCGAACAAGATGTTATCGCCACGAAACACTAAACAGAAAAGAACGTGAATTATTCCAGCATTCCTTTTTATAGGTTAGAATTGTTAGGATTTATTTACTCTCCAGTGACGTCAGAGCAAGGTGCGCAAGATCATATCTTCTTTTCTTTGTATCATGGAACGTGATTGAATAAATTCAAAACTATATACAGTCTGGTCGGGAGTTGATCATCTTAATTACATTCTTACATGAATTCAACCAAAAATTAAATTTGAACCGGCAATTCATTATATTTCAACTCAAGAATAATTCTCGTGATACAAATGAAAATTACTCCAACTGTATACATGTTGGTCACGAATTAGCGAATTAACGTAGACAACTTTGAATGCAAAAATGCGACTTCTACGGTTTATTTCCACGAAACTGAAATGAATCACATACACGTGGTCAGCAAATCATAGCAGAAAACGGAAATTAGTAATGAGCGAAAAATTGCTGCAATACATACCCCCTTTTCCTCCACAAAAAAAATAAGTACTGAAGGTAATTTTTAACTCTCGGATTACCTCTCACGCGCTCTCACACTATTTGCTGAAGAACACTTCTTGCGGTAATATTTGCATTCTCAGGGGTGTCCGGGTCGGCAGGATGTCTTCTTGTACCCCTAGGGACCTTGGTATAATGGTTCTCCTCGTAAAAGCTCGATCCGGGATTTCAATGGTCACTCTGGTGAAGGACTTGGCTTATATCCACTTCTTGGGTTGCAACTGCATTCCTGGGGTAAAGCTCCTACAGGGACACATTCTTCGTATATCTCTGGACCATCTACTCTTTTCATCAGCTTGGGCCAACTTGCAGGGAAAACCTTGACGGTCCTTGCGTTGATCGGCTCTCACTCGACTGGGACATCTGGACCCTATTGACATAGAATAAAATTTCAGTTCATCAGCTTAATAAAGAGTTAGTCGGTCGGTTAGCTACTCGGTCGGTAGGGAATTTATCCCTCGGAATCCAGTAGAGCCTTATCTGGCCATCTGGTAGGCGGAACTACCCGGGTAGTCGGTACTGGAGCAACCTTGCTCGGCAACCCCCTTCCTTGGGCTTTTGGAAATCGATTGGACGATACAGACTTCAGCCTCGTCTCCATGGTAATGTTTAAAATCTTTGACATGGATTTTTCGGAGATACTTTCCGGCGTTATCCTTGAGGTCGTACACCACTGGAGGACACATATTAATAACGGTATGCGGACCTGTAAATTTGCCTGCTAACTTAGAAGCATTACCATCCACTGCTGAAGATACAGGGTGTTCTCGGCGCCATACCTGCTCTCCTAGCCTACAAGACAACTCTTTTCCCCTCGAGTGACAGTGTCCACTCTGATGCGTGAATGATCTGGCCATCTGGATCCGGACGAAGTCATGGGTTTTCTGGAGTCGCTTCTTTCGGTTTGCATATTGACACAACTCTCGAATCGTTGGTTCCACTATGGCATCGTTCCTGTCGTCCATTTCGGGGATAAGTCGGTTATTCCCAGGCAATCTTCTTTCTGTAACAGAATTCAAATTACCGCTTTTTGACCGAGGTAGTGGTCCTATAAAGTCGGTGCTGACGGTGTTCCATGGTTCGGTAATATGGTAGGGTTGCTTGTTGTTTTGCCGACTGATCTTGAATTTCTGGCATTTCTTACATCTTCGCTTGTATTTGGCGACTTCTCGAAACATTCCAGGCCAGCAATATTTCTGGGCCATTAGGGAAATCATCTCCGAAACACCAAGGTTGCCTGCAGCTGACTCGTCATGGTTCTCTCGCAACACCGATAATCAGTCTTCAGTTGGGATACACAACTTCCATGGTGTTCCCATCTTCGGCTCAGTGGAATCATTAGAACTCCAGAAGTACCTGTACAGCTTTCCTCCATGAATTATGTAGTCCCGATATTCGGTTGGCCTCCCGGACACTTCCTTGCATTTCTTCACGTACCAGGGACATAGTACCTTTCCATCAGTGGAAATTCCATTTTTCCTCTGTTCTCCTAAAGTAAGGGAGTCCATGGTAGTACTTTGCGGTGTCACTAGAGGCGAAAAGAAATTTTCCACTTGTTCTCTCTCAAGAAAAAATCTCGACGTCTTCGGGTCGATTCTGAAGTCATGGGACCCCAGTAGGTCCATTCCCAAAACTATATTCATTGGTAGATTAGGAACCAAATACAAGCTGGACCATATCTCTTTACTTCCAATCTTCAACGTCGGGCGGTATACCTCTCTTATGACGACAGAGTTTCCATCGGCTACTGTTGACAGCATGTTGGTGATCCGGACAGGTAATATTTCCATGTTCATGCATTTTCCAGCGGTTTCCTGACTCAGGAACGATCGTGACGCTCCAGTGTCCAAAGGCGTTCATGGGTTTGTCTCCTATATACACCGTGATGATGGAAAGGTTTTCCTTGACTAATGGCTTCTGTTCGATAGGGGATGCTGTGTTCGGAAGCGGTCTTCTCCCCTTCAGACGGCTTCCCTTCAGTTTTCCGAACAGCGACAATCCCTGGACGTGATTCCCTGTTTTCCACATCGGGAACAGAATAGCTTCGGTGTAGATTGGCATACAGTCCGGGTGTGTCCTAGTTTTCCACATCGCCAACATTGAAGTCCATCTTGTCGGAAACGCACATTCCTAGGTTTATTTTCTTCAACCTTCGCAGGAGGGGATCCTGCGTTCCTTACTGGT
The DNA here is from genome assembly GCA_013421045.1 of Propylea japonica. NCBI lineage: Eukaryota > Metazoa > Arthropoda > Insecta > Coleoptera > Coccinellidae > Propylea > Propylea japonica. The sequence continues at coordinate 42,101,502 of CM024242.1, read as the reverse complement.
TCCCGTCGTTCGATCACAGGTGCTGGTTTATGCCTAGATGGTGGTGAAAGTGTTGAAGGTGGCTCTTTCTTCACGGACAGGTTTCCTGGAGATTTTGGTAGAGGTGGCTCGTGAACTGAATGAGTTTCATTTAAATATCCTCTGTGTGATGGTGGGTCGGTGTAATTGTCAGCCTGCCATTGAACCAATTCGAAAATCCTACCCTTGTGCAGTAAGTGTTTGTAGGTCTTCGTTTCCTGAAAGGCTAAAGCTTTTTGCAAAGTAGGTAACAGACGTTTCTTAATGATGCTAACTTGCTCTTCCTCAGGAGGTCGTCTGGCTGACACTTTAAGGAATAGGTTCTGCCTTCTGGTGACGAAAAGTAACAGCTTTTCTCCCTGTCCCTGGATCCTTTTCCTTATTTCATCTAACAGGTTTTCTTCATGATCCGGTGGTAAAAAAGCTTCACTAAGTTGGTCCTTAAAATCCTTCCAATCCCGGAATGTACCTCTCCTGGGTGTGTACCAATCCTTTGCATCCTTCCTCAGCAGTTCGACTATTGACTCGAACAGTTGCTGGTGGCTAACTTTTCGGGCTTCGGCCAAATGCTCAACTTCCTCCAGAAAGGATATCACACTGGTGGATCCGTCGAAGAAAACGTTACACTTGTACACTGGAACTGTCGGAGATACTGTAAGGGTTCCAGTTTTCCTTGGGTGCTAGTTATACCATTTACTGCACTCGGTGCGGAGTGTCTAATTTGACGGTCTTCGGCTTCTTCATAGTTTCTCGGTTGGTTTCTACTCAGAGAAACTCGTACATCGTGGTATGCCATTGGGTCAGCACGTCCAGGATCCTCTCGATCCGCAATATCCAGGAATGGAAATGAAATCCTCCTAGTGGATTCGGCAATATTGGGTCGACATCTCTGGAATGGCTGATCCGGTGCATCATCTTTCGATTGGTTCAGGGGGCTCGTGAATTTCAGACGCCGTTGCACAGCATCAAGGGCTCGTTCCTGAAGACGGCGAAGAAATTCCATAGATATTCCAAAGCTCGAAAGTTCTTTGGTTTGTCCTGCATCTATCCTTAATTCGGTCCCTCCTGAACATGTCCTAGTGTTGGTTCTGGGCCTTATGGGACTTTCGAAGTCCTGACCAGTTTTGGTAGTCGGTTCTATCGTTTGGAGGTCCTGCTGCTGGGTATCTGGAACATCATCGAAGGATATCAGCTCCATAACCGTTTCGGTCCTGGAGACTCCTGCATCTGGTAGTCCTGATCCAATGACGTGTTCTCCCACGGGTTCTTGCAAGACCTGCCTTGCCTCGGCCAAAGCCTTGCTATCCTTCAGCATTTCGTGTGTTTGAGTTATGATTTCCTCCAGGTCACCCGCTCTATCCTCTTCTTCTTGGGTCCTCATTTTCAATTGCCCTAAGCGGTTGAAAACATGGATAAGGCAGCTTCTAATTCGAACCTCTTCGTTAGCTGGGTTGTCCTCATCGAAATCCCGAACCTCTTCAATAACTCCACTCAGAATCTGGTGGGCGGTGTTGAGTTAATCGGTGAAGTTCCTTTCCATCGGTTGGAATGGAGTCCTTTGAGCCAACAACCTGCGCAGCACTGTTCGATTTTCCTGTACAGTTCTGCTGGGATGGCATCCACTGGCTTCGATTTCCCATATCAATTCTCCTGATCTGAGTCAGTTGACCTCCATCCTCTCCATGTTGCTCTCTAATGGATTTCTTCGATTTCTTCTCTGCTATACCTTTCCTGAAACAAACAAGTCCTTGGTCGGGCGCCATTTTGTAACGACCTTTTTTGCTTACCAGTTAATTTCAATGTTAAACTTCGGTTGCTCGAGCGCCAGTTGCGATAGGTTTTACAAGGTCGCAACGCCTTGTCGGATGTCGTACAATAAACCTGAGTAGCCTTTATACAGTTGGAGAAGGGATCTATTAGTGATGTTCTTTCGAACTGAACGAAGTGATTTATATAACTTCAATCAGAAAGATCAGTTGAAGCGATCGTTCTTTCGTTTTCAATCAGTTCCCCCTTCCACAACTCTAAAGTGATTGCAAGTGATTATTCTAATCGCGGAATAAGTTCCATCAGTTCAATCAGTACGAAAGAACACTACTATTGTAATCTAAGGTGTAAGCGATTACTTGAGAGTTGTTTTTGAAAGGCAGAGAAGACAAGCAGTAAAGTAAAATACACACAAAACTATATACAATATAATATAAAACAAAATAACAATTTTATATTATGTACAAGAATAACAAAAATAAAAAAAAAGTGTAGTTCTCCTCTTGAGCTGTAATAGACTAATTATTTACAAACTGCAGGCGACGAGTCAGGAGAGCATACGACGTGAGTTAAATAAAATAAATGGTCGGAGAAATAAATCGGCAATCAAATTTTGGAGGTTAGAGCATACACCAGTACTTTTCAGATTATATGAGCCAAACGGTCTTGTTCTATTCTATTCTCTGTACTCTACCAAACTAATGAACGATACTTCACAAACAAACTAGTAAACTGTATCTGGTAATTGATGAACAAGAATAAAGGTCGAAAGTCAGTGTCAAACCCAAATGACAGTTTGGGAGGTTACCATTCGAGCTAGGCCAACAATAGGTAACCAACCTCACCTGACACACCGGGGACGGTTTAAAGAAAACAATTTAATCGAAATGAAATTCGCAATCGATTACCCAAAGAAGTGGGGAAAATAAGCAAATAAAATAAAAACGATATTCGCAGAATTAACTCACAGAAGAAGAATGATGGTCTAGTCAAATAAATAGAATAAGCAACGGGAACAATTTCTTAATCGGATTGTTACGAGAAAAATCTCAGTCAAACCCAAGTGACAGTTTAGGAGATTACCATTCGAGCTAGACCAACAATAGGTAACCAACCTCACCTTATACACCGGGGACGGCGGAAAAACGAAAGGAAAAGAAACACGATATCAATTCACTCACGTAAAATAAATATCAGTCAAACCCACGTAACAGTTTAGGAGGTTACCATTCGAGCTAGGCCAACAATAGGTAACCAACCTCACCTGATACACTGGGAACGGCGGAAAATCAAATGAAGCACGATATTAATTTACTCTCGCAAAATAAATATCAGTCAAACCCAAGTAACAGTTAGGAGGTTACCATTCGAGCTAGGCCAACAATAGGTTACCAACCTCACCTGATACACTGGGGACGGCGGAAAATTAAAAGAAACACGATAAAGAATTAAACCGAAAAGAAAATCGACCAATCGTTCAACGGTAAAATATTATCAATAGAATTCCGTAATATACAGCAGACCACAGAGAAAAGAACAAATAACAGAAAATAATTAGCTCAAAAAGTCTTACCAGCAGCTTTTCACACACTAGCGGTCGGTAAAGAAAAGTACGAAAAATTATTTTTCTAAATGAAAAATAAAACGGTGAATACCGGAAAACTTGAAATGGAACCGTTAAAGAAAACTACCAAAAGTTTTACCAAGAGAGCAATCTAATAGTGAAAACTAGGCGAAGAATTTAGCAAAGAATCTAACGAAGAAATTAACTAAGAATCAATAAACTGTCCTCGGTCAATAGTTTTATTAACCTCACAAGGTGGGGAGTGTCATGCGCCAAAATTTCGGAAATATCACATAGTGGGATCAAAACGGCTACGTTTGATTGGCTGACAACATTTGACATCATTTCCTGTTTCTAGAATATTCCAGAAAATTATCGAAAAAACGGAAAGACGCTGCCAGCGTCCTTATCAAACTCGCAATACACAAAAACGCGAGAGACATGTGTGAAAAAAAACGGAAAACAACAAACTACATCTCGTACTCTCGTCTTTATACATGGGATTGAAATTGAATTTGATCTGAATAATTTAAATTATTATTTCTGCAGGAATAAATTTTCGAATATATTATCTGGAAATTCTGAACGGAATGAAAATACAAGAAATGCATGAACGTATTACTTAACTGATTTAATTAGGTTCAATTCAGTTGTCGTGGAATACGGAAGAGTGAATTAATCGAAATATAAACTTGAACAAATCAGAAATAATATTTTCTACTGAAATACAATAAATTCCATAGAATTTGAAATCGCTCACATTTTACTTATACACACAAAGTTCGTCTGAACTGTATACAGTTTGGTCGGAAAGTACGTAAATAAATAAAAATTCTTTCGAATAAATACTTCCCATTATTCATTATATTATTACACGAGTTAATGCAGATTAATAATTTCTACATTCTGGTTTTCTGTATACAGAACGTGATTGAATAAATTCAATACTATTTACAGTCTGGTCGGCAGTTGATCATCTTAAATACATTTTTACATGAATTCAACGGAAAATGAAATTGGAACCGGCAATTCATTATATTTCAACTCAAAAATACTTCTCGTGATAAAAATGAAAATTACTCAAACTGTATACATGTTGGTCACGAATTAGCGAATTAACGTAGACAACTTTGAATGCAAAAATGCGACTTCTACGGTTTATTTACACATACACGGTGGTCAGAAAATCATAGCAGAAAACGGAAATTAGTAATGAGCGAAAAATCGCTTCATAACAACACATACAGTTACCCAAGTTCAAAATGTCCAAACGCTTTTGTTTTAATTCTGTTCTAGAATAATTATCGTGGTATATAAAAACATGCTCTTCACGAAAAACTCATTTCAAGGTTTCAGTTTTCATCAGTGTTGACGAAATTATCTAAATTCTCTCTACTTTTTTTTCAATCGAATTATTGCTAGCTTTAAATTTTTAATTACTGCTGTGAAACGATTCGAATCAAGATGACCTTCAATATAGAAAAGTTTTATATATCAGACTGATAGATTTCAAATGACACTGTCTAACGATCAAATGGGAAAAATTGATGGCTATAGTTAGATCATGATATTAAACCATCATCTGGATTTTTCCCACGATATTCATTAGTTATTGCTACAGAACTTTGGGATTTCGAAGCTATTGGATCCTAACTCAACGCAAGGAAACGTTCTATATTCTGATTTGTGAAAAGATGATTTAATATCGAGAGGTGAGTCTCCTAAAATGTATGTTATAAAATGAGATTGCGTACAATAAAATTTTGCGTGCTTGTTCCCAGTTAAACAACGTGCTATTCTTTTACCGAAATTTCTAGATTTATGGAGTTTGAGCCGAAATCAGTCTTAAAAGACTGAGTTGGACTCACTGATGAATAAATAATATTAAACAAAATGAAAAGGTCGTCGGGAATGTGGACTTTATTTACTGCCGAATTTTAGAAAGATTGCCAACGTTTCGAGGAACTTTCTCCTCTTTTTCAAGGCTGCAAAAAAATTCAAGTTCAAGGCAAACGATATACAAGAATATTAAAACTGTCATTACCAATATTCTGCTACTTTTAAATGCAGTCAAGAATCAAAAAATTCGTGAACATCTATTTTAATTATGTTCAACAAGCACATGTAGAATGTAAAAGGGAACCATACAATTAACCTAACAATTTCACAATTTTAAGGTGCAGTGGGTTAGACCACTGAACTTCAACATACAACAAACACTGAACAACACACAAGAAGAAGACATGTAAAAATTATAAATTAACACATGGAACAATTTGTTCAATCTTATCCTGTACAATTAAAACCAAGCTATGTTATATCTAATAGGAAATCGTAAACCAAGCTAAGGTTCTTGACATTATCTCTGAAATTTACTGAGTTGTTTAATTTTATATGTAACATTTCGCTGATGTTGCGTTTTTGTGTGAACTTTCTTTGTCAAGAATCGTGGTATTGTCGAAGTCGAAGTGGTGTTTTTCTTTAATTGCATGGTTTGTGAGAGCTGTTTTGTCAACGTTACGTGTATTTCTCAAATCTGATTTATGTTGTTTAATTCTTTCCTTCACATATTGTCTAGTTTGTCCTATGTAACATTTTTCACAATCACCGCACGGGATCTTGTATACTACCTCCGTTTGTAAACTTAGGGGGGTTGGATCCTTGAGAGGAGTAAAAAACTTTTTGGTAGTATTTAAATTATAGAAAGCACAACGGCAATTGTATTCACTAAAAATCTTTTGGATCTTATAAGACAGGTCGGGTATGAAGGGGAACTTACAGTATCTAATCATATTTATTTCAACATCTAATCTAACACTAGAACCATCATTCACATTCGTCAATTGTTCTACAACTCGATTTATAATCTTGTTGGTAAAGTATGCTGGGTAGTTATTATCTGACAGGATTCTTTTTACGATTTTCAAATTTCCAGTATGAAAACTAGGGTCACTAGGGGTTAACGATTTTCTAATCAAATTATAGGCTATATTTGTTCTTTGGGAAATACTGTGATTACTGTAGTAGTTAAGTAGGCGGTTGGAATTTGTTGGCTTATAGTACCAATTGGACAAAAGATAATCCCAACATCATCATTGGAAATGCTGATAAAGGTAACACCACGGTGATTATGTATTATGATGAATATATTGTGGAGGTGAACAACATGCTTAACAACAGTGAATTTTACCTGAAATTGGACGAGGATCCAACTAAGAAGATACAAGATTTCATCAACAAAACTTTAAAAACTTTCAAAGATAACTCAAGTATAACTCTAAATGACTACGAGTTATTAATTAGACATAACAGTTCCACATCTAAGCTATATTGCCAAAGAAAAGTTCATAAACCTAGTTTATGTCTTAGACCCATAGTAAGTAGTATCAATACACCAGGATACAACATCGGTAGATTTTTACATATCATTATTTCACAAGTCCTATCTACTTCGACTGTAAGTGTTAAAAATTCTCATGAAGTGGTTGAAATAATAAAAAACATTGTTGTGCCAGAGGTTTACATTCTTGTATCGTTCGATGTTGTATCACTGTTCACAAATAGTGAAGTAGATGGCGTTGCTATGGAGCAGACGTAGTGCGCGTCGCTCCTCGAAATTTTTGAAAATACCAAGGCTTATTGCGGGAAGTATTAGATCAAATATTGTAAAAGGTTGAACAAACCACCCGGTGAAATGGTAAGAAACAAAATGGTCAGAAACAAACCCGATGAGGGAAGTTCCCAACAGCCCCCTGAGGTCACGAAATTGAGTGAACGCATGGACGAAATGGCGGAGAAGTTTACTTCCGAATTAAGTACGTTTAAAAAGGAACTGAATAAAAAGGTACTAAAGGGCAATAATGATAAGAAGCTCGTAGATAGATTCAACGATTTCGAAAAATTCGTCCGTGAGTCTTTGAAGGTCATGAAGCAGGAGATCGACCGGCTGAAAACTGACGTGACGAGACACAACATGGCAGTGCATAACAATAATCACAACATCCTGCTGCTTCATGGGGTCGAAGAAAATCGAGATAGAAATTTAGATCAAAATATTTGTGGTGATGTTACCCGTATTTTAACACATGGAACGCAGGTACAATTGTCGGAGAATGAGTTAAATTTCTGTCATCGCCTGGAAAAATTCAAAACAAACGCCAGTAAACCAAGGCCCATTCAAGTGTGTTTCTGTCGTCGTTGGATGCGCGATCGAGTGTTCTTTATGAAGAAGAATTTAAAGAGCTCACGATATTTAATAACAGAATTTCTCTCCGAAGAGACTTTAGATCTATTTAAAACAGCACGTAGGAAGTTCAAGAACTCCTGCTGGACAACTTACGGAAAAGTGTTTGTTTACAGTGATGGTTCAAAAGTGCATATTGATTCCATGGAAAAATTGGAAGAAGTTTCTGATTCGTTGAGTGAAAGTGACGAAGCCGACATTGATATCGAGGATAAGCAAAGTTAGAACATTTTGTCGTATGTATTCACTTTTTAACTGGATTCAATTAAGATAGGTTACAATCAGATTTGATTTTATTGTTCTTTTTGTGTTCATGCTAAAATATTATATCATTGAAATACTTAATTCAATGGGAGTTGTGAATGCTCCTGTAGAAATTATTTTTAATTTGTTCTCTTGTTGCGTGGGTTTAGGTGCTCAGGAACCTTATTTCCGATTTATTTAAAGCATTTTCCGCCTCGTGGGGTGGCCGTTCGGTGATCGTTCGTGGACCGTCGGGGTTCTGCGCGGTGTATAGAAATGTGTCATTTTGTTCATTGCGCTGAATCCTGGCGGTTCGTGGGGGGTCGCTGGGCGGTTGTTTCGTGGGATGGGGCAGGCCTAGTATTTTTTATGTCACATAATATGTCATGATCTTATCGATGTTTTTTGTTTTATTTTTGAGAATTCGATGGATGCGATGTGCGATGTTCTCCTTGTGGAATATTGTATACATGCTTACGATTGTGTTTTGTTTTTGTTCAGTTTTTAAGTTTTTTCGGAAGCCTATAGGGATGCGGAGGGAAGGTTCGCTACGGTATATGAAATTCAATTATTTTTTAAATAACAAAGATGATACATGACAACATAAGTGGACGCACAGGAGATAATAATAATAGAAACTGTGAGCTCTTCAGTGTCGCTCATCTGAATGTTCGCTCTTTGAAAACAGGTTTCGATGAATTCACAAGGATGATGCAAGATTATAAATTTGATATTATTGGAATTTCAGAAACTTGGCTTACACCTGAGGATGACACTCTATCATTTGTAATTCCAGGTTATAATTTGTTGAGGCAGGATAGGGATGGAAGAGGGGGTGGCACAGGTTTTTACGTGAAAGGAAGTGTCTCAATCTCAAGAGTCAGTTTTGAAAATACTCCAGCAGAATTCGAATATATAAGTATCAGCTTGACAATAAATAAAAAAAAAATTTAATAACAAGTTTGTACAGACCTCCAAATTACAGCGCCTGCATATTTCTGGACACCTTGGAGAACATTTGGCTTCAAACTTTCAGTTCATATGATGCATTGTTTTTTTGGGGGGATGTAAATGTTGATTTTTTGGTTAATAATTCAGAAACATTGAAATTTCTCGATCTCATTAATAGGTTCGATTTCAAGCAGCATATCAATAGTTATACAAGATTTGACCCTAGAACAGGCTCGCAAAAATTGATTGATGTGATCATTACAAATTACCATGACAACTCTATAAACACTTCTTCAATTCCAATTTCACAGGCTCTTGGTGATCACAATCTCATTTATGCTCAATTTCAAATGCAAAGTTTAAAAACTGAGCCTAAAATATGTAAGAAAGCTTACACTTTCTTAATGTGTTTTTTTATTTTCGAACAAAGTCGTCGGCGTTTATATATTTGTCAAACTGAAATTTCATTATTGTCAAAAGTTGTGAATACGAACATTGAATGTAGTTTCTTGTTTTCAGGTTTGTTAAGATATATGTAGATTATTGATGGTATTAAATAAATAATCCTTGTTTTCAGAATAAGAAACACATCTTGTTTTGTTTCAACAACATAACATTATAAAACTACATTCTCGTTCATGAGAAAAATGGAGAAGCTTCAATTTGAGTTTGAACTTATTGCGCCAGCAGATGGAAAGAAGAATATTATAGTTATTAATTCAATTACTACGCTAGAGAACAGAAGGTTCATCCTAATAGATGGAGATCGAATTGCAAAAAAACATGAATTGGTAGCAGCAACGGAAACATTTACAAAGGTGAAAAATAGCTTTAAAAAAAGAAATCAGTCAAGAAAGGTCTGGATTACTCTTACTGAACAGATGAAAAAAACTTATTTCGATGAAGATGGAAATCTACAGTTCAATAATTTATTTTTGGAAGAAGAAAACAAAATGAATGATTTGACAATGGATAAAGAAGAGCCAATGATTAAACTTCTAGAGAAGCTGATTGAAAATAGACCGAAATGTGAAGAAAGAACTTTATCACAGTTAACTAGGGAATTCTTGGTTGAACAATTCAACAGTAGAGTGGTGAATACTAATCAATGGATGGAAGAATTCGAAAAGGAATGTGAAAGACTCGGTATTCATGAGGATGTGAACAAAATAAAGGCTCTGAAGTTTTTACTTGACAAACCTACTCTGAACTGGTATAATTGTACGATTATGAAATTATCAGTGAAATCAGAATGGGAGCAATGGAAAAGGATGTTTTGTGAGACGTTTGCCAATAAAGGATGGTCTCCAGTAATGTATGCTCTCTCATTTCATTATAAAATTGGTAATTTGGTTGATTATGCTATAAAGAAAGAGAAATTATTATTGGAGGTTAGAAAAACGATAGACACTGGTACCCTTATTGATTTGATAGTTGCTGGGCTGCCGAACTTCATTGCAGATAAAATAGATAGAGAAACAGTCCAAACTACAGAACAACTATGCAATGAGATTGGTAAACTGGACCATTTAGTAAAGAAAAAGTTTACTAAGAACGAATCAACAAATTATGATACTCAAAACAAACAAACATGTAAGATATGTAAAGATAAAGGTAAAGGAAATAGGTTTCATAAAGAAGAAAGATGTTGGTTCAGGGAACAAGAAAAAAAAATTGAAAATAATTCTCTTTTGGACATACAGAATTTTGAAAATCCAAAAAACTGGAGAGTACACCATTAATCACACTCAAAGTGACATTGAATAACCTCATAACTGTTCCAGTAATATATGATACAGGATCAACTATATCTTTAGTAAATTCAAGATTATTGAATTTGAAATCTTGTAAACCAAATGAAAAATATGAGGTAACTTTGAAAACGATTAATGGTGTGAGTAAAATAAGTGGAGTTGTTAGGTTGAAAGTCAAAATTATGAATATAGAGACAATTATGAATGTTTGTATTGTAAATGATGATAATTTCAATTATGATTTTCTAATTGGTCTCGACTGTATTGGCAGATTCCGATTAAGTCAAAATAATATACTCGAAATTGAACAAAATATGCCAAATTGTAACTGTACAAATGAAGTAACAATTATTCCAGATAGAAATGGTAGAATAGAATCAGCTGATTCTTCACAAGAAATTAATTTCAATGACGATATTGAAATAAAGAATTTCGAAGCCATGATAGGTAAATTGAACGAAGAAGATAAGATCAAATTAGAAAATCTAGTGGATAAATATGCAACGATATTTGCGAAAGATAAATTTGATGTAGGAAAAGTTAAAGATTATGAGGCAAGAATTGATTTACAAATGGACAAATACTGTAGCAAGAGACCGTATAGGTGTACTGTAGAAGATAAAAGAGAAATTGAATCACAAATTGCAGAACTTTTGAAGAGAGAACTTATTGAGGAATCTTATAGTCCGTTCGCAGCACCGGTCACATTAGCTTACAAGAAGGATGAAGAGAGGAAAAGCAGATTATGTATAGATTTCAGGGAGCTTAATAAAATTGTAGTACCTGAGCCACAGCCTTTTCCGAGAATTGAAGATATCCTGGTAAAAACTCGAAATTGTAGATTTTTCACAAAATTGGATATGAATTCTGCATTTTGGTCAATACCCCTTCGAATTGAGGATAGAAAAAAAACAGGCTTTGTTACACAAGATGGACATTTTCAATGGACCTGCTTGCCCTTTGGTTTGAAAACGTCACCTGCAATATTCCAGAGAATATTAGGGAATATAATCAGAAAACATGAACTATCTGATTTTACAAGAAATTATATAGACGATATCTTAGTGTTTTCTGAGACATTTGACCAACACATGATTCACATAGAAAAATTACTCCAAGCAATTAACAAAGAAGGGTTCAGGCTAAAACTCACAAAATGTAAATTTGCTATGGATTCAGTTAAATATTTGGGACATGAGATCAGGTATAATTCAATTACTCCAATAAATGATAATTTAGTGGCTATAAGAGAATTTCCAACACCACAAAATCAGAAAAATGTTCGACAATTTTTGGGTACAGTAAATTTTTACAATGAATATGTACCAAAAAGAGCTATAATCCTTGATCCATTACACCAATTACTGAGGAAAGGTCAAAAATTTGAGTGGACAGAAGAATGCCAAAAAACATTTGATTACCTTAAAAATTTCTTGTGTACGAAACCAGTTTTATCAATTTATGACCCAAATCTGCCAATACATATTTATACAGATGGAAGCATTTTAGGTATAGGAGCAGTAATGAAACAACCACAACCAAATGAGGATAATAAGGAAAACCCAATCGCCTACTTCTCAAGAAAGTTGAATGAGGCACAAAAGAAGAAGAAAGCTATATATCTGGAAACACTAGCAGTTAAAGAAGCAGTACTTTATTGGCAGTATTGGTTGATGGGAAGATCATTCAAAGTTTTTACAGACCATAAACCACTACAGGATCTGAATATAAAAGCGAGACCGGATGAAGAATAAGGTGACCTCACCATCTTTCTGTCACAGTTTGATATGGAAATAAAATACAATCCTGGAAAGTACAATGTAGAAGCAGACTGTCTCAGTAGAAATGCAGCATTGGAAGCAGAAAATAATCAAGAAAATATATTGAGAACAGTAAATTTTGTTAGTCTTCAAGATATTATAATGGATCAAAGAAGCAATAAAAATATCAGGATAGGAGATAAGAGTGTGATACAAAAAAAAGGTGTTTTCTTCGAGAAGAAAAACAAAAAAGAAAAAATCATTCTAACGGAAGAATTCAGTAAGAACCTATTAAAAAACATACACCTTACCATGGGTCATATTGGTATTAATCAAATGATATCTATGCTTTCCCCTCACTACATATCAGAAAATTTCTTGAGTAATATAAGAAACCTTTGTTCAACTTGCGAGACCTGCATAAAAAATAAAACAAGAATTAAAAATAACTATGGCACTCTTTCACAACTAGGTCCAGCAAAAGAGCCATTTGAAATAGTATCTATCGATACTATTGGTCGATTTGGAGGAACTAGATCAACAAAAAAATATCTGCATTTATTAGTGTATCACTTTTCAAGATACGCGTTTATTTTAACTTCAAAAACACAAATCAGCTCAGATTTCATAAAATTAACAAACAAAGTTTTGAAAGAGGGAAAGATTAAACAAATTTTAACCGATCAATATCCAGGAATTAATTCAAAAGAATACAAGAATTTTTTAGATGAAAAAGACATCTCACTGATATTCACTGCTGTAAATGCTCCATTTTCAAATGGTTTAAACGAGAGGTTAAATCAAACGCTAGTTAATAAAATTAGGTGTGAGTTGAATGAATTAGAAAATAGAGCTTCATGGACAACAGTAGCTCATAAATGTATAGAAAAATATAATAAAACAATCCATACGGTAACTAAGTTCAGCCCAGAATACTTGTTGAAAGGAATCAATAATTCATTGATACCTGACTAATTGAAAGTAGGAGTGAAATATTCTTTGAATGAAGATAGAAAGACTGCGTTGGAGAATAGTATAAAATACCACCAATATAACAAAAAATTATTTGATTCACATAGAAAGGAATATGACTTCAAAGTTGGTGATTTGGTTTATGTTGAAAATGGAAACCGATTAAATAATAAAAAGTTAGATGAAATAAGGATTGGTCCTTTTAAAACTGCAGAGAAAATTTCAAATTCTATTTATAGAATAGACACAGGGCATAGGAAAAAAGAATCGAATCTTTTTCATGTCACGAAACTCATTCCGAAAATTGAAAATTCTTAGAATTTTCATTCCGAGGAGGGAAGATGTAAGAAAGCTTACACTTTCTTAATGTGTTTTTTTATTTTCGAACAAAGTCGTCGGCGTTTATATATTTGTCAAACTGAAATTTCATTATTGTCAAAAGTTGTGAATACGAACATTGAATGTAGTTTCTTGTTTTCAGGTTTGTTAAGATATATGTAGATTATTGATGGTATTAAATAAATAATCCTTGTTTTCAGAATAAGAAACACATCTTGTTTTGTTTCAACAACATAACATTATATATATAAAATTCAGAGATTATAATAATATAGACCTTGACCAATTCAATGCAGATGCCTCAAGAATTAATTGGGAAATTATTTATAGTACAACCGATCTAGACAAAAAAGTTGATATTTTAAATAGAAACATTCTTGAATTAATGGATAAACACGCTCCGTATAAGAAAAAAAAGATATATGAAAAACCTTTCACACCCTGGCTAACCGCCAATATTAAACATATGATGAAACTTAGAGATGTGGCTCATCGACGCTATCAACAAAATAGAACGCAGGCCAATCATCAATATTATAAAGCCCTCAAAAACTATACAAAACATGCGATAATCAGGGAAAAATTTTCGTATTTTAATCATATGTCGTCCAAAAGGGAAAAAGATTTTTGGTGTGATGCAAGGCGGTTGAATCTTTTAGGAAAAGCAAACAACTATAAACTACCCGATTCTTTGTCGGATCCGGATAAATTGAACGATTTCTTCAGTGTATGCAATAAAGTGACCGACACAACATCTCGGGAAAAAATTGAGTTTTATAAAAATAACAGAATGATGGACATAGAATTCAACCTTCCGCTAATTGATGAGATAACTTTGAAAAAGTATATAGGTGAAATAAAAAGCTTTGCAGTGGGTGAAGATCAGATTTCAATTAGAGACATAAAATTATGTTTAACCTTTTGTTTCAACCCGCTAATGAACATTATCAACACGGCAATTCTCACTAAAAAATTCCCCACCATATGGAAAAAATCTATCATAAAACCGTTAGCAAAAAAGTCGGACCCCACAGACTTTCAGGATAGGCCAATAAGTATTTTGCCGGTTCTATCAAAAGTCCTAGAAAAACATATTTACAATCAAATGAGTGACTTTGTCTATTCTAATCAAATCATTCCCGACTGCCAATCAGGGTTCAGAAAAAATTTCAGCACCACAACAGCACTGACAAGGATTGTAGATGATATACGCTCCAACATTGACGATGGCCTGAACACATTCCTTGCGCTGCTGGATTTCAGTAAGGCTTTCGAAACTATAAATCATGAATTGTTGTTGGCCAAATTTCACTACTTTGGATTTTCAGAAGAAGTCATAGATCTATGCAAAAACTATCTGCAAATTGAACGGCAACACTGCACATCAATTAGAGTCAAATTTGATGAGAAAAAATCTGAATACAGAAGTATGTCGACCGGTTCACCCCAGGGATCGATTTTATCACCCTTATTTTTTTCGTTGTACGTCGCGGATATCTGCCAGTATATCACGCGGGGCAAGTTGGAGGAATTTGCTGATGATTTGCAGTTACACATGCCGTTTGAAGTTGAAAATCTTGAGGAGTCGCAGGATAGTTTCAATGCGGACTTACAGAATATAAATGAGTACGCTTCGAATCATAATCTCAAGATTAATCCTCAAAAATCGGCCCTGCTGGTATATTCCAGTAATAAACGAAATATACAGATGACAGATGATACGCTATACAATATAAAAATCCAAAACAAAAATCTTCCTGTCGTCAGAGAGGCAAGAAATTTGGGTGTCATTTTCGAAAATGTTCTGAGCTTTAAATCACACATAAGTAAAAAAATTCAATTAGCTTATATGCGTCTTAGGGGCTTGTACAGGTACAAAAGTGTCATTCCAGAGAAGACTGAATATTATCTCTGCAATACTTTGATTTTGTCGTTGTTCAATTATGGTGATGTAGTTTACGGCGAATCTCTCACAGCGGAACTATCACATAATATTCAAAAGGTTCAGAATGCATGTATGCGTTTTTCGTTTAACATACCCTTCAGAAACCATATAACACCACATTTAAACGAGCGTTCTATTTTAAACATGAAACATAGAAGAAAATGTCATGCATATATTTTTATCTATAAGATTTTAAAGACAGGTCAACCATCCTACCTGAAAAACTTGATGCAGCCACATCACCATGTTCATGATACGAGAAATATCTCAAAATTTAAAATTGCCAAACACAAGACTACCCAACTTGAAAAATCATTCTCTTATTTCGCAACTAGCTACTGGAATGAACTGCCGCCAGACGTGTTAGAGCTTTCTCTATCAAAGTTTAAAAAGTTTATAACTGGTAAACTTTTGGAATAACAAAAAAGCATTTCCTGTGTACGCGTCCAGAATAAACTATGATAGATACTGCTCAATTTTCAAAAGTGCGTATTGCCAAAGTGGCGACTTACTCCGTTCTGCATCCTTGGGGCTCCCTAGTTAGTTTTTGTCCTTCGGGGAAGGTTTCTTTTTTTTGTTCCATGAATTCCACAATTCAAACTTTCATATGTGGTATTTTCATGCGTTTGTGCTGCACAGTGTGTGCCATGGCATCTGCTGTGATCGGCTTATGTAGTCGCTGCACAGTCCGCTTTTGCTTGTTTTGGTAATTAAAAAATTGTAAATCCCCTTATGTACTTAGCAAATAAAATTGTTTTGAATTTGAATTTGAATTTGAAAATATACTGAAAGAATTAGTAATTAAGGTTGTGAAGAAACGTTGGAGATATATATCAAACTTTACATATTTAGATAAAGATGTGTTTGTAAAATTAGTAGAAATATGTTTTGATAGGGGCTATTTTGCATTTGATGGTGCCTTTTTCAGACAAATATTTGGTACAATAATGGGCAACCCAGCTAGTCCATCTTTTGCTGGTGTTGTGATGGAGGATCTATTAGAGTTCGTGATTAGCCAAATTCCATTTGTTATAACCCTTTTAAAACTATATGTAGATGATACCATCACATTGATCCCCAAAAATAGTTGTAATTTTGTACTACAATTGCTCAATTCATACCACACTTCCATAAAGTTCACCATGGAAGTAGAAAATCAAATGTGTCTTCCCTTCCTCACATTAACATCATTAACAGTAATGGTAGACTTTTGTCCAGTTGGTACTATAAGCCAACAAATTCCAACCGCCTACTTAACTACTACAGTAATCACAGTATTTCCCAAAGAACAAATATAGCCTATAATTTGATAAGAAAATCGTTAACCCTTAGTGACCCTAGTTTTCATACTGGATATTTGAAAATCGTAAAAAGAATCCTGTCAGATAATAACTACCCAGCATACTTTACCAATAAGATTATAAATCGAGTTGTAGAACAATTGACGAATGTGAATGATGGTTCTAGTGTTAGATAGATGTTGAAATAAATATGATTAGATACTGTAAGTTCCCCTTCATACCCGACCTGTCTTATAAGATCCAAAAGATTTTTAATGAATACAATTGCCGTTGTGCTTTCTATAATTTAAATACTACCAAAAAGTTTTTTACTCCTCTCAAGGATCCAACCCCCCTAAGTTTACAAACGGAGGTAGTATACAAGATCCCGTGCGGTGATTGTGAAAAATGTTACATAGGACAAACTAGACAATATGTGAAGGAAAGAATTAAACAACATAAATCAGATTTGAGAAATACACGTAACGTTGACAAAACAGCTCTGACAAACCATGCAATTAAAGAAAAACACCACTTCGACTTCGACAATACCACGATTCTTGACAGAGAAAAGTTCACACAAAAACGCAACATCAGCGAAATGTTACATATAAAATTAAACAACTCAGTAAATTTCAGAGATGATGTCAAGAACCTCAGCTTGGTTTACGATTTCCTGTTAGATATAACATAGCTTGGTTTTAATTGTACAGGATAAGATTGAACAAATTGTTCCATGTGTTAATTTATAATTATTTACATGTCTTCTTTCTGTGTGTTATTCAGTGTTTGTTGTATGTTGAAGTTCAGTGGTCTAACCCACTGCACCTTAAAATTGTAAAATTGTTAGGTTAATTGTATGGTTTCCTTCTACATTCTACATGTGCTTGTTGAACATAATTAAAATAGATGTTCACGAATTTTTTTATTTTTGACTGCATTTAAAAGTAGCAGAATATTGGTAATGACAGTTTTAATATTCTTGTATATCGTTTGCCTTGAACTTGAATTTTTTTGCAGCCTTGAAAAAGAGGAGAAAGTTCCTCGAAACGTTGGCAATCTTTCTGTAATTTGGCAGTAAATAAAGTCCACATTCCCGACAACCTTTTCATTTTGTTAATAATATGGATGAAAATCTTGAACCAAATAAATAATATTTTTTGAGAGCTGAGCCGTACTCACTCAAGCTTTAGAACGTGCAGGCTCGGAGTAGCTCTGGTAGGTTTGAGATCTTCGGAAAACGCGGGTAGAATTTTAAATATTAAAGAATACAGGATTCGAACCTGGGACCGTCTGTATCGTGTAGAAATTAGGACCGTTTTCTGCAGGATCAATGTGGTGTTGCATACTAAGCGCGAAGTGTCGATATATACACATCGGTGAACTTGGCCAATGCGAAGGTGAAGTCTGGCTTTCCTAGTCAAGTTCGATCGGAAAACAGGGATCTTTTCACTCCTTTCATTTTCACATTCCAAATACTCTTTGCGCTGGTGACCGATAGCTAGACAATCTGTCACAAAGTGTTACAGAGTTTTATGCTCTTTCTCAAAGAATCTACAGTAATCGTTTTCTAGGAGCCCCTACAGAAGGTGCCTTCTGAAGTGGCAATGTTCCATGAAGAACCCTTTAAGCATGTTATCTTGATGTACTTCAGCAGAATTACTGATTTTTTATAATCTTAAAAACCGAAATATTTATTGGATTCCTTTATCTTTCAAATAGGTGTCTTCCTATGCCACAAAAGGTTTTGCTCCTGAAAACGACGGAGTTCTTAATTTTTTTTTGCCTTCCATATCATGGTCGGCATAACAATCACTTTATTCTCTTGTTTATTGTTCGGCGACCACTACCAATGCAAGTTTACGTCATCATATTCCATATTGCATATGTTGCACACCCATTTTCTAAAATATCCCTTCTCCACGGTTGACTGACGAATTCTATCTGAGACGATATCTGGTAAGATTCTCCACCAACTGCTGACGTGTCAAGTGGGAAACTATTTCTGCCTAAGGAAAGGACGGGTAGTTGACTGAAGTTAGCTGAACTGAGAGCCAATAATATCAGGGCAGTTGAAGTCTCCTGTTATCAACATGTTATTGTAGTCCAAGGATGACAACCGTATGAAGTGAGTACAGCTTCAATCGGCATTGCTGGGACGCAGTCGGTAAATACAACCTTCAAGTAGGGAAAGTAAGGTTTTGCCATTTTCAGAAATAGTATATAACATTACTAGCAAGGTAAGAGGGTTTTTACTGGCGAATGGAGGATATAATTGACGAGCCGCAGGCGAGTCAGTTACCTCCTTGAGCCAGTAAAACCTGTTACCTTGCGTGTATTGTTTTATATTTTATTTGTTTCTCGTTTGTAAAAAGGTGAGATAAAATCCAAAAAAATCTCAATAATTTGTCGCAAATGTCGTAAGCTATTTATGATTATTTATGACATCGGAAAATTATGACAACTGTCAGTGGCTTTACGAGAGGGAAGTCCTTCGAGAATATTTGCTAATTTCTGACGAAAAAGGCCAGATCCAAATGAAACAAGGTATGAATATCGTTTTTTAATACTTTTATAACGTTTATTTCTAAAGATATTCGTTCCAGGAACGATGAAATTAGAAGGATAAATGAAATTAGAAGCAAGTACATGAAAAGGATAGCGAATAGATACGAATAAAACAAGGTACGAATATCGTTTTTGAATAGTTTGAGAACGTTTATTGAGAAATTTATTTGTTCCAGGAACTCTGAGATTAGAAGAATAAATTAAATTAGAAGCAAGTAGGTACTTGACAACTTTCAATGTAAATAATACTACTAACTTGTAAAAGTTTTACAAGTTAACTGTCAATTTTACAAGTTAGTGACTTGAAAAAATAAACTTCCTTGATTAATATTGTGTTTTTGGAAACTGACGTTTACAAATGAGAAACAAATAAAAGGTTTTCTTTACCAGTACAATCATTATGAATTAAATCTCCAAAGGAAGCAGATATATTTCAGTTTTTGAATTATTTCTAGACTATTATTCCGATCGTCCTGAGATCTCGCAATATTTATTCAGTATCAATCTCGAATCCTATACAAAATTTTGCGGTAATAGCCTCATTGCTCCACGTATGAACGAGCGCTCAAAAGCACCTACAGCATTCAGCGTACAAATCTATGCTTCTAGTTTTATCATAAGCGGCTGGTTTGGATGGATTCTTTTCAAATTCATCAAACTCTTAGCAAACGGACCTCATCCTGGTTGCTCTCATTTTATGATAATATTTTGAATACTGTTAATTTTCTGACCAAATATCTTAAATCGAAAGTCACAGCAATTTTGAAAAAAAGGAAAGGATCCCTCTGATCCCAGTAGCTATCAACCTATTCGTTTATTGAGCGTTCCCTTCAAAATTCCAGAACCACTGATCCTTTTAAGAATGGAACCGTAGTTAGATAATTCTTTACGAAATTGTCAAGGGGGTTTCATAAAGAATAGAAATTGCTGCGAACAGGTTCTGAGTCTCACCACATTTATGGAATCGGCTTCCAATAATAAATTTAATACAGGTACAGCTTTTGTGGATATATCTGCTACATATGATGATGTTTGAAAGATGGTTTGATTTTTAAACCTTATAAATATCTGAAATGTGAAAAAAAGGCAAAATTGCTAGAAGGTTTCGTGTTTGGTTGACGATAATAGTAGCAATTTTGAGACATTGAATAATGGTCTTCCACAAGGATCAGTCTTATCACCTCTTTTTTTAATTTATATCTATGTGATATTGCCTTGCCTTTCTATCATTCAGATTTGAAAACCATCGATAATAATCTATCTCCATATTTGGAAATCTTACAGATTTTTTTCTTCAACTGGAGTTTATGTCATTTAGATAATCATCAGAAATTTAAAAAATTTAATAAACTTTATGGTAATTCTCCTCTTGAACATAATTTCAATCCTAAATATCTAGGCATCAACCTAGATTCTTCCCTGAATTTCACAGCCCATTTCGATGATTTACGTATGAAATTGAGAACAAGCAATAATATCATTCAAAAACTTGCCGGTACTTCATGGGTTATTGAAGCAACAACTCTTCGTACGGCAGCTATATGTGTACTCTACTGCCAAATATTGTTGCCTGTTTGGTTCCACAGTTGATCGTAAAGCTCAACTTTCAGTTGGAGGGGGAACGGGACGAGACACCCTCAAAGTTCGCTGCCTTTTTCGAGATTTGCCGCCCCCAGCAATCTGACTGCATCTTCTTTGGCTGCGAAGGTTTCCGCTGTTGATCTCTCCATTTCTTGTGTCGAATTGCCCTCTTTTCATAGAAAAATCGAGGAATTGTCTGGCTTTATCGCGCGTTTTGATGCCCTCCCTGACGCCAGTGCAGAAGTTTCATCTTCTGGCATCTTCTCCTGCTGGTGAGGCGGCTTCTGTCATCTCCGGCTTCGAGATGGATTCGGTTATTTACCCTCTCTCCTATCAAGCCCTATCCTCCCGTTATCAAATACCTCTTCGGCTTGCTGACCTGTATGTGAGACAGACATTGGATTCACGGCCAGCGTCTGTTTCTTTCTTGTCCCAGTTGAAACAGTTCGCCACCACACATCTAAATGAGATCAATGCCACCAAGGCGATGCCCATACCAGATTTAGAGGACTATCTTCTGTTTTCTTTGGCTTTGCGCAACCTCGACGTACCATCTCTTCAGTTGTTCGAGGGGCAGTTATCCTCGGATGACTTTCCCAATCTCTCGCAACTGCTCGAATTCACCAATCGACAGCTGCGAGTGTTGGAAAGCACTTCCATTGCTTCATCCCGTTCGTCTGTGCCGAAGAGATCGTCATGACCACCATCACAGGTAGCCTCAGCTTCTGTTCCTCAATCGTCTATGCCTTCATTCTCTGTTCTATTCTATGACCGTCCGGCATACAATGGGGCGCGCTTATCTTCATCGTCTGGTCCTTGGCCCTTGTGTGTTTTCTGCTCTGCAAATCACTCCAGTCGCCAGAATCGTGAATTCAAGGCCATGAACATTCATCAGCGAAGAGCTTTCGTGACTGAGCAACGATTGTGAAGAAATTGCATGTCGTCGTTCCACTCCACTGCTGACTGCGGGTCAAGTCAGTGCTGCCACTCGTGTGAGGCACGTCACCATACAATCCTTCACCTGGCCTCTACTGCCACTACGTCGTCTTCCGTTTCTCACACGAGAAAGAAGTCGATAGATTCACTTTCCTCTCCGCCTTCTGTTTCTCGCACGAAGGAGCAATCGACAGACCAACTCCCTTTTCCACCAATTTCAGCAGAGCAGCCAGCTCGTGCCTCCACCTCTTGGGGTCGAGTAAGGTGTCAAAGAACGAATCTCTGCATGTCGCGCACGTCTTCTAGGGGGCAGGTTCAGCATCATCTGGAAATGGTTCGGAATGACTACGAGTGTGGTCTTCTAGCGGTCGACTCACACCGTCAAACCAACACCCATCCAAGCCTTCTCATAAGTTTTCTACAGTAATCTGTCTTCATCTGCGCGGTCTCCCTTGCGTCAGACTAATAATCCCGACTACCTTATGACTACCGCTTGGATCCGTTTAGACAACCGGCGTAATGTCTTCTGGTTCGCTCTCGGCTATAACGATATGTTTTCACAGCCGATATCAGACAGATGTATCGACAGATCTTGATAAGTCCTCCCAAACAACACACACACACACATCTTTTAAACATTTTATAGACTATATGAAATAGACTATTAGATGATCTATAAAACATCACAATGTATTGAATTTCTAACCTAGATTCGACGTAAAAATGTCCGCGAGATTTACGTTGAAAAATATTACTTTTTTAGACATCTATTTCACGTAAAAGTAAGTCTTTCTATAACAAGTGAAATTTCTGTTTTTTTTAGTTTATCCTAACTTAGTATCGCGTTTGACATGTTTGAGGATTTATGTTATTGTGATGACTCTCTAATGTCTATATATCATTAAATTTTTGTCGTTTTTCTCGATCAATAATCTGATAATATATAGATGATCCGAAAAACATCCACACTCATAACCTCTTAAATATATAACATAATAGATCTTTTTTGGAGCATTGCCGTCATGATCGAAATTGGACGTCTATTAAGCGGAATATTATTCATGAAAATAGTTCGTGATATTGTACACGTATCTAAGATGAACCTTTGTTCAATGTCCCTAAAAAGTCTTTGCATTGTATAATTTTTGAAATCTTACTATTGTCAATTCCGAAACAATATTGATAACGAGCGTAAAAAAAATTCGTGGTCAAGTAAGCTGTGGATTCTATTTTTCCCCTCATAGACTCTTAGGAAAAATAGAATCCACAGCTTACTTGACCACGAATTTTTTTGAACGCACGATATAATGATTTGAAAGACGTCATATTTAGGACCTGTTACTGATTTATTCCATCAGATTTTTCGAAAAAGGGCTGTATGGTCAAAAAATTCAAAGAAAATTGACATTTGATAGTTTCAAGATCATGGTTATCCTAAGGAGATTTGGTGTGAGACTTCAAAAGTATGCAGATCTAAATTTAAATTTTATAACTTTTGAATGTTTTCAAATATTATTGCATTTCTATCAGATCATATTGTGAGTATGAAAAATACATACATATATGATTATAAATAACACACCACAAAAACATGAAACGCGAAACAAAAAACATGAAACATTTTCATTCATAAAAACCCCTTAGTCTTATTTTATCAGTGAAAACTGTTTCATGTTTCTCGTTTCATGTTTCTGTGGTGTGCGACCTAGCAAATTATCAGATATAATATAAGTATTTTATCTACTCAGTTGAAATCTCTCATAGCAATTAGAAAAGCAAAAACAAGTTCTGATATGAAAAAATAAATAGGTATATTCATAATATAAAAACATAAATAAACACAATTCAAATGTATCAAAAATATAAATTGTGTCAATGACCAATGTGGTCGAAACAATTTGTTCAATAAAAAAATAGGTTATAAGAATGTCATAGGCATCGGCACTTTGTGAGGATTTGCTCTTCGTTTTCGCATATTCGTATCGTTGGTTTGCAAGGCGTAACCAGTCTTGAATTGCCTTATTATGGTCGTGTCGTTGGGATCTGCCGAGATTTCACTCTCGCACAGATTATAAACAGCCTCTGGAACCAACACAAATCAAAATAAGTGATTTTTTTATTTTTTTCGCAATTAAGTACAACTTTAAAAAACAATCACAACAAAGGCTTTATCTTAGAACAAAAAAATATCAAAATTTTGTAGAAAATTATTTTATTTTTTTTTTCAAACGATAATGTACTTTTATATTGCGTTCAGTTTTTTTCTGAGAAATAGAAAAAATTTAAAGTTTATGAATACAGGGTAACACCGAGAAAATTTGAGAGGTGATGCTATGGCGAAAATTAAGGTTACACCCTTCCAAAGATTAACGGGAACAATTTTTTCACAACTTTTTTTATGAGAATTTTACTTTTAAAAAACATGTCTGAAAAGTCCAATTCATATATGTACTTACTCTTTCATTTCTAAAATTCTTTTCGGAAATCATTCACGAGAAAACAATTTCAATGCATTTTAATTTTGTTGGCTGTTGTTCAATAAAATGCTATTTAATAAGAGCTTGTAATACATTTTGTTTACGTTTTTTTGTAAATGCTTAAGTTGTCGAAAAAACTTGTAGAAATGAAAAAATTAGTAAATGAATAAGGCTTCTCACTCATATTTTTTCAAAGGATTCAAGGCTTGCTATGAAAATTTTCTTTTTTTGAGATTTCGACCTATTCGTAATAATATGACTTTCGAATACAACATCAGAAAAATTAATAAATTATATTTTGAATTCAAGGTGATCAAGAAAATGAATGTCAACTGATAATTCCAAAATCGATAAAATAGCAAAATTGTTTATTGAATCTATTTTTTATATAAATGCTAAATTTTTTGACATTGTATATTGAATAAATATCATTTTTTGAAACGATAGCTGAAAAAAAGCAACATTCTAAATAGAAATGGAAAACGCTTATACCTTCTGCTATAATTGATCTAAGATGATCTGAAAAACATCCCAACATTTTCTCGAAGATTTCAAGCTCAAGACATTCAATTATTCTTCAAATCCTGATCGAATCTATTTTGTGCTCTACAATTTCATTTATTCATTACTCAATCAATATCTCAAATAGGTCTATCAATTGACTTCTTAGAGGATAATCCTACCAAGTTCTTTATTCTGAAAAATATTAATTCTATAATAGATATTGTTACAATTTGAGCCCTTCGAAATCTCCAACGCAAATTATGAAATTCTATAATTTGAAATTTCAGAAGATCTTGAAATATTTATCCTCAAATATTTGAAAGAAAGATTCCAAAGTCGATCTTCGTGTAAACTATAAATATATTTTTAAAAAGAGCGGATTTCAGGTAACTGGTTCCTGGGATAATATCTAAATAATCAGAGTATTCAAAATAGTGATAACAGACATAACAGTTCAATAGAACGGTTATTCAAAAGATATCATTCGATAGACTCCTTCAGATGATCATTCTATGAAAGGTTTCAAATGTCTACTTACAATATACCTACCTAATATACAATAATTAATCAACATTAAATTCTCCAGTACAACACATGTTATAGGTATAATTCACAGGAAGTAGTACCTAATCAAAAGTTAATCACTAGTGTTAGTTAGTTATCTGAAAGATATCATTCAATCGACTTTTCTAGGTCATCGGACCATGAATGATAACAAATCTCCAATTTTATAATAATTAGCATATCTCAGTGCCACCACATCATTCGGAGGAACACATTTTAGGTACTACACCGGGAATAGTAGGTTCCTATATAATTCAACATTACATAATATTCACTTTTGAACGGTTATCTAAAAACATCATTCAATAGATCTTAATAGATAATCCATCTGTGGAAGATATTTTCATAATACCTATTTTGCTTCTATCCAAAAATGCAGATTCGTTTTTGAAAATTATAAATAAATCTCATTTTTATAACAGTGAGCCCAGACCTGAACCACCTGGGTTTCAAGAGCTAAATGATGGAGAAATTGTACTTACTAGAACTAGGTACCATAAGCAACATTTGCACTCACCTTCTTCAATTGTGACAGCACTAATCACTAAATAGTATATTATAATAAGTAATAATAATAATAATAAGTAGTTTATTGCCTACAGGATACACTCCCAATTACAGGAAAACACAAAAAAAAATTGAGAATACAATTACATACTGAAATGGTGCACAAAGTAATATAATACAGAACAATCTTCACAAAATTCAGAACAATTCTCACAAAATTCAGGTGTGGCGTGACAAATAGGCCCGAACTATGGCCCGAGGAGAGTCGAAGAAAATGTCGCATACATTGGCGAGCGAATTGATTATTCCACAAGCATAATTTATAGGAGATCGAGAACTGGCGTTTGTTCTCCCTGTCCCACAGTAAAAGACCATGTCACTTCTAGAACCCAAAATTCACCCTATCCGTAAGTGTTACAGGGCTCTTCGTACACACCACCAATGCAAACGCGTTAACGATATCCTGCGGCTTATCTATAGTTCTTTGACCATCGCTCATAACTCCAGGTATACGAGAATGACCCCTGCTATCCCTCACAAATGACCAGAAATCCGAAGGATCTGTCATTAATCTCTGTTCGGAAGCTATAACATAGTCTCTATAAGCTTTGCTGATTTTTGACTTGAGCAAACTTCTAAGTTTGTTGTATTGATCGCGATTAAAGTCATTATTGAATTTTTTATAGCTCCTTAGGGCAGCTTCTTTGCGATAAATGATACTAATGATCTTGGATGAATACCATGAGGGAAATCGTCTTTTTCTACTGACTTTGATAGGCACCGTTCGCTCAAATATTACATTTAAAATTGAATAAAAACGGTCACACGCCAAGTTCGGATCATTCTCATTTGTAACAGCAGACCAATCTGTTTTCCAAATGTATCGGTACATATCGACATAATTCGCCCTCAAGAAGTTGTATTTACATGGAGAATTACAGGGACTCGAGCTTATGCATCCACCGCCACGAGCGAGCAAAATGAGCCAACGACATCACACCTAACATTTGAGAATACCAGGTCCAACAATGTATTTCTAGAATTGCATACCTCATTGAATTGATTCACCTGCGATGATTCAGAAAACATATTGAGTATTAATGAGCGACCGTCAGAGCAAGATCTCTCAACATACTTGGGACAATTAAAGTCCCCTAACACTATTAAGCTATTATCTTGAAATACACTGAATGTCGACAATGAATCAAAAAATTGTTCATAACTTGCAATATCAGTCCTTGGTGGAATACATAATAGTAAAATAAAGATATAATGAGTTCTATACATAATCTTACAAGCCACAGCATCTATGGAAGGAACAAGAGCAGTGAGCTCTGAAATGTCAACCCGGACTGCACACAAATCACTGCGTACGGCCACCAGAACACCACCACCAGCTGACATACCCGTTGTAACAAGGTTCCTATCACATCGGAAAACATCATAGTTAGAAGGAAACAACTCAGAATCGTACACGCCATCTTGTAACCAAGTCTCACTTAGACACACAACATCGTAATCTTCACTTGATACATTAGATTTTAGTTCCATAGTTTTAGTGTTTAGGCCTCGTACGTTCTGATAATACAATATATTCTTCTTTATTCTGCAATTGGGAGAACTGGGTTTAAATGTTCTATAACAGGGACGCCTCTTCTATACTTCAACTCAACATTTTCCCCCGCAGATCTTCGTTGTTCCAATTAAGCTTTAATTTTATTTAAATAATCTCTCTGATGTCTTGGGGTCCTATCTGATGAGATGAACACATTGAAGTCCCTTTTGAAGACTTTAGATTTGCCCAAAACCTTGAAGACTAGTTGACTTTTATTCATGATGAGCTTAAGAGGCCTGGGTTTATCATTAGCAACTGATGGCTTTCCCAGACGCTTGATGTCCGATGGACCTAGAGTGGGAAATCCCGGCAGAGTGGATCCAAGTATCTCATTGACAGCTTGACAGTCACTAGCAATCATTTCATCATTTGTTCCATCAATTGGCTCAGGTAGACCATGAACTATTAAATTGTTTTTACGCTTCTGACGCTCCTCGAACTCCAATAGAATATCTTCAAACTTTCTATCATCAAAAACATCCTGATGAGGTGAAGAGAGAGACAGAATGGAGACCTTCAGCTGCTGTATTTCCTTCTGTAGAGAAGAAATAACCGACCTCAACGATCTAACATCATCCCGAAAATTTTCACACCCAGGACAACTCCACGCCACTGATTTCTTCGCATTTATGATACGTATTTCGGAGTTTCCCATACCTACACAGGCGCCTCCGAAGGAATTCCCGCATATGACGTACGATACGACCTGATGACTCTCGTATTGTTTACGACAACAATAACATGAAATTTTGTTAGACATCTCGTTATCGGTTATCAAAAGATACTCTCACAATATGGTGCTTATCTTCAATCGTCGAATTCACGCGATATTACACCGTATTGCGATCAAAATACACGGAAATTTCACTTTCCAAAGATGAACACAAACCACCCTTGTATAGGGGCTAATTCCAGAGTTCGAATGTGACAAATATAGAATTTATACTCAAGTAAATAAATTTTGTTGAACCACTTCTTGAAGAGCCGATGTGAACACCATTCAATATGTATATTCACTAAGCTAAGGGTAAAGCAAAAACAATCACTCGCTATTCGACTTGACCTTTTGACGAAGCATTGTTCTAACGAAATGATCAAGTTCAAATGTCTTTCTGCCTATAACCCTACCCGCTATCCCTTTGAATTTTAACATTTGGTGGTTCGGCTGTTCGTAACCACGTGATCGAGCCCGATATAGGAGTTCGCATTTCGCTCTTCGTGATCGCATAGATCACCTATTTTTCATTTTATATTTTAACGGAATATGGAAAAACGCTCATATTTCAATAGGTGATGGTATTCAAGTTATCGATTTCGTTTTTTCAAATTTAACTTAGATAAATTGTTTGAAGTACTTCCGGTCGTACCGAAATATTAGAATTTGTATTTATATCTTACTTTCAGAGCACAATATGCGTCACCTGACCAAACTGCCAGATTCAGAGTATTGTATCTTGATAATTATTTATTCAATTTTTATCTATTATGTATCGAATTGAGCAGAAAATAAGGCCTGTCTAATAATACTTTTTTTCCCAGGCATTCACATCTGAAGAAAACGATTAACATTTCGAATATATTGCAGGCTGATAAAACTAGGGAACTTCAGACTTTTTTTGGGGTGAGTCAATTTTTGCCTGATGTTGGAATGAAAATTCAACGATGACATTTTCACTCTTCTAGGACGAAACTGAAATGAAAAAAAAATCACATAATATTTATATGTTAACAAGTGACACATATTCGTACTAAAATCGATATTTACAATAAATTTTGAAAAATTTGAAAAAAATCATTTCCGGTATAACCAATGTCTTCTCTTTGTTGAATAAAAAAAACGAAGTCGATACCTTACATATATAGCGTGTTTCCATATTCCGTTGACACCCGGTATAGCTCTTTGTCAGTACGCACACCAAAGAAGCATGATACGAGATACAAAAAACATAAAATTTTTTCATTCATAAAAACACCCTGTGTCTATTTCAATCACTGAAAATGTTTCTTGTTTCCAGTATCATAAAACAACGGAAAAAATGAGCATTTTCGTGGAAAACTCAATAAATCTTTGCTATGTATTTAAGAAAACAAAAAACCCTCTAGCATAAAAATTAAGGGTCTAATAATCCAAATAAGGTCGGTACTTACTATTTTCTATGAAAAAATCAATGAAAATAACCCACAACTGCCTCCTAATTGTAGTGGATCCTTCTGTGATTCTCTTCATAAATGTATTTTCCATACGCCTAAGAAGTTTGACGAATTTGAAATACGTACCTAATTTTAGAAAAATAGAATTTCAAGAGAAAACAATATTTCTTTAAATGCTACCGGGTGTTCCTAAATTCATGGGATAATTCAGGAGGTGATTGCTCGTATGAAATTAGGATGGGTCTTTTCTATAACAAAATTTGCTCAGCCCACTCCTTTCCGAGATATCACCCTAAAAATGTGGTGACTAATATTGATTTTTATTTTTTTTTTTCTAAAATTTCAGTTAATCTAGAAACTTGAAAGTGTGTGTATTTTCGAGGACTCGCAAACGACTGATCGCCGGTATATTTTCAATATTTTTTTTACATTATACGGGGGTGAAATTAGCAACCCTTACTCCATTTCATCCAATAGTTGAAGATAATGAAAAAGGACCATAATTCATATTTTTTTTATTAAGTTGGGTAGGAAAT
Organism: Propylea japonica; assembly: GCA_013421045.1. Lineage (NCBI taxonomy): Eukaryota > Metazoa > Arthropoda > Insecta > Coleoptera > Coccinellidae > Propylea > Propylea japonica. The sequence continues at coordinate 42,071,227 of CM024242.1, read as the reverse complement.
CTTTAAAATGTCATACGATTCATAATGAATGCTGGAAACGACATCAACCTCCAGCCAAATTATGTGAACGTAGTTTACGTGTCATGGATTGCCGTGCACGTTCAAGGATTTTTTTGTCATTACCTTTTAGGGGTGATATCTCGAAAAGGGATGGCTGAGAAAATATTGTTGTAGAGAAGACTCATCTTGAATTTCACATGCTTAATTTTGTCGCATGAATTTAAAAACAACCTCTATGTCTATGCGTATCTGCTTGTCGAATTCACACCTTTATTATTTTCAATATGGAATTATTAAAATTGTTGCATAGCATATCTGAAAAACATCAAAAAATTGCTCATTTCTCTATTGCCTGAAATGGATATTCTATGAACATTTTGAAAACATATAGTCGAAATGCAATATTTCCATCGACATCTTGAAAACATTCATAATCTTTGGTTGAGAGACTATATAAATAATACTTCTTTAGGATGTGAATCAATTCACAATTCTTTGACTTTTGAAGTTAGATATTTTATTTATGTATTCTAGATGACTAAATAATGTCCAATAATGATGTCTTATTTCGATGTGGCATGGTATATCTATTATACGTCGAAACGTTATTCTTTTTTCGATAGTATCAATCAGATGTCTTATAGACATTTCAAAAACGTGTGGTCGAATTGAAATACAATTATCGACATATTTGAGACAAACAAAACCGTACGTTTAAAGACAATATATACAGTATATATCTAAAAAATGTCAATCAATCTACTGTTTTATGACCATATAAGTTGAATGTTTTATCGATGTATTTTAGATGACAAAAAAGAGCGAAATGTTGATGTCTAATAGACGTAAAACAAAAGATGTCCATTGAACGTTAAATAAAATACCTCCTCCACGATTTTAAAAATTCGATATTTAATATACGGCTTTTGAAGGTGTAGTCAAAAAGCTATACATTTTTGGATATCTGCAGGATATAAAAATTTTTTCAGGTCTTTGATAATGCATCTAAAGGATATCTTCTAGACATTATGTATAGAAAACATCTTAATTAGATTATCTTATTTCAATCAGATTTCAGAGCAAGATGGCTTCAGATCACTTTTAATATCGCTTAAATGTCATTTAGATGTAAGTGTGTTGTTTGGGCTGAGCAGAGGGATTATCAACGCACAGTCTGGCGTTTCACCAAACAGGAACCAGTCCAATATTTTCCCCTTAACACCGTCACTTATAGAGTTTCTCCTGCTCCCAACTTGGCACTTGGACCCCCCGACAGCTAGCTTCGGACGACGGACTGCTGCTAGGCAGGTTTTGCTAAATGAAATTTATGTCGATAACATCTTGACAGGATGTTCATCTGAGGCTCCTGAGTTATGCCAACAAGTTCAGAATCTACTCATTGCGGGCGGTTTTGAGCTACGCAAATGAGCTACTAATCATCTTTTCCTGCTGGACGGTATTCCTTCTGATCTGAGAATCTTCCTCCATTGACTTCCTTCTTCTCCGCCGTGAACCAAATCTCAAGATTTTGGGACTTGGATGGAATCCGGCATAAGATAAATTCTTCTACTCTGTTCGCTTGACTTCAACAGCAATCACCAAGCGGTCTGAGTTGAGTCAGATGGCCAGAATCTTCGATTCTTTGGAATGGTTAGCTCCTGTTACCTTATATGCCAAAATCTTATTCCGTCAGCTCGGCTACTCCATCTGGAATGGGACCAACCTCTTTCGAATGTGGTTCAGTCCCCATGGTTGCAATTGCAATAGCAGCTCCCCACTTTGGCAGAGCTTCACATACCACGATTTATCTTCTTCTTCTGATCATCTTTTGATTGGCTTCTGTGATGCCTCTGAATTTGGCTTAGCTGAAATAGTTTATCTGCACACTTTCGCATCGTCTGGACATTACCATGTGTCTCTCCCTGGCAGCAAATTCCAAACTTTTCCTTGCACGGTACAACCCTGCCTCGCTTGGAACTATGCGGTGCCCATCTTCTTGCCAAACTTATGCATCTCTGTCCACTCGTGCGTTGCAGCGTCTCACTACTGAGTGCATCGCCTTATGCGATTCTTCTGTGGGCTTGTCGTCGATTCGTGGTGAGAGTCACAGGTGAAAGACATTTGTTGGCATTTGTAACCGAGATCCAGGATCTGATTCCCTCGGAACGCTGAAGGCATGTGGTGTCTGAAGACTACCCAGTTGATTGTGCCTCTCGAGAATTGATACATGCAGACATTAATCATCACCTATTGTAGTGGCGTGGTCATCATTGGTTGTCTCTCGATTACTCTCTATGGCCCCTGTCTTCTCTTGATTCATCTCAAAGTGATCAAGAGGGTGAAGAAGCCAAGCCGCTTTCCGCTTTAGTGTTGATGGTTGTCTCCGGTGAACCCACCATGATAGACCGTTTTTCCTCGTATCTTCAACTCAAGAGCGTCACTGCTTTTTGTCGACGTTTCATACGGAATGCTCGTGGTCTTGTTTTGCCTCACTCAGGTTTTCTCAACTCTGTCGAACTTCAAGAAGCAGATATCTGCTTAATACGTCAAGTTCAATCTGTTCATTTTGCCGAGGAGAAGGTTGAGCTACAGAAACCCTCTTTTCGTCAGCGACTCATCATGAAACTTCACCATATCGGCAAAAATATCCTGTTCTTCTACCGAAGGACAACCCTCTCATTCATCTGATCTTCGATGATGCCCATTATTGTCTTTTGCACGCTAGTGCTTTAGCAACTCATTCGTACATTCGTCGACGGTACTTTGGACGGACGTAATGTAGTACGCAATCGTCTGCGCAATTGCAACTGATGCTTTTTCTGTAACCCCCGTCCTCACATACAGCCAATGGGCAATTTTCCACCTGAGCAGCAATCCTCTTTAATGGCTTTTCCAACCAATGGTGTCAAATATGCCGGTCCATTTTATGTGACGAGTGCACGACTACGCGGACCCGTTAGCACGAAGGCATATCTGGTCAACCCCAGCGTTCATCGCTGTTTATCGGCGCTTTGTTGCACGCCGAGATCATCCTCCCGTTATCTTTTCGGATAACGGGACCAACTTCGTTGGTGCCCATAACTACCTCTTACTGTCTGCTCCACAACATCAGCAAAGTCCCTTTCCCCTTCTCCCTTCCAGTCCTCAATTTGGTGGCATTTGGAAAGCCGCTGCAAAATCTGCTAAGCATCATCTTACTCGCGTTTTCGGCGGGCAGAAACTTATTCATGCGGTGTTTCTTACCGTCTGCGCTCAGGTTGAGACTATCCTCCACTCTCGTCCTCGTATTTTCCATCATCTGAACCTTCTGATTTTGAGGCCCTTACTCCAGTGCATTTCTTGGTTTTCCGCTCCCTAACAGCTCCTCCTGACACGATGGCAGTTCTTTGTCTGTAAACAGGTTATCTCGTTGGCAACTAGTCCAGCGATTTCAGCAGGACGGCTAGAAGCGTTTGCTTCAGGAATACTTGCATACCTTGCAGCAACGTCACAAGTGGTTGCAGCCATCTACCCCTATTCTTCCAGGTACTGTAGTCGTCATTCGAAATGATAGTCTTCCTCCTCTGAAATGGAGTATCGGTCGTATATTATCTGTTTTTCCTGACTGACTCCACAAGTCGTGTAGCTGATGTTACTACTTCCTCTGGGATAATTCGACGACCATTCGCCAAGCTGTGTTCTCTGCCAGGTCAATAGATGGCTCTTTTTTCTTCTGTTCGCTCTTTGCAATTGATTTTACTGAAGGTACTCTTCAGGGCGGGCGGTATGTTCAGTTGTGAATGTGCCCTGTAGTTTTTGAAGAAAATTATCCCGATTGCTGGCGCTACCTGCGGCAACGGAATGAACCCGGTCGGTAAACAAATATGGCCATTAATTAAGAATTTTCCCCAAGTATCAAACTGTCCGCTTATATTCAAAAAGTGATCAAACTTAAGATTTTGATAATTCAAAAAAATTATCTATCATCTTCATCTGTTCTTTTGTTGAAACCGATTGAGCAATTTCGAGTGAAGTGTGTGAGACTCGAACAGCTAAGTGATAACCCCAAAGCCGGTCATTCATTTACCCTATCCTCAACCACGTTCTGCCACCAGATTGGGGATGAATTTAACGACACCATATCTTTCAACTCTCGAGGCGAGTGCACACAATAATTCATTCAACAAATTGCTTAATAATGTGAAAATTCTCGTCTGAAATTGGTTGTAGTCATTTGCAACCATTTAAATTGTCTTATATTCAAAAACCAGCATGGCTTATGTGCTATACGTGAAGGTACAGAGTCGTTTTTGAATTGGGTTGTTAATTTTAATTCAATTCAATAGAATTTCAACCATTTAATTGTTTTGTTTTTTTTTGCTGCTTCGAATTTTCCGTTTTAGATTCAGAATTCCGGAGGCATATTGTAGAGGGTTGTCGGTTGGACTCAATAAAGAAGAAATCCCTTAATAATCAAATAGTTTTCAAGAGTTATTATTGTAAGAACGGTAAGACAGGGTTGTTTTCACTAAGATTTTTTCTGAGCTCCGATATCATGCGAAAAAGTAGTATGGTACCCCGACCTAAACCTGAGGAGATTTTGGCTTACAATTCTGCTAGAAACATTTCCCCTTCCGAATGAAAATTGACCCGTTCCGGCATTTTCTCTGAAAATATTTTTATCGAAACATAATGGGCCTGGCAAGTTTTCGAGTTGTCAGCCCCTGTAGGAACTTCAAAGACTCAATAAAAGTTTGCAAACCATAGTTTTGATGTGAAGGGACAAGTGATTTTTCAATTGAGATATAGCTCACTTAATACTCCCCATTGAGAATTTAGGAGTGTTAGGCCCTAAACCAAGGTTGGATGATATTTCTTCTCACAATTCTGCTCAAAATATGGCCCCCTGCAAATAAAAATTGACATGTTCCAGCATTCCTCTGAAAACATTCTTTTCGCGACATAACTGATCTGGCAACTTTCTAATTGTCACACCGTATCTTTAATTATATTGGGAAATGTCTCATTAATACATCCGAACATAAATTGTAGTCCGATGCTAATTTTCAATTTATCAATCAAACAAAGGATACACGTTGAAGGTAAAGATATTAATTCACAACTAACTACAAGAATACGAATATACACATTCAGATAACCTTACATCTGATAACAATGGGTACGTTCAGCAGCACTCAACTGTTGGAATAAAGCAAAAATCAGTTGAGTATAGTTGAGTTTTAGCGGATGAAAATTTTCCGAACGCTTCGCAGAGTGATCTACAAATCGGACATATCATGATTTTTTGATTCAACAACAGGTTGTTGGTTTTCTTCGGACAGAACCAAATTGTAGACAGACAACCCTTTTTTGATAGACATTTTCGAAATACTCCAGTAAGCAAAATACTCCTTAATAAACTTCAACTAAAAACCCTGATGAAAATTTTCCGAACGATTCGCACTTTTCGTGATTGAACCTGCAGATTATAAATTGAAAAGTATTTGGAATAACCAAAATACTCCGTAATAAACTTCTACTCGCAGAACACAACAATACTAAACTTCAACTTAAAACCCTAAACATAAACAAATCACAAAATTGGTATATGCGCATGTCTCAGCGGTCAGATGAGTTACAGAGCACAAAGTTCTACCGCTGCCAGAAATCGACATCTGCTGAGAAACATTGATTCGTCAGCGATTTTGCTGAACGCTATCGCTTTCTCAACTTACTCAACTGTTGCCAACAGTTGAGTGCTTCTGAGCGTACCCATTCAGCAGGTAAAAATTTACGCTCACTTGGACGAGACGAGACGAAGCGAAGCGTTGTTTTCCGCAGGCACGATTTGCACTGAATCAAATGGGTAGACGCTCACTTAGGAGGCGCGAAGCGAAAAGCCGTTTCGTTAGACGCGAGGCAGATTAGACGCGCACTTGGACGAAGCGAAGCGGTCGGAAGAAACGCATCGTTTTCCGCTGGGATCTTTTGCTTTCGAAACAAATGGGTAGACACGCACCTAGGAGGCGCGAAGCGTGGAGCAGCGATGAGGCGAGTCGTTGGTCGCCAGGATGATCTTTGGGGGCTTGGGGCATGTGAGCGAAATTTCTCGAGGCGGCAAGTAGGTAGCCGGCGTCCGGAAACGGGAAGTTCGGAGCGCTGTATTCCCAATTTTGTACTCGAATTTTGTCAATGGGAAAATACACATTTGTGTGAAATGAGTTTGTTTTAAATGGCTCATGAGAGTGTTGATTAGAACTTTCTCGATTGAGATCTGGAAAAACGAAATTTATATACAAAACAAACAACATTTATGTATTTTGTACAACTGTGAATGTGAATTCAAATCGTCTGAAGTATAGGTATTTTATTATGTAAATAAAACAAAACTGTGGAATAATTCCTTCGAGGGATATTATATATGTCTGCAAATATTGAACTTTCGATTACTACTTGCTTTGTTTTTTAATCGGTTGAAGAGAAAATAAGTATTTCGTATAAATTATTTGTATGCATTTTATTGTATTACTGGATGAAGAACTACGAGTATTTCATTGGAAAATTCCCAATTAAAACATGATCATGACCAAAACACGATTCTAACAAAATGTTTCATGGCTGACCAAGGCCGAAGCGGGGGGGGGAGTCCGGACCCCATCGGACCCGACATTTTTCTAAAGTACAGGATTAGAACATTTTCCTTTAAAAACTGTCATTCGGTGGACCCCCCCGAAATTTCGATGGACTCCCACCGAAATTTTTTCCTAGCTATGGCCTTGTGGTTGACTGTACCCAAAAATAACCAGGGACAGCGCCAGAGATTTTACCGCCCCGGCAAAAGTATATTCAGAATAAATTGAATATAAATTAGTCTCATTTGTAGCTTATACAGGTAAGCGGTATGCAGCAAGGTAATAAAAAATGCAACTTCCCAGAACTTATTACTGGAAATTTTTCGATATTGTCGTAGGAAAAGTATTTTCTTCTGAAATCACCAGAATGAAGGAAATAGATTACTACTAAATTTCTTCAAACGTTTAAAGAGAAAATAAACATTTCGTATCAATGATTTTATATATACATAAAAAAAATAACTCTCGGTTTTTGTCACCCTCCGCTTCGCGTTGGAAGACAACATAACCTCGATCTAAAATCTAATACTTTTTTCCCTTGTATGAAGGTGGGACGACGAAGCTATTAAAACAAGATTATGAACAAAAAAACGATTCGAACAATAGCTCTACCCTTGTTTATTCGGGTAGTCGGCATGCAGCAAGGGTAATAAAAATAAATTGCGGCCCAAAAATGGGGGCAATTTCTTCCGATACCTGCTCGCCGCATCGCTTCGTCTCGTCTCGTCCACGTGAGCGTCAACCTTTACAGAGCCCAAAGTTTTACCGCTGCCAGAAATCGACATCTGCTGAGAAACATCGATTTGTGAGCGATTTTGCTGAACGCTATCGCTTTCGCAACTTACTCAACTGATGCCAACAGTTGAGTGCTTCTGAGCGTACCCATGCAGCAGATGTCGATTTCTGGCAGCGGTAAAAATTTACGCTTTATAACTCATCTGACCGCTGAGACATGCACATATACCTATTATTTTGTGATTTGTTCATATTCAGGGTTTTAGTTGAAGTTTATTGAGGAGTATTTTGCTTACTGGAGTATTTCAAAAATGTTTATCAAAAAAGGATTGTCTGGCTACAATTTGGTTCTGTCCGAAGAAAACCAACAACCTGTTGTTGAATCAAAAAATAAGGTTTTATATCATGATATGTCAGATTTGGAAATCACTCAGCGAAGCGTTCAGAAAACTTTCATCCGCTGAAACTCAACTTTACTCAACTGATTTTTGCTTTATGCCAACAGTTGAGTGCTTCTGAACGTACCCATTAATTCACAACATAATATCGCAGAGCTCAACGATGATTTAATTCACACAAATTTATAAGAGATGATTAAATAGTACGACAGAAAGAATAGAAAATTTCAACACAAATAATTGCAAATCGGCTACATACACAGTTAGGTTCTCCATAACAAAAATAGCGATGTTCTGTTGGAGTTCGATCGATCTCCCATCGACCGAATTCTGCACCAGGGGCGTTCACATGGAGAAGCGCGACAACGGTGTCCAATCTTCATGACAGTAATTATATTATGTTTTCAGAATATTCAATAAATTTCATAAGAGATGATCATGGCTTTCATGGAAGAAGAGAATCCAATGGAGGTTGTCTTGTATCTGCAAAAATTCTATTTTTTTTATCCCAAGGATGGTACAACATTTGGACATGTGCTACTCATTAAACACATATTATTTTTTATTACAATTGTCGCAACTAGTGTTATCGGAATTTTCGGATTTGCCTTCAGGAGTTTCATTGGTAAATATTCTAAATTGTCATCGATTAAAAAACTTAACGTTAATACTTAATTTGTCTAGTTTTTGTTTCGTTTAATAAGCCCTAGAAATGAAAACCATAATAGAAATAATGATTAAACATTACAAACAATAATATTGAATACGCCAAGAAAAAAATAATATATCTCAACAATCTGTGAATCTCGAGACCAAATATTCAAGATGGTGTCAACCGATGAAAATGCGGCAAATCGCTCCGGAAAAGGCGAAAGCATAAACGATGATAAATGTGTTCCTTGCAAGAAGAAAGTAGCAGAAAGTGTAGTGTGCGCGAAATGCGGTGAAATATTCCACCCAAGGTGCCTCATACAGTCTGCAAACCAAAAGTAAGCTAATTGCAAACATGTAACCTCAATACAAGAAAGAACACGAGAGGAAAGTAGTGTTCAATATCAAGTGGAAATAAAGTGAGGAAAATGCTTATTTGAAAGAACAACCAAAATCATCAAAAGAGAAAAAGCAAATCCTCATTATAAATAATCATCTATTACTTGAAAAAAATAGATTATTGGAATCTGATAAAATGGAGAACCGAAAAAGCCACCAACAAGGTATACAAAAAGAAGTAAAAAACGATGCAAACAACGAAGAAGATACGGAACCACAAAAAGGAAACATCAGTGCAAGGAATCTACCATCAAATGAACTACCAACACTAAAAGAAGATAATGTCAAGTCAACAGAGCATAGAACAAAAAAAATCTCAACTTTCAAAACAGCAGTTATGAATGCCAAGCCTAACCTTATTCTTAAAACAGAAAACAACAAGAACAAAGCCGCCGAAACAAAAACAACACAACCAAAACTCTACCAACATCAAGATAGTATTGCAAGTGATCAATTATTCTACCTCGTCGAGAACCAAAGGTCGAAGATGAAGATATACTAAAATACATTACAGATAAAGCGGCAGTAGATAAAGGAGAAATCAATATAAAAAAACTAGAGACAAAACTGATTAACAAATTCAAAAGCTGCATGATAGGAGTTCCTCTGCACCTGAAAGAGAGGATATATGAAAGTGAATTCTGCCCCATGGAAATATCATTTTCCCGACTCAGCTTCACAAGAGGATGTGGGGATTAATCTGTTCCCACAACAGATTACATATCACTGCATTACGGTCATGGTGGCACTGCCAACCTTGTTAACGCTACCTCCCAACAGAGAGCGCCACAAGTACCAGTACACCACCAGGGTGTCAACACTACGGCCAGCAACGAATAGATGGTTCCGCAGACTGGACAGCGCTAGGAGCCGACTTCCTTAAATGTGTTAAGTTCGTGTTTCGTCGAAATACATTCAGAGTAGATAGGGTAGTGTAATATTTGTACATTTATTGTGTTTTTATTATATATTTGTTCATGTTTAACTGTTCTATTTTATACCCATCTAACTAGGAGTAGGCAGATTGAGACCTAGTTAGAGAACCACATCTTTCCTCTAGCTAGGAGTAGGCAGATTGAGGCCTAGCTAGAGCATGTTTTTGTCGGTTTAATCAGGAGTAGGCAGATTGAAGCCTGATTGAACTTCGGGTTCGAGCAAATCGTTACCCAGCCCCAACAAGGACAATATTTTTTAGAGTTGCAACAAGTCAGGCAAAGTTAGCATGTAATAAATTTACAATATTCCTTCGAAATGTCCAATCAATCGGAAACTCTAAAGATCAGGTAGAACAAATAATGAATCAAAACGAGAGCATAAGGATCATATGCATCAGTGAGCACTGAAAAAAAACTCAACTTGAAACTTCGGCATAAATAATTGTACCATCAAAGTCAATTTTTGTACAAACGAGGGAAAACGCGGAGAAGTTGTTATATATGTCAGAAATGACCTAGAAGCTACAGAAAGAAAGGAGAAAGCAGAACTGCCAGGGAAAGGAATATTTGAAATAGAAGGAATTGAATATAAATAACAAAACAAAAACTATGTGTGTATGGTTATATATAATAATGGAACTACTGAAACAATGACGGAACAAGGAATCTTGCACAATATGAAGAACAAGAAAACCTGTGATGAAGACGGCATTTCCAACTTCCCAATAAAACAAACCATAAACGAAATGGAAGAACCCCTGAGATATTTAATGAACAAATCACTGAAACAAAGAATGTTCTCCGACGACCTGAAAGTAGCAATAGTGAAGCAAATTTCAAAGCAAGGTGAGAAAGCAGACTTCAACAACTATCGACCAATAAGTATTTTGCCATCATTTTCGAAGATTTTTTAAACGAATTTTTGTACTCGAGTAATGGAATATATGCTGACAAACAACATTTTCGCGAACAATCAACATAGATATATAAAATGGAAACCTATTCAAACAGCAGTATACCAATTTCTCAAAAAAGTAGTAAACTCCTTCGAGGATGATTAATAAGCCTTAGGGCTGTTCCTAGACCTGTCCAAAGCCTACGACTGCGTAAAAATTGAGATAATACAAAAAAAACTTCAAAGATATGAAATAAGAGGACCTGCTCTAAAATGGATTCAGTCATACTCCAAGAAAAGATTTCAAATGGTTCAAATACAAGTTGATGGGAAAATCTTCATGTTGGAAATGCGGGAAATCCTGATTGGCGTTGCTCTGGAGGGAATGGCAGGGCCACTTTTCTTTCTCGTTTACAATAATGATTTAGCCAAAGAAATAACTCCAAATAATTACGATGGACTTGTTGTCAACTATGCTGACGACACAAATATTCTCACCATTGAGAAGGAATTCCAACAACTGAAGAATACAGTAGAAGAAGTACTGAATCTAGCTACCTCCTGGTTTTATAACAACAACCTAATATTGAACAAAGACAAGACAAATGTTATGTTATTTCACTGTACAACAACAGGAGATGAAGAGCCAAGTGTGATGAAGCTAAAAATGATATCTACAAACTGAAAGATCATGTCAATTCCTTGGAATATACATAGATCAAGATCTGAACTAGAAATTTCACGTAGAGTATGCCTCAAGAAAGATCTCCTTCAGCATTTATGGACTAAGAATTGTATCCAGATACCTAGAAACAATCACATTGTCAAAATATTATGCTACAGTAGAGTCAAGACTGCGATTTGGGATACTTTTCTTTGGTTCAGGAAATATATCCTCGCTGTTTCTATTACAGAAGAAAGCAGTGAGTATACTCTTTAGATTGGGAAGATTGGAATCTTGCCGTGGCACTTTCAAAGAAAATAAAATGCTGACCATCTACGCTACAACATTTTTTTCTCGAAATAGTTGGTAGATACGACAAAACTACAAGAGACCAAAAAGTTTAGTATAAGAACAAAGCTTCTTTTTACATTTTTTCAAATAAACAGTTGCTCACCAAACAAAGAAGTTCTGCAGAAGAACAGGTGGCAGTGTTCCAGAAAAAATATCACCCTGTAGATCTTCTATCGAAATTGCCATGAACCGTGGTGAGAACTCTCAAATGTAATATCTATGCCAAATTTCAGTTGAATATCTTGTTAAGTGTAGATACTTGAAAAAAATTCAAACCTCAACACTCTGTATCTCGAAAACGAAACGTTTGCGACTCCATGTTTATGGGACTTTTTTTCTTAAACTAACTTAAGGAATCTCCCCTTTTCGTTTGTTCGTTCAATTTAGGAATGAATATGTATACAATATGTTTGACACAATTTCATTTGTCCTCTGTACAGGTTCATTCGAAATAAAGATATATCGACTTGAGCCTATTAGGGTAGAATCAGGGGGATTGAGCTCTGAGGTCTTCGGTGTTCTTATTCTCCTGGGTCCTGGGTTGTTCGTCCTTCGTTGCTTGGTCCTGGATCTTTCGGTTGATGTCGTGGTAGTTGGTTTTGCAATGTTTCCCTCCATGGTTGTTCCTGGTGTCCATCATGACCTACAAACTTCCTTACCGTTCTAGCAGTACCAAGTACTGCTTTTTGCTTTACTTTAAAAAGGTTTTCATCCAAGTCTACCTCCTTGAGGTTGGACTTGAGACTCTTAGGAATAATTCCTGTGGTTGATATGAGAATGGAAATGGTTCTAGTACTAGACATTCCCCACTGCCTTTTAACCTGAAGTTCAAGCTCTCGATATTTCGATATTTTTTCAGCATATTTTTGACGCAGATTGTTGTTGTTCGGGATGGCTACGTCTATAAGTATTGCTCTCTTCTCTTTTTTCTTCACTAGGATTATGTCTGGCCTGTTATTAGCAACTGTAAAATTTGTTAGTACTGTGCGGTCCCAGTATAATCTGTAAAGGTTGTTTTCCAGTATTACTTCAGGCTGATACTTAGGTATAATATGGAATGGTTTCGGACTGCAGAATATTCAGTTGAATGGCGAGTTTCTGATGAAGTATTTTACAAACTGCATAATGTCGACTCTTATATTCATTTTCAGCAAATATTTGGCAGCCTCCTGTAATATGTTGGATTGTTTCTGATGTTTGGCATCCGTAGCGGCATCTATTCTATCGTCGGTGAGGCTCCTATCCTTCATGATATATTTCTGATAGTTTTTAGTTTGAACTACTTTATTTTGAATGGCAAGGAGGAAACATTTTGTCTCAGGAATAAATCTTCCAGAAGTCAGCCAGTAGTTCGACGCAGGAATGTCGACATGTTCCTGGGTGACCTCGTTCAGGTGTCTTCCATGTAGGGGCTTTTCTCTCAATCTTCGAATTTTATCACTATCCGTCTGTGTGGTTTTTTCATGGGGGTGCTCGCTTAGTAATAGTGGTGTTGAACAATCTGCTACAATCAGTATCTTATGTAAGTCCGATGTGATTGCTTTATCTACAAAGTTATTTCTCAAGTTGTTTATTTGTTCAGCCACCATTTTCTCTATGTCCACAAAGCCTTGTCCGCCTTGAGTTCTTGGAATTGTTGTTCTTTCAACACAGCATTTAGGATGATGCTTGTTGGCCTTCGTACATTGTGTTCTCATTTCCCGTTGGAGACGATCGAGATCTGTATTAGTCCACCTTTCGATTCCGAACGAGTAGGTGAGAACCGAGCAAGCGTAGGTGTTAACAGCTTTTGTTAGATTTCTGCTGTTCAGTTTCATTTTCAGAACGCTCTCATTCTTCTGGCGAACTCTGATGTTAGTTCGTCCTTCATCACTCGTTGGTCTATCCTTTGATATTGCTTCATACCGAGGTATTTGTATAGATCACCTGCCACGCATTACCTTTATTTCTTTTTCGTTAGATAAGGTTAGAGGTGTCTGTTGGATTTTTCCTCCTGCTATATTTAGGGAACGACATTTGTCCAGTTCAAAGTTCATGCTGACGTCTTTGGAAAACATCACCAGTCGTAGTAGGCATTCTAGGTAGTTGGTCTCTGTTTGCTCCAATCAGTTTTAATTCATCGACGTATAAAAGATGGTTAATCAACATATTGCTAGTGTTTCCTTTCAGGTTGAATCCCTTTCTAGAGGATTTTAAAATAATTGATAACGGGTTCATTGCCCTGCAAAACCACAATGAACTCAAAGAGTCTCCTTGAAAAATTCCTCCCCTGATAGACACTGTGCCAGTTCTTATGCGTGTTCCGCTGATTTCGATGTAAGTGCGCCAAGTTGGCATAACTTTTTTGAGAAAGCTCACTATTCTTGGATCTACTTTTTAGATTTCTAAACTTTTATGAGCCATTCATGCGGCATGGAGTCGAAAGCTTTCTTGTAGTCAAGATAAGCCGTGAACAAATTCCTCCTCTTCTTATGGGCTTGGTTGCAGATTATACAGTCGATTATCAGTTGTTCTTTGGATCCCATTGCACCCCTGGAGCATCCTTTCTGTTCCGATGCAATTATATTATTTCGTTCGCAATGGGAGTATAGTCGACGTGTAATGCAAGATGTTATGAGCTTGTACATAGTTGGCAGGCAAGTCACTGGCCCGTACGTTGCTGAATCGTCTGTACTTTGGTGATGTTTTGGCAGAAGATAAGTTACACACTCTGTCAGAAAGGAGGGCATACTCTCTGGAACTCGTAATATTTCATTCACTGCATTAGTTAAACTACTATGCAAACAGTTGAATTTTTTTAGCCAAAAACTGTGGAGACCGTCTGGTCCAGGTGATTTCCAGTTGTGCATTTCTTTGAGATTACCTCGACACAGTTCAATGTTCGTAATAGCCTATTTACACAGTTCGTTCATTGTTTATTATTTCTTCATACGTCCCTTACGGATGCCATCGATTGGTTTACGTCCCTTCGGATTCGCCTCACCATGTTCTTCTTATGCATCTTGTATATTTTCAGGATAAAGTCCATCAGTAAAATGCCCAAAATTAGATAGAGTACCATTTTCATGTCCTTGGATATGTTATACTCGCTTTCCTGTACAATAAAATTCGAATTGACTGACCCATTTTTCACAACTTTCTGGTTGGGATCGAGTTGGAACTACCCATTTTATAACCACTTGTATTCACAATTTACTTCCGAACTGGCAGGATCGCCATGTAGTGGAGAACCAGGGTTAGTAATTTCTTAGAAACTTTATAGGTTTTCACTCCCAGTCTCTGAAACATAAATAATTAAAAAATGTTTGATTAAGGTGAAGTGCTCCTGCGAAAATCTTTGCACTTATTTGTCAGGAGCAAATTGGTCTTGAAAAAATTGTTGCCTAACAGTAAAACTGAAAAATGAAACAAATTAAAAGGATATTGTAACGTTTCGGTGGCTATATCAGACACCTTCTTCAGACAAACTCTAAAATTCTTCGGAATTGTGTATTTTCTCATTTGTAATCTGATTACAAATGAGAAAATCCATATTGTAAAGGGTGTTCCATACAATAGGGTCATTAAAAATTTTTGTTATTCAATATCTCAGACAAAACGAAACCGATCGAAATCAAGTTGTCGACCACATAAGATGCTCAAGATAAGCCTTATGCGAAATGATGTGGCCATAGTGTAAACAGCAATAATAAATTCAATTAGAATATTGAAAATGAGGAACTTTATTTTTTCATAACAAGATATTGGATTCGAGTTAAATTCATTTTGTGAAAATATATTGATATAATGAATGTTCATGCAGAATTTCAAGAAGATCGCACTATCTAAACCATAAACAATTCAATTGAAATATTGAAACGGAAAATTCCAATATTTCCATAACAAAATATCCGATTCTAGTAAAATTCATTTTGTGTACAAAGATTGATATATTGAATTTTTATGCAAAATATCAGAACAATCGCATCATAAGATTTATAGAATTTGTTTTTCTCAATAGTCGAATTTTTACATATTCCAGTTTTTGATTTATTTTCAGAATCTTATTACGATCGTGCTGAGATTTTCCATTTATATATTTAGTATCAATCACAAGTGCAATACAAAATTTTGAGTTAACAACCTCATTGCTCCTTCAATGAACGAGTGCTCAAAAGCACCTGCTCAGGGCTTTCTTCAATTCTTTGTATGAAGAACTGTATTGAGATGTTTCATTAAATATCGACTGATACAGCGATACAGCTCAACTTTTTGGCTGAGATTAGGATTAAATCTTGAACTAGACTCGATAATATATAGTATACTCTTTCTATCTATGTTCATTCTTGTCTTAGGGATGCTATCTTTGATGAATATGATAATTTTTTCCCTTCATAATTATGTTGCAATGCCATAGCCCTAGAAATTTCAATTCCTCATCACTTTTTCAATGTTCCGTCACAGCTAGAAAAGAAATATAAATATCGGCGACGAACTGAAGTCCGTCAAAGGCCGTTCCAACTGATTGAAGGCTATGATGTAGCAAAAACATTTCATGTGCTACTTGAGAGTTAGTTCGACTTATGGAGGCCTTTTTACCTCAAAATAAAAAATAATGCAATTGAAATCCCTAAGAAAAACAGCGATTGATTTAAAGAAACCGAAAGTTGACTGTTGAACGGAATTTATGACATTTTTTTTGTATTCCGAAAGAAGATTTTTCCAAAAAGTGGTATCATCGTGTTGTTGAAATCTTTTGCCATTGTTTATGACGTAGCCTTCAATAATAATAATAACCATACATTGGTTTTTCTGTTAATGTTTTTTGACATCAAAATGAACCTTTTCTTCAAAAACTGAAATATGTAAATGTTCAAAATTTAAAGAATTAAATTCTCTGATTCTGGTTTGCGATCCTTTTGAAATTTTGCATGAGCATGCAGTATATAAATCTCCGCGAACAAAATAAATTGCAATCGAGTCGGTCATCTTGTTATGGAAATATAGAAATTCTTTTTTTTATATTCCTATTGAATTTTTTATGATTCAGATGAAGAGATCATCCTGAAATTTCGCATGAGCATTCAGTATGTCAATATTCATTCACAAAATAGTTTTCACTTGTATCGGATGTCAATATTTCAATTAAATCCGCACGATATCATTGATTGGTTTCTATTCATCTCAGATATTGAAGAAAAATAATCTTGATGGCCATATTTTATGGAACACCCTGTATGACTGGTCAACGAACTTAACCGAGGCATTTGGAAACCAAACTCACCCTGAAAATCTCAAGTTCCCAGGTCATTCCTTTCCAAAGTTTTCATCCTAACGGACAGAATTCCATTTTACCATGAATTCGTCATCAGGGAGTCGAACTCTATCGTTTGAGACCAGTTTTGGCTGAAAATTCGAACGTTGCCCACATAACAGCACAACGATATAGCACTCGTTTAAGTAGAACGAGCGCTCAAAAACGTGTAAATGATTCAACCATCGCGTTTTCCATATGTTCAAAACAAGAGAAACATATTTTCGTGAATAAAATTTTGTTCATTTCAATAAAATAACGAAAATGTGCATGAATAATCAGAAAATCAACTTGCTCTATTTGAGAAATACCCACTAAATATTCATTTCAATTTTTCAGACGACATCAGAATTCAGTTCCTCGAAAGCATACAGTACATCATATTGATTATTTTCATAGTGTTATTTCCTTTTATTTATATCATGATTGTTGGTGAAAGGTTGACGAAACTATTGAAAAAAATAAATGAAATTACTCGACACATACCGGAGGAATTAACCATTGCCTACATCAGGACCAACAAGATAACATGGATTATTTACATAGGGATGATGATTTTATTATTATGCTTGAGTTTGATGAGCTATATTCTTCAAATTAATCGCAATGATAATGTGAAAGCAGACAACAGATATTCTTCTGGTTTTTTAGATCCAGTTTGGTTTCCCTTCCAAGTGGAAAATACTGGCATGAGAAAGATAGTTCTGATTTTATTGTATGATTGCGGTCAAATCTTGTTCCTTCCAATATTTATGGTGAATCTGCTACTTATTATTTATATACCTGGCTTTATAATCGTACGAATGAGACTCTTGAGGAAAGAACTGTCAGAAATAAAAATTTCAAACTTGGAAAAGTTGAGGAAAAACTTCAGATATTACGTAAAATATTATTCAGAGATTTGTGGGTAAATATCTTCTGATTTGATCATCATTTGAAAACCAATATTTCAGTGTTTCCGACAGTATTATTCGACACTCATTGAAATTTGTTTTTTTATTATTTCATATCACTTCAAATTTCCCTAGTTCAAATTTCATCGTTTCTACACATTGCAATATTTTGTTCATAAGTCATTTTCTATAAAAAGTACAATGAAAATTGGAAAAACCCCTAAGGTGAAGTCAAAAAAGCTTTTGCACCGGAATTGCCTACCGTTGCACCGCGGCATTTATCCATGGGAACCGATGAGACTCACTTCCAGGAAAAGACTGTGATGAATCTTAAAATATCAGATACTTGAGGCAAAGCTGAAAAACAGTAACCTTTTCAAAAAGCTTGTCTTTTTATGGAAGCGCTATGTCGATGACGTATTTTGCGTTTTTCTTGGCGATCAGTCAGACTTGGGTCAGTTCTTGGATTTCATCAACTACCTGCATCCTAGAATATCTTTCACCTTGGAAACTTGCACAGACGGCTCCTTACCGTTTTTGGACTTACTGTTACGCCTAAAGGAGGATAAAATAGAATTTTCCATTTACAGAAAGCCCACGTGCACCGATCATGTCATTCCATTCGAGTCGAATCATCCACTTCAATATAAGTTGGCCGCTTTTCGCTCCCTCTTTTACAGACTGCTGAATATACCATTGTCCACAGATGATTTTATAGTAGAATACAACATCATACTACAGATAGCATCTAACAACGGTTTCCCTATAAGTCTAATTAAGAACATTTTCCACAAAATATCGCGAAAAGTAGAAATAAGGCGTTCAACCCAGCTTGCTCCCATAGTCGAAGAAAACTATATAATCCGCTGCATCCCATACATCCCAAAAGTTTCAGAGAGAATTCAGAAATATCTCAAACAATTTAACATCAAAATTAGTTTCAAGATGCAAAACTCACTAAAATCAAATCTTTCTAAAAACAAGGATATAGTAGACCCGATTGATAAGATGGGGGTTTACCGATTGAATTGCTCATGTGGTGATTTCTACATAGGCCGAACTTTTAGAAGTGTGAAAACAAGAATCGACGAACACCTTAGAGCCATAAGAACGAACAACCCCGGCAAGTCCACCTTCGCAGAGCACATCCTCACGAATCCTGGTCACATTCCTTCCACAGTACCCATCATCCTATCATACCCTCAGAACAGAAGTCTATGCGACACATTAGAAAAACTTCATATAACAAAAGCTAAACACAATACACCCCATAGACTTCTGAACACACAACAAGATTTCCCAGAATTACTCATTTTCCCGCACCTACTAAGACTTCCTTCATCCCGGTAACTCCATCTCTTTGACTTTCCACATATTAAATGATGTGTTGTCTTCCGAAATTTTAACTATGATATTACAGCATACGCTCCACAGATTATTCACCTACAGTTTTCTTCGTTCCCGTGCCTTCCCCGTTCTGGTTCGCTTCCGCAATTTCGGCTAATTAGTCAGGATTTGACGTTTGTGTTGTTTTCCTGTCCCACGTAAGTTCTTTTTCGTGGGATAATTTTCGTGAATTGATTGTTTTATTGTTTAAATTTATAACTTTCCAATCTGTCCAAATTTTGTAATCGTTTATATTTATTTATTGTATATACCTTTCATCTATTTTTCTGTTGTTGTTTGTGGCTTAACCGCTTTTTATTACTCTTTTATTTATTTTTATATTTGACATTTTATAGTTGACACGAACATCTCCTATGTGAATTTACTTGTATTTTCAGAAGCCTGAAGATGACCCTAAGTTTGTAAGGGTCGAAACATGTAGCACAGTTCGATTAAACAAATTTTTGGAGTGGACACGAAATCTTTCATTTATTCGGAATCTTAAAATAGTTTTATGAACATATTCGGAGAATTCACTCAGAAACATAAGATTTAGCGTACAAATCTCCAAGTCGTTCTGGTTCCGATGGAAAAATGGAAAAATCGAAACATGAGTGCGATGCCATATCAAATAAACATCTTGCCTTTCTGAACGGCTGTTGGCAAGCGTAATGAGGATCTGTTATTCTGTTATTCTGACAATTTCGTTCTATGTATGCGGAGAATTTATTTGCCTCATGTATGTTTGAGGAAAGGATTACAGCTCTGTTAGAAATCTGAAAACTCATCAGCGGAGATACTTCACCAGAACCATTGATCTGAGATCAATAGGCTTCTGTTGCTGGAGAGGAAACAACTCGGTCTGGTGACTGGTCACCTGTTTAACAAGCATTTGAAGAGAATGGGATTGACGAGGTGCTCCCTATGCCGGTGGTGCAGGAGTACTGATGAAACGGTTGAGCATATTTTGTTCAACTGCGGGAACCTTAATGAGTTAAGGTCAACACACCTAGGAAATCCAACACCTTCTATCCCTATGGTGAGAGGGACCACTCCTGGCAGGCTCGCGACATTTCTGTCTTCGTGTCTGAGGAGCTGAGTCTCTATAGAACGATGCGGGTGAACAATGGGCCACTAGGCCTCAGTTCGGCCGGAAAGGCACCGCACAGAGAAGAAGAAGAAGAATGTATGCGGAGAATTTATTTGCCTCATGTATGTTTGAGGAAAGGATGATGATAGTTTACACCAATGTCATCAGTACCCTATATACCCTGTCAAATTTTTCTCACGGATGGGCATGCGCCAACACATAAAACAGTTCTACTCGGTTCATCATAATTCATCCCTCTAGCCACCCTAGTGTATTGGGCAAGTCGAAAATGACATTTCAACTTTCATCAACTATTTGAGGAGAATCTCGGTGAAATTCTTTTACTGAGTTTTTACTCAGTAAAAAAGGTGTTGTAACACTTAGATAACAATATTAATTTCATTCTTCTCTTGAACAAAGAACTGCAAACGGAATGGTTCAGCAGAGTTCAACTGGACCAAACTTGACCAGAAATGACAAGGCTGCGGAAGACACCTTGAATAGTATTTATCTACGAATAGACGACCTCTTACAGCGTTTCTACATTTATTTTACACTTCCTTTTTATATTTGGTGAGATTTCCACTACGAATGATGGACATCCTCTACATCTGCTTTCCGGGAACCCCAGCAACGCTTGCAATTCTCAACAAAAACTTTCTGATGCCAAGATACAGGAGGAATATGAGAACAAAATATCAGCCTCGTCAATGCAGAAAACATTCTTCTGATGGCAGATCAGTGACGGGACATTTCGGTACAAATATCATTTGTTCCGTATTATTATATGTGAAATTCAGCATATGAGATTTGCAAGCTCTGTGAAACAAATAAAACAAAAAATGTCCTTGTTCACAGTGCCTAAGAGACTTACCTACTTAGACACAAAGACCCCAGTTCTTATATTTATATTGGTTTTTCAATTTAAACAAGCGTGCAAAAGCTTTTGAGTCCACGCAAGGGCATTTTTCAATGCATTGTAAATATCCTTCTTTCACATTACCGGAAACATTTCATTTCATTCTTCAAATTAGCAAGTCACAAGAATTCCCGGATTTTGCGTATCATCATTTCACACGTGAGTTAGAAATTTCAATTCTGCGAAAAATTTTTTTTAAAAATCGTTAAATTAGACGATTATCGCCATATTAAACTCTCATTAGTGCCCACAATATCATACCTGAAAATTTATAAAAATAAATCAGTTGATTCCGAACTATTGAAAATATCAGGAAAATTTGCCCGAGAAGAACTCAAATGAAATAACAGGTAATATATCACGAATGAAGCTTAAATCTGCGATAATGAAGCTAAAATCTGCGGTAATGACTAGAATTTCATTGTTTTGAAAACCTTAAAATTATACAATTTTGACGAAATTCAGCGCGAATATACGTGTCATTGTCTCAGCACTTTAAGATTTTTATACTGAACCCAGTATGTTCGAATTTGATATCCCACACTCTCTCAACATCTGCAAAAATATACAGGAGGTCTTATATTAATTCGGTTTCAGGTTCAAACGAAAGTAAATTATTACCAAAAAAGGTACCTAACCTACAGGGGCGGCAAGAGAAATGCGAATGATTTTTTTTTTGTATATTGAGCTTCATTAACAATGTATATCTATGGATATATCGCTCAGTCGTTGACAACAAACTTCAAAATGAATACACAGAATACCACTTTTCTATGCAAAAGCCTGATTTGATCAACTGAAAAAAAATTTAAAGAAAGCCCTGAGTAGGTATAATATGAAGGCAGAATCTCAGCACAATCGAAATAATATTTTGGAAATTACTCAAAAAATTAAATATGTAAAATGAAATAATGAAAAAATTAAATTCTATGTTTCTGATAATGCGATCCTCTTGATATCTTGCACGAACGTTCAGTATATCACTAATGCCCGTACTCATAGTCGATGCTCCGTCAGTTCTCGTACTCAAGCAGTTCTCAAGCATTCCTTTGCATCTCCTAAGGCGTTTTCGGATACTTACTCGGGTTAACTCGATCCCTAACCTTGGCGTTCGTTTACCTACCCCGAACATCCAACCCGTGTTCGGAAAGTACGGGGTTATTAACTCGATCACTGACCCAGGTTGATTTATCGTAACCCTACTCGAGAGTAGGGTTCTGCAGGCACCGCATGCGCACTGCAGTTCAATTTTGTATTTGAAAAAAGCGGGAATAAGTCTTCTACTCCTTTCTGAATAATTTCATATATTCTATTCCTAAAAATTATGGAAAGAGAAGAGAATTTGGCTCATTGTAAAATGAGTGGTTCCTTGAGCCGAGAAAATAATGTGCAACAACTTCTTCATAACTTTGTATGCAGATCTTTCTGCGTAAAAGCTGAAGCCTTATTTACTTCTTTAATATAGGTATATACTCGAAGATAACATTGAACATGTGAGGGCACACCAGAAATTATAAGAAATATTTTACAGAAGCCAATAAATCCTGCAAAGCTAAAGGAAATAAGTGAATAAATTGGAACTGAAAAAATAAATTCTCTACTTCTCAAGCATAGGTAGTCAAAAATGTTATTAAACATGGAAGGGCACGCGAGAAATTATAAGAAATATTCAACAGAAGCTCATAAATGCAAGCATATCTAGAGACAATCCGAGAATAGACTGGAATGGAAAAAATAACTTCATTAATTTGTTTGGTTATGTTATTGTTACGACTGTCACTTCAAATCCTAAACCTGATGTGTTCGTAAACACTGAACCCGGGTCCGAGACCCGAGTAGATCCGTCACGTGACCTGATGGATCGAGTTAGTAACCCTGAGTAAGTTTCCGAAAACGCCTATAGTACTCAAGCAATACTTCGTCGATGCTCAGCTACCGACCAACCTTGAGACGTGCTCGGATGTCGAACTGTCATACAAATTGTCAATATTCAAATTTCAATGTAGATGGCCGATCTCCATGGCAACTCAGCAGTGATATAACAGAAAAAAGTGAAAATAAGCAGATTCCGACGATGTTCGAATTCTCCGCCGAATTTTGCCGAAGGTTTGTTTATGAAATACGATCGTCGTTAAGCATGCGAGCTCGTCTCCGCCGAGAACGGCTTGAGTATGAGATTGAGATCAGAAGGAGCATCGACTATGAGTACGGGCAATAATGAATTTCGCTCGAATCGGCTAATCGTGTTAAGGAAATATAAATATTTCCCTTTCAATATTTCAATTGAATTTTCTATGGTTCTGTTAACACTATGTCCACAAAATTTCGCATGAACATTCAGTAAATCAGTCTTCATTTCACTTAAATCATATATCCTGTTATGGAAAGATACAGATTCTTTCTTTTCAATATTCCAATTGAATTTTCTATGAATTGGTCAACACTTAGACGACAAAATTTCACATGAACATTTAGTATATCAGTGTTCATTCGCCAAACTAATTTCACTCTAATCGGAAATCTCTTCAAGGAAATATGAAGTTTCTTCATTTCAATATTCTAATTGAATTTTCTATCGTTCTGTTCACACTATGGCCACCAAATTTTGCATGAGGTTTACTATGAGCATTTTGCATATGACCGCAACATTTCATTCCGATTGGATTCGTTTTGTCTGAGATATTGAGGAACAAAAATTTTGAACCTTCATATTTTATGAAATACCCTGTGAGATTTGGCTGGTTAACCGAGGCATTTGGAAACCGAACTACCCATGAAAATTTTTAGTGTCTAAGACAGTCCAACCGAAAGTTATTACGCCAACGGCCGGACGGCCGGCCCAACGGACCGAATTTAGTTTGACCACGGATTCTTCTTGAGTGAGTCGAACCTTATCGTTTGATACCATTTCCGGCAGATAATTGGCAAAACAATTTAGCACTCTTTTAAGTAGAATGAGCGGTAAAAAAGCCTGATATGTTCTGTAGAGTCGTTCACTTTTCGCTTGCCGTCACTGTACATCAGATGCATTTGCACCATTGCACTTACCTGCAAAATTTTATAGATATTATCCACTTCATTCAAGGAATATTCATCTGGTTTCATATTTTATCCCAACTATGTAGGTATTTGGATTGCTACGAAGGAATTTATTTTTTAGGTGTGTTCGAGACATGAACTATAGCCTGGGCTATTTATATTGCCTTGTATACACTTTGGTGTCCCTCTTGTTAGCTCTTTCAGGATATGTCTCAATTAAGGTAAGTCATTCGAATTCGAATATACTTATATCTCTTGGTTTATTTTTTTTTCGTTCAAAATTCTATTTGGATGTTGAGGTTACCCTGAAATTTTACTTCAACAATTTACCCATGATAGTGTCCACTTTTGAAGTCGTGTCATCCCGACTTCTTTGATTCGAATCTAATGTGCGAAACTACATAACGAATTGGAAGAAAATTTTGTGAAATAGTACGCTACGGAAGAAGAGAATTTTGATTGATTGGAAGACATATTAATGGTTTCCGTAGAATTCTTAGTTCTATAATTTAGTTAGAGTAATTGCAGGCCGCTCTTTTTAACATTTGGCTTAGTTTAGTGCAGAGAGATAACTCCAAATGACTTGAAGTATTCAAGGATCGTTACTTCAATATTTTGACATGAAACTAGCGAGAATTTTACCACTCTAGCGCCATTTCAAGGAGAAGCCTCAGGAACATTTGCCTCGATAATGCAAAAACTCAGAGGACGAAAACTACATGCAGATCCATTCGTTATTAGACAGACGTTATCAGTGGTATTTTGTTGTTCTTTTGCTTCTAATATACAACGCAATAACTCTGGTTCCCAAGTAGAACACACGTTATTGCGTTGTATACTAGAAGCAAAGAAACTTCAATATACCACTGATAACACACATCACCTCTCGAAGATGGAAAAGGTTCCTGACGGTAACTGTCAATTCTGCCAAGAAGCCACTGAAACAGCTGAACACATGCTATGCAAATGTGAAGCTGTCCTTGGGAGAAGGCTGCGACACATCGGCTCCTATTTCTTAAAGCCGGAACAAGTAATGAGTGGAGCACCAAGGAAAGTAAAAAAGTTTATGAGGGCCTTGCTACCTGACTGGTAAAAAGCTTGGGGTTGCACCATAGTTCTCTAGGTCAAGGTGTCAGCAAGGTTAAGTATAGCCTTAACGCCCCCCTTTTTTTTATCTAATCTGAAGTAGAACACAAATATTGGGATAATATTGACATAATATGGGCCCAACATCGTTTTGCTATATTTGGCCAATATAGAAATTTTGACATTCTGCAATATTGCGTCTGATACAGTGGATACTGATATTGGACTGATATTCAAAAAACATGTGGGCAGAATATTGGATCAATATCAACCTAACATTTGTATCTAACGATGTAGCCATACCTATATAATGCAGAATGAATTTATCTACAATTGGCCCAATGTAAAAAAATCTTCAACCAACATTTTCATAATATTGGATCGAAATCGGAACGACATCTTAAGGCAATATTCGAGATAGATAGAAAATTTAGGCGAATATTGAATAATAAATTTTATATTGGTTACCAAGAGCAGTGAGCCTTATACCGCGATTACACTAAGTGGACAGCACGATAATGTAATCACTACACTTCCCTGCTAATTCCTATTGCCACTCTCGTTGCTCTACGCTCCCTGAATTGGCGGCTTTCGTACGGAAGTCAAAGGACCGGCTGCGTGAACAGCTGTAAGTAATTAAATTCAACTAGGTTGCTGTGGAATGTCTTTTTCCGTCTTTGCCGACACTTGGTCGCGTGGGAAAAGTTGCGACAGAGTGTAAATGCTCACTGCCTTCGAAACTGCTGCAGAAGTATTTCGGGAACTATTGCCGACAACGCGAGTAGCAGTAAGGAGGGCTGAGTGTAATTGAGGCTTTAAAATTTGTGATATTACAAAAAAACAACTTTCGAAACATTTGTCCTAATATGAGGTTATCCAAACTCCTGATACTAACTGACTTTGTTTCAGCTAAATGATGTGACAACTTCCATTTTGTTATTAGGAGCAATTAAATTTGAATTATTACTTCACTCGGCTGGACAACGTTTAGAAAATGAGGTAATGATCATCATGTGTTCATGAAACAATTCCAATTTGAAAACTACGGGTTCTCGACCAAACGAATGTAAAAATGAAACAAAATGTTTGATTTGAAAACAGAACATAACTCGGAACATAATGATTGAGCAACATGTCTTAGCTGTGTTATACAACATAGTCAATGGCGTTGATAAAGACGACAACCTCCTTGGCCGTTAGATTTTGGGTGTTCAGGCCTGGTTTCCCCAGTTAAATTGTTCTCAGACCAGCCAGCTTTGGACACCCGCATACCATATGTTCAGCTGTGACTGTTCCTGATCCACAGAGTTTGCGAATCTCATCCGCATACCATCCCAAACTGTACAAATTATATTTGTTCCGACAGTGCCCTGTACCTGTGTCCATCATTCGAGGCTGCGCTCGTGGCAGCTTCAAGAAATTTGTGTTATATTGGTAGGTAACATCATCACGAATTTTTTGGCCTGAGTAAGTCCAAAAGTGTTCCTCCAGAGCCCAAAGAAAGGCTTAGGTCCATCAGGTGTACTCTTTGCAAATTAACCCTTAATAACCTGAATTTCAATTGTTTCAGAAAAAATTTGTTTGAATCCAATGAAAACACTTTATTATAATAAACAACACAAACACAACTCATTTTCTGGTTGTAAAAAGTTTGGTTTTTGGAAAAAATGGTGCTACGTATGTAACGCTAGGTGAATATGAGTTCAAATATTTGATAACATCACACAAATATCAGAGGCTGTCTTTGTTAAATGTTCTTTTTGTCTTTCAGCCCTGAAGAAGGAGGAACTCGCACATTGAAAATTATTTGAGAAAATAAAGCTATTGTCCAAATTCCTGAAAAAAGTTTAATTGAGAAGAGTTTCATTGAATTACAATCGATGCAAAGACCAAGATCCCATTTACAACACATTGTCCTCACACTTGAATTACATCCTTCACGTGCACAGCGTCTTTCTATTTGGAATATATGTTAACAAATGACCGCTTCTATCGTATCTTATATCCTGGCTTATTCTGCATGCAGTATTACTAGATAATACTGATGAAGCACCTTTGGCTGCTGTTCCATATCTTGAAAGATATGTTTTCACAATATCTCTGCGAAACTCCATTTGTTCAACAGAATATTTCCTTTGTTGTGAAGGTACCAAACGTTGTTTACACTTATATCCCACATCCATGAAAAAAGACACAACCACAACTGCTTGGAACGTATGGCAATTCAGTACCTGCCACGATTTGATCCATAAAATCTCTGCCACCCATTGAGTTATTGTATTTTCCAATTAGGCTAGAGCGCGAAACTTGAACCATTTTTTTTTTCACTGCGACAAAATCTTCTTACAGACGAGATTGGTTCGACTCCAAAACAAGTCGACGCTACGTTGACTATATTATTGTCAATCCATCGAACGAAGATTATTCCCGATTCACGGTCCAAAATGGATTTATGTTCACCCTAGGTTTCTTGGGCAAACTTTGTTTTCCAGGCAGTGGATTCCTTTTGGCAAACGATTATCCCTCATTGTCCCTGTGGTAGTAGTAATTTTGCTCTTGTGAATAAATTATCTGTATACAATTTATATGGCATACGTTTTTCATATTTGGGTAATTCCCTCAACATCGTCACGAAAGGTGCAGAGGTTTTACCATAGATAAATTCATCAGCAGTACTTACTCGTGTGCTTTTGCCCTGATATAGGTCGAAAAAATATAAATAAAACAATAAGGTTTAAACTTTCAGCATATTTCAGAGCCACAATCGTGAAGATAAACGTATTTTTTCCTGAGGAAATTGTATCGATAATCTTCTTCATAAAAACAAACTACGGAACAAATCTTCAGAAAATGCCTTCACTTCATCCTAACGTTACATATATGTAACAGTAATTTTTGCAGTCGATTAACAAAAATGTAGTGAATTTTTCCAGACAATGTTTTATAAAAAATTGGCGCATTTAGTAGGGATTCCAAAATGGTATAATACTTGTTAAACTGTAGCTGCCGTAGATCAAATTTATTTTTGATTGCCTTTGAATCCACTTTTTCTTAAACTGCTTTCCTGTAAAAAATTCCAATGGATTCAAGTCCGGTGATCGGGCCTGCCACCAGATTGGACCAGAACGTCCGATTCATCTCCCGGGAAAAAATGTTACCAGAAAAAAAAATTCCAGAGAAAATAATTTTTCCAGAAAAACTTTTTCCGGAGAAATTTCTCTGGAATTTTTTTTTTGGTAACATTTTTTCCCGGGAAATGGATCGGACGTTCTGGTCCAATCTGGTGGCCGGCTCGTTCACCGGACTTGAATCCATTGGACTTTTTTACTGGAAAGCAGTTTAAGAAAAAGTGGATTCAAAGGCAATCAAAAATATATTTGATCTACGGCAGCTACAGTTTAACAAGTATTATACCATTTTGGAATCCTTACTAAACGCGCCAACTTTTTATGAAACATGCCAAACTTGCGTGGTACATTTTTTTTCAATACGGTCAGTTGAAACTAGGCAATTGTTTATTTTGAATTTTTTTCTGAGAAGCAAGCCCTATTTTTATGGAACCTAGAGCAGCTGGTATCCAAATTTTGATTACAGTTCAGATAAGCATTATTCAAGGTTACACAGCAAAAAAAAAGTTGGAAAAAGTTGATATTTGTGGCAACAGGAGCGAAAAGACTGTCACAGGGTGTGGAATTTTGCGTGTTTTTTTAAATGCCCATTATTTTAAAATCATGCAACTTAGATTTTTCTTTATATTTTTCTGACAACCAGTATTACTTGCCTTTTCACCCTGTTTCAGGTTGACGTCGAGTTTTGTATACTCAATAGCAATACATTGAACTTGCTTCGGTATTAATATCTTGTGTAATTTTTATAAAAACAATACTAACTCTAAACGTGGTTCCATTTTTCCATGTAATTGAAAGTAACACCTGTTAAAACAACTTGTTGCATACGGAAAACGCGATGAATGAAGGACACTTGTCAATTTTATTTTATAGTAGACTACACAAATGGTGTGAGCAAAGATATCTATCGGCTAATAGCTGCAGTTACTGAGAAATTAAATAGATTTGCCAGGGAAATTTGCCTTACATATGTGTAACACTAGGTTATTATGGGTTAATCGGCTTCTTTTTTTCCAGGTACCAATAAGAGAGTCACTTTATTGTCTTTTGACAGTTGCTTTTTTTTGTTGCGGTACTCTTAGGTCAGCAGAGACCGCTTGCAGAATGATTCCAACTGCCAATCTTCTAATCAATTTCTCGAATTATGAACACTCCTCGTACATAACATATATTTCTGTGTTGTTCTAATGACTTTGAAAAAATACATAAGCTCCTTCTAGATTTATTTTGAAACATTCCTGATCGCATATGTAAACAGCCATATGCTCATAACCAACTAAAGCAACTTCTATTTTCAGTAGCTGCGTCGTTATTTTGTCTGGACCAGGATAGCAATAATTTTGACAGATTTGATACATATGAAACCTATATCCTACAAAAACATGTTCAAGCCCATAAAGTGAAGAAGTGATCGTAAAAAATTATCATCATTAATTATGTATCTTTATTCTTCTGAGCTATCTGTTTGTTTTAATAGGCGGAGATAATTTGTTTCTGTAGAGCCTATAGAACAATTTTGATTTCGTCGTTTTGCTTTACCTTTGATTCCAGTCCTATAGCTGTGTACGAAAAGCTGACTTGTGGCTGCAAACCAAACCGAAATCCTTGTGCAATCGCGTTTGAACCTATTGCACATTCTCACTTTTTTGTGTACCTTGTGCGAACGAAATCTTTCTATACCAATGTGAACTTGAAACTTACATTGTGAAAAAAATCATATCTCTTTTCCGAGCAAGTGAGGTACTTTTATGTTTTCAGCACGAGAATTTGGTATTATGCATGTACTCCATTCCCTGGTATAATTTGAACAAAAGGATGAAGTTGAATTACAGTTTGTTTCTGGGGATGGTTAAATATCCCATTTACGTGAAGATTTGGCCTATAGGTGCACTCAATTATGTGTTTCTCGTTTCGGTAAGTTTCCTTAGATTCAACATAGTTACAATAAATGAAAAAGTAAAAGTATTCCACTGCAAAAAATGTAAATCATAACTCATAATATATACAGTGGATATTTTTAACAATTGTTAACCCTAACCCTAAAATGAAAGTCACACATAAACCCATATTAAAAGTGTTTTTCTCGAACATTTTTGCTCTTAAGTGATATCAGTACAAGTTTCATATTTTTTTTCAGGTTTTCCGGAGAACCTATACTTTCATAACTTTCTTGATTAATACATCGTTCGAATAAATCTAATGAGCAGAATTTCTTCAGAATGGAAATTAATGTCGATAAAACACCATTATTGTTTCTATTGATAGGTATTCAGTATATATTTTTAAAATTATATCCTTGGCATTTACAAGATCACAGATTTTACTATTTTATTTATTAAAAAATTCCAAATCTTATTTCAGTAATTGAATTTTGCTCTGAATAATTATAATATTCATAGTTTATCATGATAGTTATAGGAACCCAAATAATATGTATTCACAACGTACAAAATATATATCAAATTGAAAGATCGTTGCGTTCCAATTTATCGATATTTTCTCATCAACTTCATTGATCAACCGAAATTTTCCGAACCTGCTCTTTCAATTTTGAAAATAAAAAAAATTGCGATTTTGAGGTGAAAGCATTATTGCTCCACCAATGAACAAAAACTCCAAAGCACGTGCTCAGGGATCATCTTAGATTTTTCATTCTTCCTTAACCAGAACTTCGCTAATGTCTCATTTTCATGCACTCTCAAAGTCTCCCCACATTCTTTGAACGTTTTGAAGATTTGTCCAAAACCAGAAACCATTTTTAAGCTTAAATTCACGAAGACAAAATTTTTTGCCAGGATTCGCTTACATCCCGGTACTAACAGCGCCAAATGCGTGACGTCGTCAGAACTACCGGTAAAAAATGTGTTGTAATGGGTATTGGGATTATAGAGACAGCGAACTAAATCATTCAAATCAACAGAAACCATTTTCTGCAGTAGGAGAAGGCGAAGACTCCAAATTAGTAAATAATAAGAGACCATCAAGACCCAGAAAAGATTATGTCGGAACAGCACAATTGAAGCAAAACAAGTTGAAAAACAATGTTTTTGCTATCAAACCGGAGAATAAAAATGAGAAGGTATGGATCTTTTTATCTAGAGTGAAAGAAACAGTGGTATCTGAAATCCAAACCTATATAGCAAAAACAGCATCAGTGAAGTGCAAAGACATAAATGAAGAGATTCTAGCAACAAAATTGGAAAAAGTTACAAAAGCTTCAAGATTGGAGTACCAATTAACTTGAAGGAAAAAATATATAAAAATGAGTTTTGGCCCTCAAGGATTTCATCCTCACTCCTGACCATTACCTCAACCATTAACTTTTCAGACAAAGGAAAACAGTAATCAATACACAAGAATATACTCCAGAAGAAATATTGAAAAATTCAGAACTTTAATACAAGAGGGCTGGAGACTGATATACGAGGTTGATAATGGAAATGGTTGTTCAATAATTTCCATGACGTCTATCTTATAACTACATCTCAAATTAGCTTTTCAGTTGAGAAAGATAAAAATAAATACAGGGTGATTCCGGAAGAACCCGTAAGATTTTAGGGGAAGTTTACACTAGTCAAGGTAGTTTCGATATAATGTTTATTTTATGGTTGTGGGCCTTTATTGACAGTTTGGAGCGTGATTTGTAAGATTTACCCGATTATTCTTTTATTTTTAACTTTGGTATGGCTTGAACAATCTTGATGAAATTTTCAGTGTGAAACAATATGATTATGTACTTTCATTAATTCCAACACTTTTTCGAAAATACAGGGTGGGCATTATAATAACTTCAGATCCAGTTTACAGGTTGAAAAACACCATGTTCATTCCGTTTTCAAAAATTCGCTACCTGCTTCAAATTCTATCATAAGTTCACAATACTATATAATTAAATTTTTTTGGCACACATTGGCTTTCCTAGAAAAAATTTTTAACCCTTTCGACCCCAATTTTTTATTCTTCATTGAAAGGTATAATTTTTTGAAAAATTTTCATTTGGGCAAAGTGGGTGTCGATTTTTTTACTATAGAAATTACACGAAAAAAATTGGGACATATGCAGGGTGTTCAGGCGATTGAAGTCAGTAAATTATTTAGAGATTTCTCAGACCGTTTCTTATCCAAAAATACCCTATATATTTAATGCGATTTTTTGTAGTTCTTGAAATTATTTGAGTGTTTTTGAAAAGTATTTTGGCAGCTGGGTTAGTAAAATCCATATCTTCCTATGCAGTTAGTATTTTGAAGTTTTTTTTAACATGATCGTCCTGAATGTTGCTTCAATAAAAAAAATATTGAGCGCCCTGAAATCACTGCAAGCTATCCAACAAAGGCCTCAAGTCAAAAACTTCCACAAGCGGCATGTTACTTTTTAAAACGTTTTCGATAATGTATTCAAATTGGAGGCACGGATTTTGAAAAAACTATTGATTTGAATAGTAATCTTCAGTTTTGTGTCCCTTTTATTTTTTATCCCAAAAGAGGTAATTTCACAACTAGCAATTCTGACGAATGTTAACATTTTTCATCAGTGGTGAGACCAAAATTATTGTATAAATTACACGATTTCACAAGAATTTCAATGTTAATCCAATTTTGAGTTTATTTCACCATAAAAATGAAACAAGAAAAAAAAACGAATTTTATCGAGTTTCAATGATTTTCTGCCTTACAAGGCTGATTAAAACAAAAAAGTAGTTTTTTTTCTACGACTTTCGTAGTTTAGGACTCCACAAAAACTAAAAAACTAAAAAAATACCTTTTTTTTTATTCCTGAATCGTAAATGAATATTTGATTACATCAAACTGGAGTTTGGGCTCTCATGTTTTGAACTTGACCTTCATTTCGAACAGATTGATGAAAAATAATGAAAAACTAATTTATGAGTGTGGTTTGGGGTAAAGCAGAGTTTGCATAAACCTTATATCACACATTTGACAAATTCAAAATGGTGGAGAGTAAAGACGAATTGTCTGATCGCTCTATGAAATATTTGAAAGAAAATAATAAAAATGAAATAAAATAATTTGCACCCACTGCTCCAGGAAAGTGGTGGATTCAGCGAAGTGTCTCAAGTGCCAGGAAGCTTTTTCGTCCTGGGTTTCTGACACTATCGTCAAATAGAAGGTCGGCGTTGTGTTTCCAACATGTCAGAACATGTTCAAGAGAAAACAATCGAAAAATTTGTGGGTAACTCTTTGCAGTATGAAAGTATCGAAGTAAGAAAACTTAAATCTAGAGGTAATAACTCTTACCTTAGTGTTGGTGCGCCATTAAATATGTATGAAGCTAAGCTAAGTTATAATGAACAAAAATTTTTGGCCGCAAGGTGTCCTTCTTCGTAGTTTCAACTTTCGGGGGTTTTTTCGAGAAAAATCCGAAAATTCTATTGAATTCTACTATTGCAACGTAGTAGAAAACGATTGAAAAAGGGCTTCAATAAGATTTTGATGGTTTCTTAAAACCCTGATCCCATCACAGGTTAACACAAATCACATAAGCTGAATATATTTTATCAAATTGTAAGGGGTCTAGGGACAAATAAATACGGCTATTAAACCAATGTACTCAGTGAAGGTTATGATATTATACTACTGACAGAGACCTGGCCTAGTGAAGGTTTCATAAGTGAAGAACTATTTTATTATCGCTAACATAGTCCTCCGTAGGGATAGGAATAACATTGGAACCTTAGGAGGTGGAGTAACGATTGCAGCTAAAAAAGAAATTACTGTATATCAGGTTGAATTCAACTGTAATAAAATCTCAGAGTGCCTTTTGGTTAGAGTAAGATTCAAAAGAATCACATTCTATATTTCTTGTGTTAACACACCTCAAAACTAAAAGTGGACTTGTATGAACAACTTTTTGAAAAATTTAACCATGTTCTATAAGCAAATATGACTGAAAAGAGCATTTAACTGAATCAGTTCCAAAGTCTAAATAACTCACAATTCAATAATATTCTGAATTTTCAGGGCAGATTGCTTGATCTTGTGTTCTCAAATATGCCTGTAATAACTTTGCATGAGTCTACTACCGTTATTTGCACAAGATAGTTTCAACCCTGTGCTTTGAGATGTCACTTGATTTGATGGTTGACAATTGTTGCCAACTTATGGTATACCATCCTACTGCTCTGATCATGCCAGGGGTAATTTTCATCTATTGTATTAGCTAACCAGAGATACTCACTGGTCTAGTAAGTATGAATGTAGTGAAGTCAATGATTGTGTTAATATTTTTTATGATAAACTATATCAATGTATAGAAATAGCTATACCAAAGAAACGTACAAAAGTTAAGAGGCGAAGATACCCTAATTATTTTAGTTTAGTTCTAGTCAGAAAAATCAGGCAAAAAAATAAATAACATTGATCACATAAAACTGAATCGGCTAGCGAATCAAACTTTGATGAGTTCAAGAAACTTAGAATATCTTTGAAGAAGCATACTAAAGCTTAGTTTAAGAATTATCAGGCGGATATCGACCCTTGGGACCCTAATAGTTTTTGGTCATTTATTGGAAGTAGAAAGCAATTCCGTGGCTTCCCTAGGGAAATGACTTTGGGTCAGTGCTCATACAGTGGTAGTCAAGGCATTGCGGATGTGTTTGCTCAGTTCTTCAGTTCAGTTAACCAGTTTTCGTCTATACAATACGTTCAGATCCGGGTTTTTCTCCTAATTTTTTAAATTTTTCAATAATAAATGAGAATGAATGTGAGAATGTGAAATTAAGTATCGATGAGTTGAAGCCTAAAAACGCCACTGGAAGTGACAATGTACCTGAATATATTTTTAAAGGTTGCTCTGAAATGTTTTTTAGGCTGCCGGCATATCCGATCAATCTATCGCTAAAAACTGATATTTTTCCAGAAAAGTTCAAAAAATCGGTTAATTTTCCAGTATTCGAGGCAGGCATAAAAATTATCGCCTTATCACTGTCATTAACTTTCTGGATAAGATATTTGAGACTTTGCATAATGACATAATGAGATTTTTTGAACCAAATTTGCACCAAAACAACATGATTTCTTGCCTGGTGTATCTACCACTAGTAATTTGTGTATTTTAGAAAATCTTGGTAGTGAGGTAATTAATAATAGAGCACAATTGGACGTAATATTGACTGACTGTACAAAGGCCTTCGATATAGTCCATCATGGTATCTGTGTGATTGTATTCAAGAAGTTTGGCTTTGGCAGGATCTTTATGATTGATACAGAGCAGTTGGCTTTGGATCATTCATTGCCGCTACAGAAGGGTACCAAAGAATTTAACACCACAAAACATAAAACTATTACACTGTTTCTTAGGTTAGGCCACGGCAATACAATATATTATAATATATTTCTATGAGTAAGACGATCGAATTTTGTGGTTGGAATGATAAATGTGCTGAATTTGCATAGGAAGCGGCAAAATAAAAATAATTTAGTCACCTGCAATCATTTATAGAGACCTTGTAGAACACAAATGGTTAAGACACAAACAAATGGAAAAATATTCAGATCAAATCAGCTGACCATTAAATTATGAATTGCACAAGGTAGTCTTGCAGAGAGAATCTTCTACATCATATATGTTAGCAAGGCTGGGAAAGAAATAGATTAAGTAAACTTCTCGTGGACAGTGGTAAATTATGCGGATTACACCAGCATTCCATCTTTCGCAAGTCAATGGCCACAATTGAAAAAGATATTATTGGCATTTTCCAATACGTGGTTCAGCAATAATGATCTTATGTTGAATAAAAAGAAACAATGTTGTAGTATTTCACTACTTCAAGTTAAATATAGAAATCCCAAGTAACATCAAATTGAATGATCAAACATATGAAGTTGTTAACTATGTGAGCCTATAAATTGAAGATTGTATTCATTTCGATGATTACTATTTTCAATTTATCTTTGTTTCAAAAAAGTGTTTCTTGGAGTCTACACTGACTACGGATTGAATTGGAAGTATCAAATAGAACACGTTGCAAAAAAGATTTCATCGGCAATTTATGGTTTGAAGGTTGTAGCTAGATATTAGAAAAGCACCAAATTGGGGACTAAATATTACGATACTATAGAATCCGGGTTAAGATTTGTTATAATATTCTTCGAGTCAAGAAATATGTCATCTTTTTTTTCTCTTCAAAAAAAGGCAGTGAAAATTTCATTCAATTTAGAAAGAATCACATCAATTCATGGAATTTTCAAGGAAAATAAAATTTCAACTGTATATGTAGTGGATGTATAACAATGCCTCATATCTCTTCAAAAACGCAAAGAACTTCCAGAGGGCACATAAATGAAAATAAAATAAATACTGCATAGGAACCCACAATTACACAAACCCCAATATTTGTCTAACTATCAACCAAGAAGCACTGTCAGTTAGATTAAAAAGAAAGAAATTTTCAAAAATTCAAAAAGGTAATACATCAATATTTATCAAAATTTGAACCATACAAATTGGATGTTTTCCTTTTTTGTGAGTAAAATTTAAGAGCTATTATTGTATATGTTGACATAATTTCATTTGCTTGATCATTTGAAATGAATAATTTTATTATTATTCATAAATTTCTATATATTATTGCTCCATCAATGAACCGGCGCTCAAAAGCATTTGCTCAGAGCTTTCCTAATTTTTTTTAATCGCTGATTTAAAAGATATCAATTTCATCAAGGGCTTTCGCTGAACCCTGTGTGATTGTCATTTATTATTCTTTGTGTAATCGCATCGAAAAGTACACGCTTTATTTCCAATCAACCGGACATTATCCAGAGTCCAATCAACTTGTGTCAACAAGCGTTCGGATTATTACATACTCGTATACATAGCTATGCACATTCATCCATTGGATAATATCTGAAGTTCACTCAAGAGAAAATCAACATTTCATGCCAGTTAATGAAATAATCCTTGTGTTCTCTCTATTCTATTGAGAGACAGTTTCAGCACGATGATTCAATTAGAAATTTGTTCACGAAGGGTAAACATCTAGATGACTTGTTCGAGTTAATTGTGAGCATATGATGTTTTTCACTAGACTAATATAAAAAGAAAAGGTGAGCTCTAGGATTACAGTACGTTCTCAGAAATGTCTTTGTTTCTATGGAAGATACTACGGAGTACCAATAACCAGTGAAATGTTTTCATGGGCTTGGTTGGGTCCGAAAAAATTCAGTATGGCCTAGACACAACCAAACGATGAAATTAAACGTTTTTTATGGTGGATATTATGTTTTTTTTTTATATATTTATTTTCATCAGCAATCAGAATGTACATTCTATGAGCTAATTTAATGACAATTATTTGACGTGACAAGTTTCCCTCCAATGAGGAAATCTCCTACTTTTCCAATAAGTCAGCGGGCCATAGTCTTCTCAATCTTCTTGGTTGGATATCGTTCATCAGTGGTTGCAAAAGCATATTCGTGTGACCTTCTAATCTTGCATGATGATTGATGCTTTTATTTTTGATTACTTCGTGGACATATGGTATTCTAAGATCTTCATGTAACGTTTGGTTAGTTATGTACCAAGGTGCATTGGCTAACATACGCAAGGTTTTAGACTGGCTTCTTTGTATAATAGCTACATTCGATTTGCTTGCACATCCCCATATCTCTATACCGTATGTCCATATTGGTACGATGATAGTCTTGTATAATAATATTTTGTTTTCCAATGAAAGTTTTGAATTTCTTCCTAGTAGCCAATGTAGTTCTCTAATTTTAAGGTCGATTTGTTTCCTTTTCTTCTTGATGTGCTCTTTCCAAGTGAGTCTGGTGTCCAAGTATAATCCTAGATATTTGACAGTTTTCTCTTTCTGTATTGTCTTATTATTTATATGGACTGGTGGGCATGGTTCCTTTCTCAAAGTGAAGTCAATTTGTTTTGATTTTTCTTCGTTAATCTTAATTTTCCATTTTCTTGCCCATTCCTCTATTAAATTCAAATGTTCTTGAACCAAATTAGATGCAGTTGAGGGATTTTCATCAGCAGCCAGAACGCCTGTATCATCAGCAAAAGTTCCAATGGTTGTTTTTGTTGTTGTAGGCAGATCGGAAGTATATAGTAGATAGAGAAACGGTCCGAGGACGCTTCCTTGAGGTACTCCTGCTTTTATGGGGTAGTTTCTGGAATTTTCTTCGCCTACTTTGACTCTGAATTCCCTTTCTGTGAGATATGACTGCAAGATGGAGTAGTACTTCAGTGGGAGAATTGATTTAATTTTATATAATAATCCATCGTGCCAAACCTTGTCGAAAGCTTGGCTTATATCAAGGAATGCTGAGGTACAATACAATTTTTGCTCAAATGCTTGGTTGATGACCCTTGTTAATCTGTTGAATTGTTGAGTGTCCTTGTCGAAAACCAAACTGATGAGAAGGAATCCATTCACTAGAGGTATCAGCATTTATTCTCCCCAGTAGGAGTCTTTCCAGCACTTTTGAAATTACTGGTAATAGGCTAATAGGACGGTATGATGTGACTTCATTTGGATTTTTTCCTGGTTTCAAAATCATGATAATCTCAGCTGTTTTTAGCTTTTTTGGCCAGTGTTGCAATCTCAAGATAGCGTTGAAAATGTGAGTTATCAGAGTTATACCTTTTTTTGTTATTTCCTTAATCATTTTTGGGGTTATACCACCAATACCTGGGGCCTTTCTGACATTGAGAAGTTTTATTTCTGCTTGTACCTCTTTTATGGTGAAAGGTTTTATGTTTGATATACCATGCGGGATGTGAGAGATGTTCTCCTCAATGTCTGGATCTTTTGTATCATCGTTGGGCGTAAATACATCAGCTAGGTGTTCTGCGAATAAATCAGCCTTTTCTTTTTCACTTCTTGCCCAATTCTGATTTGTTACACCTGATTTTCTGATTGGTGCGATTGGTTGCTTTGGTTTTCTGTTTGATTTTATCGGTCCCCATATTGTGTTATCGTACCTGTTCAAACTGTTTAGATAATTGTAGAATGAATTATCCTTCAGCTCCTTAAGTCTCTCTTTGAGTTTGCTGGTCATCTGATTCAATGCAGTTTTATCCTCAGGCGCATGTGTGTGCTGCCATTTTGATCTTACTCTCCTCTTTGCAGCAATCAATTGTTTAATTTCTAATGGAACAGATTTGTGTGTATTATCTTGTCTAGTCTTCGGAGTACTTTGGATGACTGCCTGTTTCATTGTGTTGATGAATTTATTCTAAAGCTTCATCGATTTCGTCTGGATCTTTCAATCTTAACGAAAGATCAATTTGTTCATCCATTAGGCTGCGGTACTTTTTCCAATTTGTTTTGGAGTTATGTAATCTCGATGTAGATTTTTTGTTGATCGCATATGTGCTTAAGGACGCAATTATAGGAGAGTGGTCAGAGGACAGGTCATAACTGGGATTTACTGTCATATATGTGGAAGATATACCACTGGTTATGAAAAAATCAAGGAGGTCTGGAGTTTTATTAGGATCACTGGGCCAGTATGTAGGTGTTCCAGTAGAGAGGAATATGTAGTTTTTTTCTTGTATCAATTTAGCTAATTCTCTACCTTTGGTAGATGTAAGACGGGAACCCCATAGTATGTGCTTGCTATTAAAATCTCCCCCTACCATGAATCGTGGACCTAATGTATCGAAGAAATCTCTGTAATGGTTGGTTTTCAAGTTATGCTTCGGTGGACAGTATACTGCGGAGATTGTTATTTCATAAGAGGCCATCTTAACTATCAATGAAGTGGCTTGAAGGTATTCTTCTTTATATCCTGGTATTTCATAGTGACTTATGTTATTTTTGATAAGAACTGCTGTTCCAGCATGGGCTTTATTGTCTGGATGATAAGTGCTGTAGGTTATATAATTTGGTACATGGAAGAATGATTTGTCGGTAAAGTGTGTTTCACTTACTAGAAGGATGTCTATGGAGTTATGTTTTAAGAAGATCTCGACTTCATTTTTATGTTGTGGAAGGCCATTGGCATTCCATTGGGCTATTCTGATTAAGTTAATGAATTTTAGTAATTAGTGTTGAAAGCATATTAAGTATCATATTATTTTGCTGGACAAGTTGTTGGAACATGTTTTTAAATTCTGTCAGGAAAGCATTCATATTAATAGGACTGTCTTCACTGGTTTGTCTTGCAGTGGCGGCTCCTCAGGGGAGGCAGAGGAGGCCGTGCCTCCCCTAATTTCACTGCATTCAATTCAATTTTAAATTCGAGTTCAAATGAAAAATAATCACGTTTCTATATCTGTATTATTTCCATCATTGTATCTACTATCCAACTCTCAAATTAATAAACATTTGTTTATTATTCAGCGATGTAAAACATTCATACATTATCCGCAACACAAAATACGTATAGCAGGCAAACCGCTTAGCGGAGGAGGCGAGTCGAGATTCGTTAGCCAGTAACATTTCAAATTCTTCAAGTGAACGGTGCGGGAACCACTCAAAATTCAAGCTGTAGATCACGTGACCGGAGGCCCGACTCCGCAGCCTTCTTTTCGCTTCTACGCGAACGAGCTTAGCCGAAAGTGAACGTACGATCGGCCCGAATCAACCCTGATCATCGTGGACGGCGATCAGCTGTTGTTTTGATTTCCTCCCTTTTTATTAACGAAGTATTAATCCTTTTACAGTGGGTTTTATAAAGCTTGATCGGGCAATCAAATCGTTGATTTTGAATTAAGTCGATGGTTTACCTCAAAAACGAACTGAAAATTGCACAGAAATAATGACATTTCAATTATCACCGTGATCGGAGTTTTATGAAACCCGGCTTTAGCGTGTGGTTTGTAGTTCTGTGAAATTTTTCGGAAAAGTATGTAGGGGTAAGATTCCAATATTTCAGCATGAAAGATGGAAACGGAAAGAAGAAGTGAGAATAATAATACAAGTAGTGAACGCAAGATCCTGTAGAATTTATTTTGAATAATAAATTCAGTAAAATGCCTTACGATGATAAAATTTTCATAACTCAAGTAATTAAGACACCTCGACCAGCAATGTTATTAATTCTATTCATTATCGTTCGTTTTACGTAGAATGGTATAATACATGCCAGTGACTGACAGGAAGCCCAGTTCGAAATAAATTATTTTGTTGGTTGCGTGGTCTTGGGCCTCCTCTGATTGAAATCTCACGAGCCGCCACTGTTGTCTTGATGTATCGTTTCTTCCTGTCAGGATGTCCGAGTATGTTGGGTATTTTTGCTGATTTGTTGTTTGTTGTCTCTTATTTTGATGTTTATCGTTTGGTATTGGTTCTATTGATAAAGGGTTTTTTTGTTGGATGTTTAATCTATTGTTGGCATTACTTGGTTTTTTTGGAAGTGCGTGATAAAATTCACACCCTTTGTAGTTTGCGGGATGGGGTCCATTGCATAGAGCACATTTTGGCTCAGTGCCTTTGATTTTCTTGCAGTTTTGGGTACTATGTTCTCCTCCACATTTGACGCATATGAATGGTCTATTACAATATGTTTTTGTGTGTCCATATTGTTGGCATCTCATGCATTGGGTTAGTCCTCTGACCTTTTTTGGTGGTTCAATCGTCACAATCATATTCTGAATGGCATATATCTTGTATATATCCTTGTTATTTTGAGATGGTTCTAGATCCACAAAAAATAAATTTAGTAGTTCCTTTGTTATCCGACTCCTACCATTGAGGATGTTCCTCACCGTATGTCCCTCCTTGAAGAGTTCTTTCTTGATTTCTTCTACATTTGTTGAATGATGGAGATTTTTGATCACCACTCTGAATGCTCGCTCCTCTTTTAGCTGGTATGTGTGGTGTATTATATTGTTATTCCTCATATGATGAGTCAGTTTCCGATAATTTTCTGCAGTCTGACAATTTATTTTAATGGTATTGTCAGCTAAGGTTTTTGTGGTGAATTGCTCAATTTGCAGAACTTGACTGAAATTGGTAATCATTTCCTTATAATTCGTAACTCCATAGACAAAAATTGGTGGAGGACGTGGAAGTTTGACGTTTGGATCTTCTTCTTTTGTATTGCTTTCTTCTTTTTCTTCATTTAATCTGCTGAATCTGTTGTTTATTGGGATTTCATTATTTTTTGAATTATTTATTTTTCTCTTCTTTGTTGTTCGTTTCATACACTGCCATGAATTACATTCATAGTTGGCGTCAGAGTCACCGCCGAAACCTGCTAAGTCTTCATCACTTGTTGATGACAATCTGTAATAGCTCGATGTTTGTGGATCATCCTGTATATCCATTCTTAAATGACCCGTTTCAGTTTGCGGAATTCTTCCAGCTTCTGGTGTTGACATCATGTGTTGTTTTACGCTATCTGCGTTTATCTTATCCATTTATCATCTGGATTGATAAGGAATACCTTTTTGTGGAATTTTCATTTAATTCTTCTGAATGAATAATGGAAATTTTTATTTTAATTTTCGAAAATATTCCCGTTTGTGGTATGATTTTTGTAAGTTGTTTAGCAATAGCTCGATCAATCCGGGTTTTTGTACCCGGAGTCGGTGGCTGATTACTGATAACACACTTTTTTGAGTAGATAAAGAGAAAATATCAAGAGCTGATGTGAACTCATCTGCTGCCTGATGCGAACTATATTATGTTTGAATGAGTTCGAGAGTTATGCAAAATTTCGTTTGTAAAAAGTAAATCAAAAATATGTAACAAGTTTTCTGATGGTAATACTACATTGAAAAATGCAATAATTTCCAGGAAAAACGTATGACCTTGAAAAATATGAGAGAAATATCCTCCCAGAAGAGATAAAATTCATGAAATTTTCCCGCATAACTTCTCAACAATGAATACCACTAGATTAAACTTTTGCAAATGAATGTATGAATGTTTTTTTTATAATTTTTCAAATTATGTGGGGTCAGCAGTATAACTTGAAGAAACTACTTTTTCTTATACTCTAACTTTCGAGATTTATTTCAATCTGATGAGATTTATAGTTTGTTGTTTATGTTCAGGCAAACTATAAATAAAACATTGGCTTGACTAGATGTTACAGTTGAAAAGGAATTAATACAATACTCACAGAGGTGATTTTCTTGACAAAAAAATGGATTAACATTAATATTTTAATATTGATATCAATCCTTGAGGTTTTAATTTGAATGAATGAAGGTTGTCAAAAATTCAAATTTCTAATATTAAAACATAGATATTCAGAGAATATTATAGCAAATACATTAAAGATTGTTTTAATTCGGAATGAAGATGTGTCTGTTGGTATCATTTCGTTTGTATCAATTTACAGGAACCTAAAACAATTAACAGAAGAACAGATATAGAACACACAAATATTATTTTATTGAAACTTGCTCAAAATTGATAAAAACGAATAATTTCAAAATCTTTTCTGGATACCTATCTATTTTTTAATATTAGAAATTTGAATTTTTCGCAAACTTCATTCAGTCCAATTAAAACGTCAAGATGTTCAATATTAATGTTAATCTTTTTTTGTCAAGAAACTCAACCTCTGTGAGTACTCCATTCATTCCTATTAAACTGTAACATCTAGTCATGCCAATGTTTTATTTAAAGTTCCCCTGAAGATGAGATTAAAATAAATCTTGAAAACTCGAGTAAAAGAAAAAGACGCAAGTGAAATCAGGGTCACTACACGCGGAGTACGTCTCTATTCAGGTACACTTTTTCCATGCTGCAATGTATACAACGCTACTGGACGTGGCGGGTTCGACTCGAGGTGTGACATTGAATTTTGTATGTACAAAGTTTCTTTCAACTTTTCGGATTTCTTTTTTTCTGGAAAGTTTTGCGCTTTCGTTTATTCTTCTCATTCATGAATTCAACGTTTTTTTTTTCGAATTTGTCCCTTTCGAAATTTACTATGTTTACTGCGGTCATAGGCCGGGGGCTCTCTGCCTTCAATTCTTTATTTTGTTCAACGTTCTGCGAAATTGACAAATTCAATCGAACAATTAAATTAAAGAAACACCGTGTTTAGTGAACATACAGCCCCACAATAATATGGTCGATATCCCTCACTACATAAAAAACATAATCACTTCGCATTCTATAGTCTTATTCATTCAACGAGAACGTGATAGCTCCCAAGGATTAATGATTCCAAA
This sequence comes from Propylea japonica, assembly GCA_013421045.1. Lineage (NCBI taxonomy): Eukaryota > Metazoa > Arthropoda > Insecta > Coleoptera > Coccinellidae > Propylea > Propylea japonica. The sequence continues at coordinate 42,026,650 of CM024242.1, read as the reverse complement.
AAAACAATGTTTCAACAACAAAACGACTCCAGATAATTCATCTTCTTCCTCTCGAATAACTTGCACGGGTATTAATTTTGTTTTCGCCGAGAAATTATCATCTATCGTTTCGGTAATATAACGCTGAATACGAAATTTCTTCGTGCACCCAGTGACATCAGAATTAATTTGCCGGGGAAATTAATTTTCGGTTAGGTTAAAATAAATCTCGGCAAACCAGACGTTGCGTTGAGTAGTTCACATGAAAGTAGCGCAAAAGCATTAGGGCCATCTGCGTACGGTACAGTGACGGCTCGTGCCCTCCAGATGGGGGTCGGCCAGACCAAAAGAAACATATATATATATATATATATAACACAGATTTTTTTATTCGCGATTGTAAACTCTTACTTTTTTTTGCCATCACAGCCGCCTCGTCATTGGTTTGTCCGAATAATTTAGTCGCTATTTTAAAATGATTGAAATTGTCTAACAAGTTATTGAAAATATCATTCGCGGTTCAAATTTTACGGACATCGCAAAATCCCCAAAAATCGTTTCGATAATTCACCGTGTCGTCAATATTTGACAGATACATTTAATATCTATTGTCTCGTCTATTCCCCAAGAAGAGTACGTTGCACTGTCTATTTCCTCATAAATTAATTCCCTCGCCGAATCATATAAATCACTCTGTATGGTTCTTGACAAACCAAAAATACCGACGGCGCGGAAGGCTAAACACAATTTTTGAAATCTTTGTCTAAATTCGCGGCGATTAAACGACCTCCTAAAAATTCTCATGATTGTTTCTTGTGTCAATAGGAAAGGGATCATATTCAATAGATGTTTCATAATTTTACTACTTTCCCTAACCTTATCGTCGAAACTTTTTATAAATTTGAGATGAGCACTCGAGCACTGTCCGAACAATTCAAAATATTTTGTTTTCCGACTCACCACACAACCTCCCTTACACGTGCCATTACCTAGTATCTCAAATTTAACAATCAAATAAATTTGTAACAAACTTACGGAAGTAGCCAAATAAATTTTAATAACACTTGGACACTTGTATTACACTGTCGACTTACCCCTTAGAAATACTAACCCCTTTTCAATTCCTTATACATAAGCGAAGATCGCGAAATGCGATTCTAGATGAATCCCCTCTTCTGAGGTACGGCCTGCCGACCTAGCCGCGTATTCTAGACCTTTTGAAATCACGATATTCCTAAAGTTAAGAATACATTAATGATATTTTCATGATCAGAAAATCAGTAACTACTATCGAACGGTACAAAACCGATCTTTCCTGAAATAGTTATAATTAACTATTCATTCGATCAGTGAAAGAACTGTGCAAATTAGCAACTTCTGCTTCGCAGGGTAGGCCTGCCGACCGTGACTATTGGGAAGCGACCTACTATCGATGCGTTGTACCGTTCTACTGAGTGGCCGTATTCTGGACGTATGTCGTAGTATCGCTTCATTTACGTACTGGTAGTACGGCCGAGGGCTGTGGGCCGACCTTGGTGTCACAATTGTAACATTTGTGTTACATTTCAGATCTACTGTTACGGTGTAACGTACAATTCTGAATTGTTAGCTTTCGGTGATGTTACGATATGTTACTATTTATAATTTTGGGTTTGCTACAAAAAGAACAATCGCTAGATGCTTTGGAAATCGAATATTTGGTGAGCCAGAAAGGAAATGTTGGGCGGAATAAGTTATATTTTTCTTTTCTGAGTGGAAATATTAAATATCCAGGCAATTTTAATATCGAAATTGATAATTCAGAATGACTTTGAATGACTCAGAATTATTTTCAATTTCCCGATTATTTTTGGGTCGGCCCGGCCGACCCTGCCGACCCCGACGAGCCGTCACTGGTACGGTACAAATGGCCTAATAATTCACCCAAATCGAATAAAATAGCGGCAACTGGAAAAGCGTGTCGTCGCAAATAATGCAATTCGAATTGATGATATCTAGAATGTAATCAATGATTTATTAATAATTCATTTCGCCGCTTCCTCAGTGCGAAAATAAGTTTTTTCTTCAGCCATAAGAAAATGTTGACATTTTTATACTATTTTCAGGTGCAAAAGCCATAAATTTCCTTACCGTACAAACATTTGCTCATTGCTTAGGAACACTTTTAATCCTAGGATCAAAAACGCTACTTTTAATCCTAGGAGTAAAAGAAATTGCATTTGACGACTACTTGACAATCAATATTCATCAACAATACCAAATATCCCTGACTACCGACTTGCTATCGCTGTTATAATTAGTCGTTGTTCAAATTTATTACCAAATTATTGACAAAATTAAAATAAATTTGGTTTTATTCAAAAATCGTCAATAATTTGGTAATAAATTTGAATCCTTCTAATATAATATACTATTTTTTGTGACAGGAAAAAAATATGACTTTTTACGAAATCACTTTTTTTTCCTGTTAAAAAAGAGTAATTTTGTGAAAGGTTATATTTCTTTCACTATTAAATGGTCGTTTTTCCTGTCACAGAAAAAAATAGTGTATTATACACGGGAAAAATATTAGATTTTAGCTCTCAGTTTTTTGTCTTCCCTCGATTCGCGTAGGGAGACAACAAAACCTCGAGCTAAAATCTAATACTTTTTCCCTTCTATAATAAATAACTATTATTTTTTCATTTGGTTTTTTAACTTTGAACAGAGGGGTAATAATTGAACAGAATGTGAGGTTTTGTTTGATGCAGAATCTCAATGTCCTATTAGATTTTAGATTTTCATTAGAGAATGCCGTACTGTGTGAGGCAAAAAAGTTAGGGTTTATTTGAATGTGGAGGGGTCCTGTATGTGACGCCCTCAATTAGTGATCTCAAAACTAATAGGATATTTGGATTCTGCATTACGAAAATCCCCCGCATATCACATTTTGTTGAATTTTTACCTCTTTGTTCCAAGTTATCAAAAAAACCAAATAAAAAATAAACTTCAGCACCATGTATTTCTTAAACCGAGCGGTTTCAGAGATGTATTCATGAGACTTTTTTTCATATTTTATGGCCCTCTATCGCGTGGCACTATGCATGGTACTTTTTTTCTTGACACTCTGTATAATCTTTAATTATGTGGTAAATATGTCCATTATGCTACAACTCGTAGGGCAAAATAATGCTATATTTCGGATTCGAGCCAATTTTCAGGTTATATGTATATTATTCTTTTAATAGGTGTTTAATCATGAACTTGACAAGCGGATGTAGCGTCTAGATCACAACAGGAGAAATATTTTTTATTTTCCGTGAAATGAATATCTTCAGGAAATATGAGTACTGCAAGCAACCCTTCGATGCCCAATAATACTATCGTATGCTGTACGACTCATAAACGAAACACTTTCAATTGGTGAACGTTTATAGAAACGTTCACCAATTGAAAGTAAATCTCTTTTACTTCAACCCCATCTGTGAAGTACCACTACAAGTACTTTCTAGTACCTTTATCGTCCACCCTTTGTGAGTGCGCTTTAGGGGTACTTCCATGTTTCTTTACCGTTGAATAAAGTTAGTTCTAAGTTGTTGTTCAACGAGTTTGTTTCTTTCCGATCCTCGCCATCTTTCTTTGTGTTATCAAGAGTCACCACGTGCTAGTGAGAAATAATTTTTAACAGGTTATGCGCCCAGACATTCAGATTCCATGATAAATAGGAAGATATTGTGAATTTTGTGATTCGGAATTGTAAAAAATTGTGAAAAACTTTGATTGTTGAATAATTATTTTGATCTCAAACTTAATAGTATTTCATAAATGGCCGTTAACTATATGTCGAGCGTTCCCAGATTACTCGGTCGAGAGAATTACGCGGAGTGGTGTTTCGCTATAGAAAATGTTTTCGTGTTGGAAGGACTGACCGATTGCTTATATGGAAAACAAACCGACACAGTGTTAGTGAGTAAGGCGAAAGCAAAATTAGTTCTTACATTGGACCCTTCAATTTTTGTGCATATCAGGGACAAACAAACGTGTCAAGAAGTGTGGGACACCCTGAAGAAAATGTACGAAGATAACGGCTTTACACGAAAAATTGGCTTGCTTCGAAATTTAATCTCCCAAAATTTAGAAACACGTAGTTAACGAACACTACCAAAACGGAACAAAATCCTAGAAAATTATACATGGCGAGAAACACGACTCGCGGTGCATTGTCCATTACCTTAAAATATGGGAGATTATTGTCAATAAAAGGTTCTTCAAAATGAAGGGTTTTCCAAAAAGAGGTGTTATTTTGAATAGCCCGCTGTTTCTGTAGATTACACGTTTGAAGCTGTCATTTTTTGATATTTGACAAGTAGAAACCACGTCATTAATAAAAATGGAACGATACACGCTTCAAGAACGTATTGAGATCATTAAAATTCACTCAAAAAATGGTGAAAAATGTGGGTCGTCGGAAGCACCTTGTCGGACCGCAATGAAGAAATTGGTGGAAAAATTCGAGCTCTTGCGACAAGTGAAGAATAAAACCCGTTCTTTGGAATTACGCATTCCACAAACGTCATTACACCGTATTTTGCATAAAGATTTGGGTCTTATGGCTTATAAAGTTCAGTTAACACAAGAACTCAAGCCGGCCGATCATCAACAACGACGTGTCTTTGCTGATTGGGTGGTTGAAATGCATGAAAATGATCCGGAATTCCATCGAAAAATCATCTTGAGTGATGAGGCCCATTTCCACCTCGATGGCTTCGTCAACAAGCAAAATTGTCGCATCTGGGGCTCGGAAAACCCAAGAGTTATTGTTGAAAAGCCTCTCTATCCTCAACGTGTGACTGTTTTGTGCGGTTCATGGTCCGGCGGAGTCATTGGACCTTACTTTTCGGAAAATGAGGCTGGAGCAACAGTTACGGTGAATGGATTGCCCTATCGAGAGGATCAATGATTTTTTATGGCCGAAATTGGATAGTACTGATCTGGACAACGTTTACATTCAACAAGACGGCGTAACGTGCCCCACAAGCAACAAAACCATTGGTCTTTTGCGGGAAAGTTTCCGAACCGCGTTATCTCTCGAAGAGCTGATTACAATTGGCCACCGAGATCTTGTGATTTAACACCTTGCGTCTTCGTGAAAGAGAAGGTCTACGCCAATAGCCCAGCGTCGATTCAAACCTCAAAGATGGAATTCGTGAGGCTATCTAGGACAAAGGGCAGTCACCTTGCGATTTGGTTATGGAAAATTTCATTAAAAGGATGTGATCCTGTAAGCGTGGTCGTGGTGGTCATTTGCTTTATGTTATTTTCCACTATTAACGGCATAGCTTTTTCTTCATAATGAAATAAACATCCGATCATTTTTATTGAAAAATGGCATTTTTCTTTTAATATCAAAATAACACCTTTTATTGGAAAACCCCTTATAATCAATAAATGTCAATTATAAAAATCATATATTTATTGAAAAATAAATTTCTTCAAGGGCGCCTTTTGAAAGTTTGCCACAGGCGCTAGAATCGTAGTTCCGGCTCTGTGTACATCTAAATTTACAAATAACTCATCTTGACGTGACGACTGCCTTTTTAAATGGTTATCTAAATGAAACAGTATTCATGATACAACCTGAAGGTTTTAATAAAAGTCAAGATACGAATAAAGTTTTGAAATTAAAAAGAGCCATTTATGGGTTGAAGCAGTCCTCACGAGTGTGGTACGAAAAAGTGGAGGAAATCTTAAAAACTTTAGAATTCGTAAAATCTAAATTTGAACCATGCATATTCATTAAAAAGAAAAATAATTTAATGATAATAATAGCTTTATACGTTGACGATTTCTTCATTTTTTCGAACTGCGATGAGGAAACAAATTAATTAAAGGTAGAACTAGGCTCTAAATTCAAGATCAAGGATTTGGGGGATTTAAAGCATTGTCTAGGTGTAAGAATTAACCATAATAAGATAGAGAATCAAATTAGTATGGACCAAGAACAATACATTGATTCATTGTTATCTAAATTTAAGATGGATGATTGTAAACCTGTGAGCACTCCTATGGAATGCAATTTAAAATTAGAAAAAGGTGAAGGGAAAATATCAACCTTCCTTATCAACAATTAATAGGAGGTTTAATGTACTTATCAGTGCTCACAAGGCCAGATATCTCTTTCGCAGTTAGCTATTTAAGCCAATTCAATAATTGCTTTGACGAAAGTCACTGGAAAGCTGCAAAACGAATTTTACGGTACTTAAAAGGCAGTAAATGTAAAGGCTTGCTTTTTAAGAAGAATGATGAATTTAAGTTAGTAGGTTACGCAGATGCAGACTGGGCAGCGAATTCTGTGGACAGGAAGTCCTACAGCGGTTATTGTTTCAAACTCGCTGGGGCTCTCGTGTCATGGGAGAGCAGGAAACAGTGCTCAGTTGCCCTCTCTAGTACTGAGGCAGAGTATATAGCTATATCCGAAGCCTCAAGAGAAGCGGTATACCTTAAAAATATATTGAATGAGCTACAAGAATACTCTGACTGTATAACATTGTATAATGACAACCAAAGTGCCCAAAAATTATGACTCAATCCTACTTTGCATAAACGATCAAAGCACATCGATATTCGTTACCATTTTGTTAGAGAGATTGTTCATAACAATATTGCAAAAATTGTATTTCTGCCTAGCAATGATATGCCTAAGGACATTCTTACTAATGGTTTGAGTATCGTTAAACACAGTAAGTTCTTAAAATAATTAGGTATATTTGTGTTGAAGTAAAATTTGATTTAGTGGAGGTGTTGAAAGTAAATCTCTTTCACTTCAACCCCATCTGTGAAGTACCACTACAAGTACTTTCTAGTACCTTTATCGTCCACCCTTTGTGAGTGCGCTTTAGGGGTACTTCCATGTTTCTTTACCGTTGAATAAAGTTAGTTCTAAGTTGTTGTTCAACGAGTTTGTTTCTTTCCGATCCTCGCCATCTTTCTTTGTGTTATGAAGAGTCACCACGTGCTAGTGAGAAATAATTTTTAACAAATTGAAACTTCATTGACATCATGTTTCGGGTTTCATCCCATTCTAGAAACTGAATACACAAACACATGAGTTCATAAAATACACATTCATATTTACATTATTCGTTTTGAGGAGTTTCGTGCTCCTGAGCTGTTCCAATGCTTGTGCGCAGCCAATGGCAAGCCGTATTTCGAGCTTTTGAGTTACTCAGGAGCACGAAATATCTCAAAACGAATAGGCTAATTGTAAATTATCAGGTATCAGATGATAAAATCAGATACAGGCCAAAATCAATAAGAAATACCTACCATCAATATTTTTCAATGGTAAAGTGGTTGAGGTGTGTATATAATATAAGTATGTTGTTTGTCCTATATAGGACAAACAGGATGCTCTCTATGGATAAGAATTGACGAACACAAAAGATATAAGTACTGCAAAATGGACCAACAACTGGCTTCCCTGATCGCTGTTTTTCACTCAGTAACTTTATAGATTTCAACGAAACAAACATTTTACATAAAGGTAATAAAGTTCAACGACAAGAGCTTTTCGAACATTTTTGAAATAGCTTGTGTCTTAAAACAGAACCTACTTTTTGTAAACAAGCAACTTGATTTCTGCCTGTCCCCGATTTTATCATCTGTCACCTGAAAATTAAGAATATGAATGTGTATTTCTATTAACTCGTGTTTTGTTATCAGTTTTGAGAATGGGAAGTTATGTACATTCGTTGAAGGCCGTAATAGTGTCTTTGCGGGAACAAATAAGACTCAACTCAATTATCATGTTCAATCGGTCATGATGTTGAGGATCGTATGCAGAGGTGAAACAACTTAGTTATTAATGGCTTACAGAAACTGCCTAGTGGGCAAAGTACAGATTTCAGATTGGCTGAGGATGCTTATAGTGTGGAGAAAGTTCTGAAGACTTTGGACCCGCATTTTTCCATTGATGACCCAATTGCAGTAGTTTGATTTCCTCTTTCTATACAAATTTTCGTGGTCTGAACTAAAAAACTGAACAGTTTTTGTGTTCCGTTAGTATAAATGCGATTTGTGTTGCCGAGACATGGTTGTAGGATACTGTGGGTAAGGCTAAGTTGTTTTCTACTCATTATAACTTTTATAGACATGACCGTAATCTTATTGCAAGGAATTGAACCACTAGCGGTGGAGTAATGTTGGCGGTGCATGAAAAATTTAGCTCAGAACGTATTTACCCAACAACTGTAGAAGGACTTGATCCTTGTATATAGGTATATATATTCTTTTGAATTGAGAGCTAACAAAATACAATACACGAAACAAAAAAGTCCCTAGCTGAGGTTGGTGAAAAACGGGGTACCATAGTATTCTGTCGTATGATACCAGAGCACAGGGAAAAACCTCAGTAGAAAAAACCCTGCCTCGCCGTTTTTACAAAATTGAAACTTAAAACTATTCAAATAAATACCTTCAATATTCAGATACAAAATACGTAATTCTTGCCCTTGGGCCAGGAGGGTGTTTTAAACCAGGTCTGGCGTTCCAAGTGATGATTTTCGAATCTTCTGTTCTTCTAAGACCGCTACAGGACCCTACTGAAGGGTAATCACCTCCCATAGATTCAAATAGTGGTATTTCATCTTAAATATCGAATTTAATTTCGGAATAATGATAAAAAACGTGTGACAAACTTATGTTTTTTAAATATCAATAAATATTTACATATTTTTGTGTTTTGATTATTTCTGAATTCATTACAGTGTTTGAATGCATAATTTACAACAAAGATGGTTTGATCGATGATTTCAATATAATGTGTGTCTGTGGACAGTAGAAGCACAGCTATAGAGCGTTCGCCAGAACTCTTGATTTGAGACAACTCAACGATATTGCGAGTGAGATTCGTAAAATGCTTGACTTATTGTTGTCTATTTTGAATTTCAATGTGCGAAATGGTCAGCTATCTGCCGCGCGTGTTGACCCTCACTACATACCGGGGTGTCAATTTTCGGGATCACTCGTTCGACGAACGAATACGTATTTTGGGCGTAGATTTTTGAAAATTGAAATGAGTATATCCGTTAGAAATGAACGTATACTTTCGTCAGAAGTAGTTTTTGACGATATGCTCGAAAATATCGTATATAATTATTACAATTCCCAAAAATCTACTCTCAAAATATCACGAACGTATACGCTCGTTGAACGAGTGATCCCGAGAATTGACACCCTAGTCTAAGAACTAGCAACGTTTTTGAGAGAGAATTTCAGGTAGGCCAGTTTTTTGATATGCTATCTCTCTCAGTCTCCCGGACGTCATACGGGCTATCTGGCTAGCGGTTTTTTTCCTTTTTATGATTTTTATTGAAATTTTTGCAACATAAAATAGTTATTGCCAGACATTTTTATTGTTGTTTAAACTGTGCCCGACACTTATTTTGAATAGAAAAATTTTTTTTTCGAATTATTTCAGTAAGGCTGAAATTTTAATATGGTGTTACTTAAATATCTAAAAACCCAAAACTAATTTGCCAGACAGTAATTCGATTGTTAAACCTTCAGCCAGACCGATCTGAAAGTGATAAGTGATTGGGCAATCTCGTGTTAGTTACGCAAGCGAGATAAACGACAGTAGCTCTTTGTATTCAAGATTGCGTCAGTTCAGTCACATTTGCGTATTCGTTGCCGTTGTTTTTAATGTTTTTAACGAAATTGTCTTACAATGTCGAGTAAAAAATTTAAATGTGTTTTTTGTAAATACAGAAATGGAAAAATAATAACTTCTGTTGAAGATAAATTTAAAAAGTGTACAAATACGTGTAAATTTTAAACTTAAATATGATAATATACAGATACCAGAGCAAATTAATGGCATCGATGGATATCACAAAAATTGTAACAGCAGTTTTACTGTTCTTATGGCAAAATATCGAAATTTATCTGAGTTTAATTTCTCGTCAACAGTAGATCTTCCCAGCACATCTAGTTAAACTCCGATATCAAATATCTGCAAATTTCAGGAGGGTTGAAATGACTGAAACTCAAATTTTTTTTACAAGTTTCCACGTCCAGCGGACTGATTTTTCACCAACGTACAGCCAGCGGACGATTTTTTTGTTCGAATAATTATACAAACTACCATCTCTGTAAATTTCAGCAGGGTTAAAATGACTGAAACTCGATATTTTTTTACGTGTTTTCGTTGCTCCCGTTGGCAAACCCACCACTGGTGCGCCAGCTGAGTGCTATAAGACAAATACAAATTAAGCTACATATATACAAATTATTGCCAGGGTTAAAATTGGTCACCAAAAACTACCACTGGCTCCTGGGCTAATACTCCAGTAGATGTTGGCAAAATACTGCCAGATAATACGTCTAAAAATTCAGATACAGAAGTTATTATCCAAGAAATTGAGACTGCTAATGCAATTATTGAGATTGATAGTGTGGTAAATATAGAAACAAATTTAAATGTCGAACGACTTTGTTTTTCTGTGGAAAAGATCGCAAGCAAGCAAAAGGTAAACAACAAACTTTACACTTCTCAAATGACAGCAGTGATGAAGATGATGATTATCAAAATACTTCAACTTTTTGTGATACAGATATGGATTAAAAAATCTCACTTCAATTTTTATGCAATCATCCAATTATTGTTTTTTTTTCATACTTCATAATTCATAAATTATTATGTCGATACCGTATTAATCCTAATATTAATTCAATAGTTTTTAATCCTTTCTCTGTAATTTATTCGACAACTATTTATAGACCAAGCAAAGTGATACCACATCACTTATCACTGCTAGATCGGTCTGGCTGAAGGTTTAACAATCGAATTACTGTCTGGCAAATTAGTTTTGGGTTTTTAGATATTTAAGTAACATCATATTAAAATTTTAGCCATACTGAAATATTTCGAAAAAAAATTTTTTTTATTCAAAATTAGTGTCTGGCACAGCTTAAACAACAGTAAAAATATCTGGCAATAACAAATTTACGTTGCAAAAATTTCAATAAAAATAATAAAAAGAAAATAAAACTTTCCGATATTATTTGAAAAATTGATATTTTACCTGTACAGGTACGGTGCGCACTAATGAACGCAACCACTACCGCCAGCCAGATAGCCCGTATGACGTCCGGGAGACTGAGAGAGATAGCATATCAAAAAACTGGCTTACCTGAAATTCTTGTTTTTTTGACGTTGCTAGCTCTCGTACTACCCGGTTCACCTCAGTTTATATGGTGTGAAAGAGAACAAAAGGCATCCCTCATTTAATTAAAATATAATATTTCTAATTTACCTGCAGAAATTTTCAATCGATTGATACTTGAGGCTTTTGATCACTCGGGGAAAGCTTGCAGTGCACTATACACTGCATTTCCAAAAAAGTAGTCAACAAACGCCATTTACCCTTATGGTTTACAACGGAAATTATTAACCATAGACATCTAAAAAAAATACTCAAGAACTTCAAAAACTAAATTTCACCACAATAGATACAGGTCCTCGCTTAGTATCGTCAAATCCGAAATAAATCACACATATCATGATTTACTTTTGAGACCATGCAAGGCATTCATGCAGGCCAGAAAAAGTTCGTCCAGATCAGCAGGGCGTGTGCGGAATGATGAATAAAGCAATGAGAATCCGCAGGAGATAGTGAATGCTTTCGCGGGGTATTACCACACTGAAAAAAAATCTACATTGTATCCAAGGCAAGTTCTCTTGACTGCAAGCTAACATTAACTCTTATATCCGAAAAAATAACTCTACACCTTATTCTTATACCTAAATGTACCTCACATCTGTTTCCATGAAAAATAAAATTGATTGAAGTAATTTTCGTTACACAATCTGAAAATACTTCAGTTAAGAATAAGTCTCATTGAAATTCTTATAAAAAAGCTTTCAATCTGAGTTTCTTATTGAATTATTTATACTCCAAATAAGTATAACAATAAAAAAAGCTGCACTTTAAACATGAATAGGTATGTTTCAAAAAAACCCTTGTAGCATTTGTATCAAATTATCTCTCTACCCAAGGTTAAGATAAGAATACCCCAATTAGGTATACTCTTTCTCTGAGCATCTTTAATATACATTGTAAAACAACAATCAATAGGGTTTAAATAAGAATATATAGACAATGAAAGCAGAGAATAATATTAATTGTATCCATGCATAGCTATTACCACCACTTAACGAAGTGTTGCTCCTCTCTGAGTATGAACAGAAACAAATCGCCATCTCGAGGGAACCGAACGAACATTTTTCGTGAAAATATATAGAATTAAAACGAAACTCTGGTTTTATCGGAAATTGATTTTCATTTTTTTGAAAATCATTTCATTTCGGTACAAGCATAGCAAAATTCGTATAGCTGATCTCAACATAATCTTTAGAAATATGACATTGAGAATCTGTTTGCTGCAATGAAGAATTGATGCGTTTTCAACTGGAATTGGATCATATTTTTTATGTTCCAACCAAAATAGTTTTCGTTGTCGCGGCACTGCTTCCCGATCACCGCCCCTTAGTCTTTCCCGAAAAACTGTGGATGGTTCAGTATTCATTGTTTTTTGCGATATTTCGACGGCGCTCCAAAAATTTGTTTCTCTAGATTTGGATCACATTTTTCATTTTTCAACGAAAAAAGTTTTCGTTGTCGTGGTACCGCCATGCGCTCGAGATCAGTAGCCTTCGAACTTCTCAAAAAACCCTGACTGTGTCAGTTTCCAACTCCTTTACTTTACGTCTCGCTATAAACTTCACACCTCTACCTAACAACCACGAAACACAAACACCGGTATGCCGACGCGCATCGAGAGTGACGTCACTGGAAACATTTCCATAGCATTTGCGTGATTGAAGAGAGAGAGAATTGATTAGAATTTGTTCCTAAATTCTCCCAATGACGTAGATGCTCGCGCCGGACGAGTTTAGACCACGAATCTGGCATACCGGTGTTTGTGTATCGTGCTAACAACTAAATATATCTGACAAACACTGTGCGCATTCATCGCATGCGTGCACTCTATTTCCTTTTCGACAGACGTCAGAAACCGTGGCCAGAAAAGTGTGGTCAAGTTCACGTAAAGAGCAAGTTGGGCAGTCTTCTCATCCCCGTTGTTCATGCTCCTTCTGTATATGCCTTCAAGATTGAAAAATATGTACTTCTGTTAGCCCGCCATGGAGGACGCTTATGTTCAACCTACAGTTGGAATGTTTACTGCTTTTATTGTATATTTTTATGTGTTTGTAACATCGATTATGGATGCTTACCAACCACTATGCTTTTTTTATACTTTTTAGAGAGTTAATTTGTCAAACCTCAACTCTTGTTTTTGACCGCTCGTTCTACACAAACGAGTGCTATTTCGTTTTCCCCAAATGTCTGTAATTTTCGAATTCAGAGCTGCAAATGTTTTCAAACGATAGGGTTCGACTAAATGATGACGAATCCATGGTTAAATTCGATTCTGTCCGTAGCGCCGACCGCCAGGGCGTCAGTTAGCACAACAACTTTCGAAGGGATTGTTCTAGAGACTTCAAATTTTCAGGGTGAGTTTGGTTCCCAAAATGTTCAGTTCTTCAACCAGTGCAAAGAGAACCATGTAAGTTGTAACGTGGTTTTCTCGGCGAAACTTACCTCGAGCGCCAGCTATTCTTTTTTCTAATAAGGGAGAATAGCAAACCTACCAGGGCAGCTGCTAGTCAGAGACAGAGTTCGTCGTTATCTAAGATATTAGCGATAACAGAGAAAATCAGAAATAGAGCAAATTTACACAGTTTATTCAAATAGCGAAAAAAAATAGTTATACAAAAATACAGTGAAATAAGACGCTATATGAAATCAATACAAAATATAAGATTGGTCAGTTTTGTCTGACTGCGAGCACTTTCATAAGAAACAAATATTTTCCCGGTACGAGTCAGCCAGAATAGAAAGTAAGTTAAATTTAAACGGTGAATTCAAATATATGATAATATCAGGAAAACAGGAATAAAAGGGGTCAGTATAAGAGTGCACAACGGTTATACTTGTCCGATATTCTTTCAGTCCTAGAATTCACCACGTAGTCTACCACTTTGCTTGTTTCTCGTATAAACAGGTTGGGTTTGGCCAGGTGAAATTAGAGGGTTGAACAGGATATGTCGAACTTGCTACAGCATTGGTTCGGTTATGCCTTTCGTCTGACCATGGGTATACACGCCATGAGGGACAGACTAACTACAGGCACTAAGGATCGGGACAGAGCAGGAATATTATTCGGTTGAACGTACTATAGTAGTGGTTCGCCTGAGCCCTTCGGTCTGACCATGAGTTCACCATGAAAGACAGACTAACTACGGGCACCTGGACAAACTAGGAAAGGTATGTTACGGAATCTGACGGAACAGCTATTTTAGGTAGACTCAACGAGGATTAAAAATAGGACTGTAGTAAATCGGCTTGGTACTTACAATTCAGTTGCACTAGCACTCACTTTGAAGCAAAATGAAAATGATAAAATTCGGAAGCTTAGGAAAATCTAGAAAACGTTTAGCGCAGAAAATAATTCAGAACTAATTTAATTAAAAAGGTATACTTCTGAAACAGAAATAATTCGGAACTAATTTAATAAGGTATGCGTCTAAAACAGAAAATAATTTGAAACTCATTTAAAAGCAGAAAATATTTAACTCAAGCAAAACTGATTCGAAACTAATTACCGACGTAGGGAAACCCCGCCTTTTATAATCTTCCGGAGGGCGGTGGAAAAGGTAGGCGCAGAAACGTTAAAATTTGCAGGAGAGTACCTCGGTAAAACATCCTAAAACTGGCTTATCGTACGTATATGCAAAAAACGGCGTTTTCGGCGATCGGCGTTGTTCTTGCGGACGGTTCTACGATGTTTTCTGTATGAAAAACAAAATCAATCTCTAAATGTTCGGTTTTTTCGATTGTTTTGAATTAATTCTGAACGGAATGAAAATTCACGAATTTAAAATGAAAACTCGGATAAATTATTTTAAAATGAAGATCAATTTCTCAGTTATAAAATTGAACTTCATTACAAAGTATCAAATGAAATATTGAAAACAAGAAAATTGAGTGGAAATATCAATTGAAATATTGAAAAGGAGAAACTTGATATTTCCATAAAAAGGGATCGGATCAAAATGAAATTTTTCTTATGAATAAACAGTGAATGTTCATGCAAAAGTTTGTGCTTTTAGAGTCAACAGAACCATAGAAAATTTCATATGAAATATTGAAAAGAAGAATCTCTATCATAACAGGATAACAAGTTCAAGTGAAATTTAGGTTGTTAATCAAGACTGATATACTGAATCATGGTACATTTCAAGAGGAAGAAATTTAAGGAAGCCAAGACTTTTGTCGATGTGTGCGTCTTGGGGCGAAAATTTCTATTTTGTTGCATCAGATTTTTCCTGAAAACGGCCCTGAAAGTCTCCCGATCTCACGTTCCATTACTGGAAGTCAATATTTCCCGTCACATCTTATCCCGTCGCTTTTCTTCCGCAATATCAATCCCAAACACCAGGAGGCGATGGTCATATCGGTCTCTGAGTATCGCGGATGCTCTCTTAGATGACCCTAGGGAGAACAGACAACGACGCTGCTGGCGTTTACACGTACGCCATTATCGTTTCGATGGACGTCCATTCTGTTTTAAAACATATATATCGTTATTTTTGCGGCATATCGAGATACGAAGACGAACAGCTTCCATGTTGTTTTAGTACTTTCATGAGTGTATAAATGATATGAAGTTGATGGTCTTTGGTTTATAAAGGTTCTCTCAGACGAAGAAGAAAAAGTTATGACCACAAAGAAGTAGCTATTTTATTGAAGATAAGGAAAATATTGGTTTATTTTGGTTTGCAAAATAAAGCTTCGTTATAAGGTACGTACATCATGTATTCCATCTAAAATCAATATCAATTTTATGTTATATCATGGATATGGTTTCTGAAGCCAATGCTCGTCTTTTGGTGTTGTTATATTATCAGTGTATTCAATAAGTCCGTTAATATTCAATTTTATAATGGACCAAATAAAACATCGTGTCAAGAATTCAGGAATGAGATACAAACTGAGCACAGGGGCTATAAAGATTGTTTGCCAAAGTCAATAATTTATTTATTTATTTTTATTTTTTATATAATGTCAACGAAACAATGGCTATATCGAAGAACCTTTTTACAAAATTTTAAAAAAAGGTAAATTTTTGTACTAATGATTTGCTAACACAAATATACAGCAACGTGAAATGGAAAACAATTCCATGCAAACATGAAAACAAATTCAGCATCAGAAAAATGGATTATCATTATAAATATCGATTAACAATCGACCCTAGCTCCTTCTTGAATATTCTCAAATTATTAGTATGCAGCACAGCAGTGAACACAACAATTTTGTTTCACTATATTTTCGCCTCCTTATCACCGTCAATCTAACAGTGCAGCACAGGTTTCAGTAAAAACTGCCAAAAATGCGTTGAAAAATGTTTGCACGACAACAGAAGCAACGACTCAGATCCAATTTTATGCAACTTCTGGAAAGAATATAAAATTCAGCACGAAATTCACATAAAAATCAAAAACTTCATTGAAAAAACTTCATTTGAAGTAGAAAAAGAGGTGTTGGTAAGAAATAACAAAAGTAATAAACAATTTTAGGTCAGAGGAATTGTACACTGTAAATTAGGAAGAAGAAGTTACCTTACCTCATTTGAATAATAAATTGTGTAGTATAGGGAAGAATTTCGAAGTGGGCGACATCTATTATTAATCGTTCGAAATACTAGAAGTGTGAACAACAAACTATTCTATGCGTTTATATGGGTGAAGTGTGAGGTTTTCATATAATTTTTAGTCGTTTCGGTTGAAAGTGATATATTTTGAAGTTATTTTATGAACAATAATTGTTTCAAATAGACTTAAAATCTAAGAATGCAGCGGATTGTTAGAGGTAATGATGAGATAAGATCACGCAAAATGTGCTCAGTTCCGCAATGCTCATCATATGGTACTTCCGATATTTCCCTACATAAATTCCCTTTAAATCCCAAGGAAGTCAAGAAATGGCAGCAAATCTTGAAGATAGGGAAGCCTATCTCCAAGTACATGTTTGTTTGCAGCAAGCACTTTCTGAAAGAGGATTTTTTTTGTGGTAAGTTCAATAATTTTTCACGTAGGTACCTGAATGTTATTTTTAATATGACATTCTCTTCACTTTAATCTACATTTTTTTTTACTATTTAATATATAGTTACCCCGACAACACAGAAGAAGCGTTTAAAAAAAGGATCCTTTCCTAGCCAGAACCTTCCAGTAACGAGTTATCAATATAAAACTATAAAGGATAGAAGTGATGACGTTGGTAAGGAGGAATCCAAAACAATTACTTTCATTATGATTATATATTTGATTTATTTCAGGCGCAGGCAAAAATCGAATGAAATAGAGCTGCATTCAGATGAAAATGAGCAAGTGGAGTTATCCATAGAACATGATGATGATACTCAACATTTGGATGGAAATGAACATGATAATGATAATAATCTTGGTGAAACAAGTTCAACTAAACACCCAAAAACTTGTTATCATACTCCGCTTACCCATGTGTTCAACGAGGATAAATCTACACAAACTGACTTCTGTGATTTCTTTGAACTTCCACAAATTCTCAATACAGATGAAAAGCTCAGCCATTTCACAGGTGATATATCTTTTCCACCTATTTGTGATGTGTTTCATTACATACTTATTTCTTTTCAGGTGTGTCTAACAAAGTAATAGATACATATGTTACTTGTACCGAACAAGTCGCAGCACATAATGATGTTTATGAGGACAATATGAAATTATGGGTGATTCTTGTCTTCTGTAAATTGAAGACAAATTTGTCATTTGCTTGCTTGGCAGTATTATTTGGAATCAGTAATGCAACATGTTCAAGAATGTTTTATAAAATCCTAAACCTTTTAGCGGTCAGCATCAAGCCAGCCATTTACTGGCCAACAAAAGAAGAAATATTAGATAATATGCCAAAATGTTTCTCTTCGTTCAGGAATACTAGAGTTGTATTGGACTGCACAGAAGTGAGAGTACAAAATTTGAAGTGTTTAAACTGCAGAATTATGTCTTATTCTCACTATAAAAAAATGCATACCATGAAATTTTTGATAGGAACTACCCCATCAGGAATAATTTCTTACATCAGTCCAGCTTATGGGGGACGAGCTTCTGATAAATCCATATTTAATAATGAAAATCTCATCACAAAACTGGATCCATCTGATGCTATCATGGTAGACAAGGGAGTTCTCATAGAAGAAGAATGTCAAAGCCATTATGTCAAATTGATTCGTCCACCTTTTCTTAGAAAGAAAAATCAATTATCCAAAGAGGAATCAATTTCAACTGCAAAAATATCTAGGGCAAGGGTGCACGTAGAGAGAGCTATACAAAGATTAAAAAACTTTGCAATTTTAAATGATGAAATTGACTGGTATCTAATACCATATATTGATGACATAATGACTGTAATTGCTGCCACTGTAAATATGTCGCGTCCTATATTGGCAGATACGAAATTTTAATCTGCCCCAAAAACATACTTTTGGTGTATTATTTAGCCTATTCGTTTTGACATATTTCGTCATTGGTTGCGCAAAAGCACTGGAACAGCTCAGGAGCTCAAAACTCTTCAAAACGAATACTAAAATGGTTTAACAGAAAACTGACTGATTACTTGCTAACTATAGTCCGTTCAAATACAAGAAGGAGCTTTGTAAACAAACAGAATCGTCTGGTTTGCGCACAATAAAGCTTGTATTGGTCAATCGCCCGGATCATACTCAGAACAGACTGTGGATGGTACTGGATAGAGAAAATCTTTTGACAGTGTGGAACCTCCGAATGGAATAAATGGGAGCCTGTATATATTCCATTTAGATGTGCTGTAAGAATTGCATTCGTATAATAATATTCATTTGAAACTGAACGATTGTATGAAATCTCCTCGATTCGACTCTGGAAGGAAAGTACCTATCAAAAGGCCCTCCTACAGCTGCGCAAAACTTGTTATTGCTTCTTACATTTTAACAGCATATAGTTGCTGTTTTTTTGTGTTATGTTTTGTAAAATTAACTTTGTTTCATCATTTAAAATGTATTTTGGATATATACTTATGTGTTTTTCATATTAAAAGTGAATGTAAATGTAAATTTAAAAAAAAATAGTTATTTTCAACTAAATAAACGATTTATATTATTCTTGCTATAATACTTTATGGATCAATGAATAACTGGTCCAATTGATCTGAAATCGTTACCATATTTTTGTATTTTGTGTAGGTATTTATTATCTCTGATGTATTTATATTACATTTTCTCATTTAGTCTGCATAGAATAGATGACAAAAAAAATATGAAAACCAAAATATTTTATTCTTATTGCATGAAGTCTTTCTAATTACAAGGAAGGAGATTACAGTGAAGGAGAAAGATTTCATTCAGCACTGCAGAGGAACGACTTGGATGTGATAATTATTATCACATCTCCCTATTATTTATTTAAACAGTAAAAATGTATCATTTTACTGAAATATTTTTCAGTTATAGTTTTAATCAATTTCTCAGAAAATTCTGGATTGAATTTCACTTCAACTTCCAGGTAGGATTTTTCGAAAGACGAGTAGATTAGTAGAATAGTTTTTGGCAAATTAAGCAGTGACATCCCTAACTGCACTTGTCCATAATAAGGATGCTTCATTTTCAATTCAACCTTCGAATTTTTGATTTCTAGAAAATCATAAGATTCTGGGAAAACTTCTGGGCCATGACTTTTGCCTAAAAATGGGAAATATAATATTTATGTAATAATATTTATTCTAATAAATCAGATATTTTTTTAAAAAAAAAATATTACCAATATATGGACATTTCATCTCCAATAATTTTACTGGAATCATTCCATCCATAATCACCCCATCTGGTGAAAATCCTAACCAAGGAAAAAACTTGAAATTATAAATGAGGGCCTTATAATTTTATTATTTTTGCTCTTGAATAATTCCATAGCTTCTTTCTCCATTTCCATTCCATATTCTGTAAATTTATTCGTAAAGCCTTTAGGAAAAAAATGTTTCAATGACTTCACTTCCCAGTCAGCATCAGAAACATTTCTTATTTCTCCATAGGTGAATATCGAGTACCAAGTAGAACCTGTAAATTTAAGATATTCATTCAAAAAGAATTGAGAGAAGCATCTATATCATCTATCTATAGTTATAACCTGTTGTATCTTGTGTCACTTGATATAATAAAAGAATAATATTTTCAATGTATTTATTAGATTTTCTAAATAATCGAATACACTCTAACGGCTACCTGATATGAACAGAACTAAAATGAACATGTGTAAGAAAAAGATACATACATAAAAAGAACATAATATCGAAATATGTCGATATATAACAATTCCTCCCCTGTTTATAATAATTACTTACTAGATATAAATAAGTACATAAATTATTTACAATAAGATGTAATATCATTTCAATTATATACAACTTTATTTACCAATGAAAAATAATAAATCAATGCATTTATCTTCATCAATAATTCATTCCAAATCTTTATAATACAATTATACATACATATACACACAATAAATTCAAATATTTTTCATATGTTATTTCATTTCTTTAATTCGCGTGGATCGTCTAGGAATATCTAGCGATAAGCCACTCGACTCTGATTCATTATGAATATTATTCAATGAATTATTTTCTTATTTTATCATCTGGTCCACATGTCTTTTATAAATTAAACCTGAATCTGTTTCAATACGAAATGTGACTGGACTCAATTGATGAATTATTATTCCTTTCACTCGTTTATTTCGAGATGAAGTTGAAAAATCATCGACCATAACAATATCTCCCACCTCGAAATTTCTTTCCGCAGAATTGAATTTAGTATGGGATGTTTTAAACTGATAAATGTCAATATTATCTAAATGATTTGGTTTAAGAAGATCAAATCTTGTTTTTATCTCTCTTCCATACATTAGAAAACTTGGTGATTTTCCTGTCGCAGAATGTTCAATTCTTCTATAGTCGAATAAAAACAAATCAATTGCGTATTTAATATTTCTTCCAGATTTCAAAATTTTACCAACTTTATCCTTAAAAGTTCCTACAAAATTTTCCGCAGCACCATTGGTTGCTGGATGTTTCGGAGAAGAAACAGTGTGTAAAATATTATTACTAGATAAAAAGTTTTTGAAAATTTCACTAGTGAATTGCGGACCTCCGTCTGTAACTACATGATTGCACAATCCGAATCTTACGAAAAGTTCTTTGAAATATTCAACCACTTTTTCAGCTTTTGTGTTCATGCCGATATCATGAACTTCTGGCCATTTTGTATAATTATGCGTCTACTACCACTAAAATCATTCGTCCATTCCATGGCCCCAAAAAATCAACATGGATACGAGACCATGCTCTGTTAGGATAAGGCCAATGAGCAATAGAATTTTTTTTCGGATTTTTCCTATTCGCAACACAAATCTCGCAACTATTACCAACTTCTTCTATTTCAGAATCTAGCTTTGGCCACCAAAAATAAGACCTGGCTAGCTGTTTCATTTTACATATTCCTAAATGTGAAATATGTAATTGTTTTAAAATTTTACATTGAAGAGATTTCAGGATTACTATTCTTATGCCCCAAAACAAACATCCTTTATCCAAATTTAGTTCATTTCTTCTGTAAAAAAATCTTTTCTCAAAATCAGATAATTCTTTATGATTTGCTGGCCAGTTACCTGAGACAAATTGAACAATTGTTCGTAAGCTTTCATCTTTTTTTGTTTCTTGCATTACACGTTTGAAATTCAATGTATTCATACCTTCCGCTATGTAATTAATCACTGAATATTCCGAATCAAAAACTGGAGTTTGATCGTTGATTGGAAGTCTAGATAATGCATCACAATTTCCGTTAGCTGTAGTTTTAATGATTTCTATTTTGTACTTAAATGAAGATAAGAAATAAGCCCATCGTTGCAAACGGTTTTGAATCATATTATTTCCATTATTATTACAGCCAAAAATAAATTTCAATGGTTCATGATATGATTTTAAAATAATTTCATTTCCGCATAAGTACTGATAAAATTTTCTGAAACCAAAAATTATTGCTGCTGCTTCTTTATCGATGATTGCCCTATGACGTTCGTTAAATGGAATTATTTTAGAAGCGAATGCAATAGGTCGTTCTGAACCATCTTTATACCTATGTGATAAAATCGCTGAAAGTCCGAAATCTGAAGCATCGCATGCCAAAACTAACTTTTCTTGGGGATTATATAAAGCTAAAACTTTCGGAGACGTTATTTCCTTTTTGACCCAAATAAATGCAGCCTCGCATTCTTCTGACCAACTCCAAGGTGTGTTTTTATTCAACAAATCATAAAAGCATTTAAAATTTTGTGCTCTATTTTTCAAATGAGAATCATAATAATCAACTACTTAATCCCAAAAAAGATTTTAACGTGGCAAATTAAGAATTGCTTTCGTTTTACTAGGAGAGGGATGTAACCCTTTTTCATTCAATAGGTATCCCAGAATTTCCAACTCATTTCGGAATAAATCACATTTTTGAGCATTTACTTTTAATCCAGCTTCTGCTAATCTAGCGAAAACCTGTGTCAAAATATTTAAGTGTTCTTCATCAGTTCTACCGGTGCAGTATATTTTATCTATATAAATTTTAACAAATGGAATTCCTTTCAAAATATCTGAAATTATTTCCTGACATTCGCCTGGACTCGATGAAATTCCCTCAGGAAGTTTTTTATATCGAAACAAACCGTCATCTGTAATAATTGTTAAGGCATTACGTGATTTTTCATCAACCGGAAATTGCATGAAAGCGTGTGCTAAGTCAATTTGTGACCACTTTTGATCACCTTGAAGATTAGCAAAAATTTCTTCTTTAGTTGGCACAGGTGCTCTCTTAATAACGAGTGACGGATTCACAGTTAGTTTGAAATTTCCACAAATACGTACACAACCATTTGATTTCAATACAGGAACTATGGGTGTTGCCCATTCACTCACAGTTACTGGTTCAAGATTATCTAAACTTATCAAACGCTTAATTTCATCTGATATTTTGGATTTTAAAGCAAATGGAACTCTGTAAGGCTTTAATTGAACTGGTTCAGTTCCTTCCTTAAATTTTAATTCAATATTTTTTCCTGTAAATTTACCTTGACCTTCTGAAAACAGTATTGGAAATTTTTCTTTCATAGTCATCATCACAGAATCATGATTAAAATATAGAAATATAGTATTACCATTTTTAGAAATGTTCAAGGGCCATAAATCAAAATTTTTTAACCAACATCTACCTATCAAAGACGGACCTGACCCTGGTAAAACATAGCACTTTAAATTACTAATTATTAAACCATTAAAATCACAATTCAAGTTATTCAACATACCTAAAGGTTTCAAATTATGCTTTCCATAAGTCATTAAAATTAAATCAGACCTAACTAATTTTTCATCTGGAAAAATATAATTTTTCGTATGTTCAGATATAGCACTAATGTATGAGCCTGTATCAACTAACATTTTGAAGGGTACATTATTTAACTTTAAATCAACAAACATAGGCTCTGCGGTTACATCATTTTTGTTTATGAAATTTATATTGAAAAAGTCATAATTATATTTTCTTTCACAGTTATTTTCAGTTTCATCATTTTTATTTTGAATTAAATGAATATTTTTTTCATTAGATTTTGAATTTCCATCAAACTTACGTCCACTGTTCACTTTTTTCCAACAAGCGTTCACTAAATGACCTTTTACATTACAAAATGTACATTTTTGAAATCTATACCTACATTTGTTTGCGTAATGATTATTCTTAAGACCGCAACAAAAACAAGAAAACTCATTTTTATTTGAATGATAATCATTTGTTGTTGTTTTGATACCACCTTGACATCTGTTTTGTTTCTGTCTTGTTCCCTCGGCAAATTCAAACTTCTTCTTCGGTCTTTGTCGATTACGACGAAGAAAATTCACGTCGGCGCTAGCATCTCCCATCGGTGAAGAGTTGCGCACAGCGTCTTTTTCTGGAGATTCCCGTGCTACTGCGATTTTAACTGCTTCTGTGAAATTCAATTTCTCTTGACGAAAAAGTTCCACTTTCGTATTTGAATCTCTGATACCATTTACGAATTGATCTCGAAGTGAAGTATCCAGATTTTCAAAATTACAATTTATTGACAATCGCTTTAATCTTACAACAAAATCACTCACAGGTTCATTAGGAGCTTGTTTTGTTGAATTGAATTTATTTCTTTCAGAAATTTCTGATGGCTTGGGTTGTAGATGATTTGAAACTAACTTTATTATTTCTTCATATTGAAGGTCTTTTGGTTTTCCTGGTAAAGCAAGTGACCTGACTAACGAATACGTATTTTTGCATACTTTTGTCAACAATTCCGCTGCCTGTTTCTTCTCGTCGATATCATTTGCCATGAAATAAAGTTCCAAACGTTCAATAAATGTTTTCCAATCATCCTGATGTAGTTGAAATTCAATTTTACAGTTGGAAGCCATTTTCTTTTTAGTGAAGAAAAATGTTCTCTTAGGGATGATTTCGTTAATTTGTTTATCCAACACGAGTCACTAATGGTTTTCTCTCTAGCGATGTTTGTCAAACACTCACGTAAAGATTCCACTTTCTACGTGTTGTCCACTTTTTCACCTAACACTTGTAATTGTTCCAATAATTCACTTTTTGTTAAGCGATACACCCATGAAACACCAATTGTCAACATTTCAACATCCTCGTCGCCAAATTGTTGTATCTTATGTCACTTGATATAATAAAAGAATAATATTTTCAATCTATTTATTAGATTTTCTAAATAATCGAATACACTCTAACGGCTACCTGATATGAACTGAACTAAAATGAACATGTGTAAGAAAAAGATACATACATAAAAAGAACATAATATCGAAATATGTCGATATATAACATAACCCAATGAAAAGCATTAAGTATAATAAAATATCTCGATGGCTGTACTCACCTGTTAATCTCATTTTTCTTTCATTCAACCATGAAACTGAGCCTTGTTCATGCTTTGTTGCCACTTCTAATAGATCTGACTTCCATAAGGTTTCCAAAATTGATTTGCAGCACGGCTTCAGCTGAAAATCTTCCAAATCAATTTCTTTTTGAAGTTTCTGCAAAAACTCGCTCTGTTTTATGTGAGACAAAACATCTTGCATAATATGATCTGGATGCCTGAAAATAAAAACAAACAACACAGAAAGGAGAATGGATAAGTCAAACAGGTGGAGCTTTTTTCTCTCCAATTGCAATGGCTGATATGCCGTTTTAATATTGAATTACACAACCTCTCCTTGCTACTCGAATCATTTACTGGTGCACCCATTTGTCCTTCTACTCGACGAGATCTACCCAAAAATGTTTGCCAAAGCAGAATCGCCTACACCGATTTTATTATTAGTAGTGTTCTTTTATTCATCAGATGGATTCACCGCTGTCACCACGGTTGCATCAAGTCGTTCGTTTATTCAGCGGTTGAAACTGTCACTCGTTCGTTTACTCACCGATGTTTACATCTGTGGCTCATCAAATCCATCGACTTCCAGAGCCAATGAATGTGGCAGAAACAATGTAATCTGTCACGACTCAACTAAAAAGCAGATAACCATCAACTCGTTCTTTAATTCTACATCTAATGAGCCATCTGACATTTCATTGTGTTTTCATCCGGGTGAATCCATCAATGAATAAAAGAACACTACTATTGTTCATTTTCTTTGTCTAGAGCTTACCATAGGCAAGAAGATTGAAGTTTTTTTCATTTAGTTCAGCTGTTGTATTGAATTTTTTTTTATTTCTGGGTGACAAAATGTGTGAAATGGTTTGGGTCTACTGATTCCCTCTATATCTTTCCTTTCCTTTCCCCATTTTTGAGCCAGATCAGTACAGCTTACTGGTTCCAACATCTCAAATCTGAAACATGAAAAAGGGAAGAGGCAAACAGGTATGTGTGGTTTTGAAATCATATACTTGCTTGTTAGGTACACTGAGAAACCTATTATTTTACCTGTTAATATAAATCAACGTAGCAATAATATGCTTGCAGTATCCTCCTAATCCTGCTTTGCAAGAACACTGGAAACTCCACGACTCATTGAGTTTAATGGTAATTTCATGTGGGGATTCTAATATTGTAGAAGATCTCATACATAAGCTTTTTATCACCTTCTCATTCGAACCGTCAATTCCACATAAAATTATGTGACCAGCCTTAAAAACTTCCTCACCTTCCTTAATTGGCCGAACACGTTCACCCACATAATCCAGAATATCTGAAATTGTTATCTCCACTTTTACAGGCATTATTAGATAGATACCTTATAACACAACACAACAAAACACAACACAACACCAAATTATCTAAAATATATGGTAGTAAACAAATGACTCGGAGCGTAATCACTGATGAATGAATGACAAAATATTTGTTGTTCACACTTCAATCCGACATTTTGTATTTCGCAGCGCCATCTCGCGGTGCGTGATTTTTCCCTATAGGCATGTAAACCAAGTTAGGAAATTTAATTGTCAATAAAAGCAAGTAGTAGTCCTTCGAAGTAAATATACTTAAGACAAAATGGCAAAAGACCTGTGGATCGCTTAGTTTATAATTAACTATAAAAGTTGTTAGGATATGTATTCGAATAAGATGGATATGTGAATACATTAAGAATAGGAAAGGATATGTAGAAAGCTTAAGGGTGGAAGTGTTAGTTAGTGTACCGGGTTTTTCACTATAATTTGATCCCCCCTGAGGTTTTTTAGTATGAGTCCAGAAACTGAAATATATACAGGGTGACCAACATATTGATGGCAACTTCATTTTTTCAAATGGAACTCCCTGTATATTTTTCCATATTTGGTTAGCTCTTTTTTTCCTGATTTTGAGTATGTAACATATGTTGGTCTATCTTTCTTATTCTGAGCACCACAGAGTTTCAAATTTCAATAACCATCTGGCATAGCGTTTTGGAAGTTCGTGAATATTTAAGTGGCCAATTTGATCTTTGGATTGGTAATGGCGCACCCAATTCATGGCCACCAAATAGTCCCGATTTAACACCGTTGGACACGTTTTTATAGCCGTACCTAAAGAAAAAATTTACTTCAGCAACAATGATAATCAATGAAAGCGGAGAATAATATTAATGATATAAAATCAACCAATGAATATTAAACCCATATTTCGGAACTAATCCCGTCAACGCAAAAAGAATAATGATAATATTGTAATGATTAAAAACAAATTTTGAAGCTGTTGTTCACCCTGTTTATCTTTCCATTGACGTTGTTATAACTCCAAAAATGAGCATTCTCAGTAAACTCACTCTGCCACTTGTAAAATGATTACAGATCTTGGCAGATGGTTCTTAAAATTTGAAACTCTGTGGTTCTCAGAAGAAAAGAGATAGACCAACATATGTTACATATTCGAAATCAGGGGAAAAAGAGCTTGCCAAACATGGAAAAATATACAGGGTGTTTCATTTGGAAAAATGAAGTTTCCATCAATATGTTGGCCACCCTGTATATACTTCAGTTTCTGGACTCATATCAAAAAACCTCAGTTGATTTCGTGAATCTTTTATACGAAACATTTTTTTGTATCTCCTTTAGTAACAAAGTTAAAGGGGGGGTCAAATTA
Organism: Propylea japonica; assembly: GCA_013421045.1. Classification (NCBI taxonomy): domain Eukaryota; kingdom Metazoa; phylum Arthropoda; class Insecta; order Coleoptera; family Coccinellidae; genus Propylea; species Propylea japonica. The sequence goes on along the minus strand of CM024242.1, from coordinate 41,998,845 downwards.
TAGTGAAAAACCCGGTACATAATATGTTTATGGGTCAGTCTTATCTGACAGCACTTATTGTATTCGAGAGAGGATAATTTCAGGTTGAAATTAAATGTTTAACGGTACAAATCTATGATTTCTATAATACCCATAAATTTAAATCGTTTATATTAACAAAATATGCCAAGTTTTAACACATACAAAAAAGGATTTTTCACTTTAATTGTTATTGCTAAACAAACTCAGAAGTCATTCTTATCCATAATTGAATAAAAAAATATTATTATTCTTCCTCTTGTTGTTTCTCAAGAAGTTTTCATTGAAGCTTCAATCTGGATAATAAAAAATTTATTAGACCCGTGAAGTGATTCCTGCTAAAAAGAATAATTCGAAAGTGGTCCGTGAACAAGCGCACAGAAGTGTTTCAATTATCATTTTCAAATACAAATTCGAGATGAAGAATGAGGATCTTCGAAAGCTGCATACTTTGAATGCAGAGAAAGAAAGAAATCGTTAACTCCTCAATTAACTATTATTGCACGTTTCAAGTGATGCAAGAAATAATTCGAAACTGATATTATGATCGGTCCGTTTTCTCGAGAGCAGCTGCCAACAATGCAGTGCTCTGATTCCATTCTGACATTTATCTCTTTAATAAGCTCTTTGGCTTCCTCCAGTTGCTCCTGAATAGAAGCATCTGCAGGGAATTCTCATATTTTACGCTGTTTTGCACCGATTCTCCTTTGAGAGTTTTATCCACGTTTAATCACAGCTTTCGCATTCAGTGAATATTCATTTTTTATGAAAAAAGCTCAAAAAGCTGTATACTATGAAGAGACTTGGCGGTAGTAAAGTTTTCAGTGATTTTATATGGGGGGAATGTTTGAATATTCGTTTCTATTGTCAGTTTTCATAAACCTGATTCAGGAGCCCTGGATTAGACGTGGCGAGTTGAGGGGTCTCTCCTTCAGTGGAAGTAGGCTCTTCTGTTCGCCCAAGGACACAAATCCGAGGGCGTGCATACTCGCTTCTTCTAACTTGGGGGCTCAATTATTAACAAATTTCTGTTTCAGGGATCTAGTAGCGGCCCGGTTTATGATTTCAGGGGACCGCTGGAAAACGTGGTGGTATGCTCGGCATACCTTCCATACGACTCTCCGGATCCACCACCATCGAAGGAGATGGAGGAACTGGTGACATTCAGTGAACGGAAAGGCTGCTCATTGGATGTGATGCGAATGCGCATCACATTCTGTAATAAGGGATCCGGTAACTTTCAGGAACCCCAGAAAAACAGATTGGTCCAGATATCTGGCATTCCTCTCTGAAAACCTGGGACCGGTGCATCCCAAACCTAGGACTTCGAGAGAATTGGACCCTGCAGCTGAGAAGCTTTAGGAGGCCATAATCTCAGCCTACCATAGCAGTTGCAGTCCCCAGGTTCGTAGACCGAAGGGTCAAACGAAATGGTGGACTCCTGAAATTAATGACGCACCAGCAGGCATTTCTTTAACAAGGCAATGAGATCCGGCCTTGCAAGTGACTGGGACGACTATAAGTCGGCACTGAGAGTGTACAAAGGACTTATAAGAAAGTCTAAGCGAGAATCTTGGAGGCGCTTCTGTAGTGATATTGAGGGTGCGCCTGAAGCTAACAGGCTCAGGCGGGTCCTCTCTGCTGGGGGCCCTCCGAGGATTGACTACTTAAATCTTCCTAGTGGGCAAAAGACGGGCTCAGAGGTAGAAAGATTGAGACATCTCTGAGAGACACATTTTCCTGGCTTCGCTGAGAATGAAGACACACAGGGGGTATGAAGAGAATGGGATTGACGAGCTTCTCCCTATGCCGGTGGTGCAGGAGTACTGATGAAACGGTTGAGCATATTTTGTTCAACTGTGGGAACCTTAATGAGTTAAGGTCAACACACCTAGGAAATCCAACACCTTCTATCCCTATGGTGAGAGGGACCACTCCTGGCAGATTCGCGACATTTCTGTCTTCGTGTCTGAGGAGCTGAGTCTCTATAAAACGATGCAGGTGAACAATAGGCCACTAGGCCTCAGTTCGGACGGAAAGGCACCGCACAGAGAAGAAGAAGAGAAGAATTGTCAGTTTTGAATGATTGCTTTGAATAGTTTCAGGACTAAAAATGTTATTCGAATCAAAACCGTTTGCATTTTCTGAATGGTGAATAGCGCATTAAATGATTCTCCTTTCAATGACTAATTAAATTATTCAGCTTTGTTGTTTTTATTATTTTTTCTGCATTTCACGAAATTGAAATTGTTCAAATCAGACACCATTGAAATATTACATTAAGTTGTTCAAAAGTTTCAATAATAATCGATAAAACTTTTCTCTTTTCCAAATTCCACCCTGGAAGCCACAAAAGTTCAATTAGCATATTTAAAATAACCAGTAGAGAAATCCTGTGTTAAAACTCATTTTTGTTTTCTTTCTTGCGACATCTAGGCAATTTTCTTTAAATTGTCTGATATGAAAAAAATCTAAGGAAATACAGATTGGAAGGACATTATTAATTATATTGGCTAACAATAACTCAGAAATTCATTACATACAACATTTATTGCTGGAGTTTTAAATCGACCAAAATATAAGAAAAGCCCTGAGCGGGAGCTTTTGACCGCTCGTTCATTGGTGGAACAATAAAACTATTACCTCAGAATTTTATAAGGGACTTGAGATTGAATACAGAATCACAGCAAAATCGAGATAATATTCTGGAAATAATTCAAAAACTGCAACATGTAAAAAAATAACAATTTAAAAAAATAATTCTATGGATCTGATGACGCTATCCTTTGGATAAACATTCAGTACATCAATCTTCATTCACAGAATAATTTTTTTTCGAATCAGATCTTCTGTTATGGAAATATAAACATTCTTCTCTTCAATATTCCAATTGAATCTTCTATGGTTCTAATGATGCCCTCCTCTTGAAATTTTGCGTGAAATTTCACCTTTATCGGATATCTTGTTATGGAAATATAAAGATTTTTTTTCAAGGTTCCAACCGAATTTTCTATAGTTATGTAATTACTATAGCCATAAATTCTGCATGAGGCTTTTTCTGAGTATGCTGCATGTGATCGCGTAATTTCATCTCGATTGGTTTTGTTTCGTCTGAGATATTGAGGAACAGAAATTTTGAATGGCCATATTTTATGGAACCTCCTGTACGATTTGGCTGGTTATTGAACTTAGCCAAGGCATTCAAGAACCGAACTCACCCTGAAAATCTCAAGTCTCTAGGACAATCTCTTCGAACAACACAAAACGAATTTGAGACTTCAGGCTACCGCATTCAGAGAACTCAAAACAGGAACAGTTATCTAAGTTTGAAGATCTGAAATAAACTTCCCAACCGTTTGTCATCTCTTGGGTGTTCATCCTTCAAGAAGCATTTTAAGTCTCCACCCGCAAAACAGGTGTTCTATTCTATCATGAACAACCAGTTCTAAACGTTTTCACAAATTTTGAAATTTGATGTGCCCTTGTGCCTTTTCATTAGAACTTCAATATCGGGAGTTCAGATTTTGTAATTCATTTTATAATTGTGAAATTAATGATTGCGAATGGTTCTAAATAGTTGATTTGGAACGACATTACATCTTCCCAATATTTATTACCACACAAGAATCACGAGACACTATAAAAACATTGACTTACAGACGCAGTCTAATACGATGACAATTTTATAAGTTAAATTCATGAGCAGTATTTTGTAACATACAACATAAAACGAGTTCAAATTAATGAAAGAAGTCTAGCAAACGCAGATCAAAAGTTTAAATGCAGTGCAATGTATTAGTTTCAAAGATAATTATTATCGATTCACCAGTGTTCAAACTGAAATAAATTCAGTACAACATTGAGAAATAATTCATCGCTGAAAACTTCTCTGGACCGACTGACTGAGTTAACTAAATATCTACCAATGTCTAACTTAATGAATGTAAAAACAAATTAGAACTTTTAACGGACTGAAGTGAATTTAGACAATATAGATTGACTGAATAAATGATACGCGTGCAACATCAGGGACAACTAAAAAAGAGTGAGTGATTGGGACCTGACAAAAGGCTTTGAGCGCAGACAATATGACCCTAACAAAATATCTCTTTAATATCATTATAGTGCTGAAAAGGGGTGTATCACCTAAAAATTGCCCAATAGCGGAAAATCTTTCTAATCCCTCCTGGAGGTGTTCAATAACAGGAGTTTGCGACGGTTTATAGGTTGTGTTTTAGATTTGGAAGCCCAAAAACCGCGAAATTTTCGTAGTTTTTACATTATTTTGGTCACATCTCAAAAAGTGCGCATCTTTCGAAAAATGTTTTCCTTCTTTTCATTGAACAGCATTCAATTTCACGTCTTAATGTTCAAAACAGCGATAGTGGTTGAGCTGTTCGAGCACAATTGCCTGTCAAAGATGGATAATTTTCACAATCTCAGCCCAAAAGTTGACAACACTCAATTTCTAACGGTTGTAGGTCGGCAAGAACTGCACCGATTGAAAAGTGTCAAGGAAATAATGGTTTAGGAAACTGAATTATGAATTAGTTCCCAATTTGAAACTTATAGTTTGGTCATTCCGGTGCTTGAATTTCTGAACGAAAGAGTCCTCAGCGCCAAATTTCCGATAAGGCAGAACCAGGCACAAAACGTCTTCGGAACTAAAACTTCTCACTTTATGTATCCTTCTTTGACTACTTTTAAATTTAATTAACTTATTAACAAATCCAAATCAATAAATTATTATATCAAGCTCTGATTAAAAGGTGATCATTAATCATTAATGATGTACCAGACAAGCTCAGAAAAATTTAAAGAAAGCCCTGAGCAGGATCTTCTGAGCGCTCGTTCTTTGGCGGAGAAATAATGCTATTATTTCAAAATTTTATATGGAAAAACAAATCATTGAAAAAGGTCTTGCATAAACATTCAGTAGGTCAGTCTTGATTTACAAAATGAATTTCACTCGAACCGGTTATCCTGTCATATGAATATCCCTCTTTCCAGTATTTTAATTGAACTTTTTGTGGTTCTGTTAACACTATGGCCACGAAAATTTGAATGAAAATTCAGAATAGAAAAAATTCACTCGAATCAGATATTCTGTTATGAAAAATAAAGATTCTTTTTTTCAATATTCCAATCGAATTTTCCATGGTTTTGTTCGCACTATGACCACAAAGTTCTGCATGAACTTTTAATGTATCAATCCTCATTCATAATATAAATTTCAATCGTATTGAATGTTTTTCAGTGGAAATATAAAGTTTTTTATTTTAATATTTCAACCCAGCCGAGCCATTTGAGAACTGATTTCACCCTGAAAATTTCAAGTCTCTAGGGTAATCCCTTTGAAAGTTATTGTACTAAAGGCTGGACGGCCTGACGGCGCTACGGACATAGTTGAATTCGATCACGAATTCGTCATCAGGGAGTCGAACTCTATCGTTTGAAACCGCTTTCGGCTTAAAATTCGAAAATAACAGACAATAACAATAACAATAACAATAATTTATTGATTTCCCATATACAGGTTTTTCCTAAATTGAACGTACAAACAAAAAGGGGCGATTCCTTAAGTGAGTTTAAGAAAAAAAAAGTCCCATAAACATGGGGTCGCAAACGTTTCGTTTTCGAGATACAGGGTGTTAGAGTTCTAATCAAAAACATCTGTTGATTATACGAGTTAATCGAATCTTTATGAATCATCGCTACAGATCAGGAAAATTTCCATAAAAACTGACACTGAATTCATTCACCACAGCTTACAGTGGCCTTCCCATCATAATTCGGATTTTCAAGAGGATTTCGAGAGAATCGTTCAAAATTTTTTCTCGAAATCGTTGGTAAATACGACAAAACTACAAGAGACCGAAAAGTTTAGTTTAAGAACAAAGCTTTTTTTACATTTTTTCAAATTAACAGTTGCTCACCAAAAAAAAAGTTCTGCAGAAGAACAGGTGGCAGTGTTCCAGAAAAAATATCACCCTGTAGATCTTCTATCGAAATTGCCATGTCACGTGGTGAGAACTCTCAAATGTAATATTTATATCAAATTTCAGTTGAATATCTTGTGGAGTGTAGATACTTTAAGAAAAAAACTTGAAAAATATTCAAACTTCAACACTCTGTATCTCGAAAACGAAACGTTTGAGACCCCATGTTTATGGGACTTTTTTTTCTTAAACTCACTTAAGAAATCTCCCCTTTTAGTTTGTACGTTCAATTTAGGAACACCCTGTATACAATTATGTAGGAAGGAAAAAAAAGGTCATACAAAAAGAAAAATTTTCAAATATTCGCTACAATATCCCTACAATAAAATTCTTCAATATTGTATGGCTAAGACATTAAAAGAAACCGATATAGAAACTTCCCGAAAGACACATGACCATATAATATTTGAATTTCTTCTGGTAAACTGTTAAATAGTTTAATGCCCATGTACAATGGTCCCCTTTCAGTTAAAGTCAAAGAATGTACCGGAAAAACAAATGGGTGCATTCTTCTAGTATTATTTACATTTAAATGACTACAAATAATGCTGATGTTTATGCATGAACATCAAGATCTTATACAGGGAGAATCCTGTTGAACTGTACATACTTCACACAGAGATAGAGGACACTTTGCTGGTTTCAAAAAGACCCCACATGAAAGGTCTTAAACGATTCGTTTGAGTTATACAGGGTGATTTCCAGTTTTGGGTCATATTTTCAAAATGCTCTATTGGACGAACCAATAATCACAAATTCATCAAATTTGGTACGTAGGAGGACTGTATCAATCTCCATACAGCTGAGTTAACAGATTATCCGTTTCCAGGACCGGACTCTATTCTTCTGATATTATCGGAATTTATGAGAAAAAACACCCTGTAGATGAAAAAGTCAATAAACCTGTCATGGCAGTTCAAACTACACTGAAAACCCTTCAACGAAAAGTAATAAAATCACGTGGCACACCTACAAATTTAGAGAAAAAAAAATTGAATATGCGTACTCGGAGATAATTTTTTGGACGGCCTAATTCACATGGAAAACCATACCCAAATGTATCAAAAGTTGAAGACACGAGAATATTATCTGTTTAAATCCTCTCGATATTCAAATATTCCAATATTCAGGTAATTTTCATCAGTTTCCAGGACCGGACTCTATTTTTCTGATATTATCAGATTTTATAAAGAAAATCACCCTGTAGATGAAAAAGTCAATAAACCTGTCATGGCAGTTCAAACTACACTAAATACTCTTCAATAAAGAGTAATTAAATCAAGTGGCACACCTAAAGATTCAGAGAAAAAAAATATTGAATATGCGTACTCGGAGATAATTTTTTTGTACGTATTCCATAATCCAGATTATGGAATTCTTTCATGGGGAGTGGATATAACCTGATAATATTTAACTTTTCATGCATTTCGGTATAGTTCTTCTACTAAACTTCAGCCGCCCAAAAAAATTATCTCTGAGTACGATTATTCATTTTTTTTTTAAATCTATTTGTGTGCCTCGCGATTTCATGAAAATTTCTTATAGGTTATTTAATGTTGTTCGGTCTCCCGTAACAGTTTTTTGGGGTGTTCCATATTCAGGGCGAATCTTTCGACCTATCATCTATTGAAAAACCCAATCTGAAATGGGAGTCCGTCCCTGAATATTGGAAAACTTGAATGCGTAGAAGATCTTAACCATTAATTAACTTTTGATACATTTGGGTATGGTTTTTTTGTGAATAGGGCCGTACAAAAAAAAATTTATCTCCGAGTACCCATATTCAATATTTTTTTCTCTGAATCTGTAGGTGTGCCACATGATTTAATTACTCTTTATTGAAGAGTATTTAGTGTAGTTTGAACTGCCATGAAAGGTTTATTGACTTTTTCATCTACAGGGTGATTTTCTTGATGAATTCCGATAATATCAGAAAAATAGAGTCCGGTCCTGAAAACTGACAAAAATTACCTGAATATTGGAATATTTGAATATCGAGAGGATTTAAACTGATAATTTTCTCCTGTCTTCAACTTTTGATACATTTGGGTATGGTTTTCCATGTGTATTAGGCCGTCCAAAAAATTTATCCAGAGATCCCTCTCTCAAAGTGCGTTTAGATTAGCGTTGTTGTCGCCCACTAATCTGGCCGCTCACAACATTCCTTCAGGGCGTTTCTACAGGTGCAGATGTTAAGGGATCGAGAGATGAATGCAGAACAATGCGGATGGAAATCCACCCCAGATGGTCTGATGCCTATGCTAACCACCCCGGCCTCCAGCATCCGAGAGATTATTGAACTCAATTTCCTGCTCCTACGAAACTGGGTACAAAAATGCATGCTGCTACCGAAGCGTCAAACTCAAGTGCTTAGCCCTTCGCGCTCACTGCTAAAGTAATGCTTGCCTGAATACTGTCGGTGAACAGCGCAACTTGTCTTGTCTAGATATCGACTGCTCTTTACTGTCGACTACTTCCGAAAAGGAAGATGACCTGGAGAAGGAGAAAGGATGAGCAGAGGGATAGAGAAAAAGAGTTCACTGGAGAAGCCAGACCATCAAAAAGAAAGCAATATCACGAGACATCATACTTTATATGGTAAATTATTGCTATACATCATTTGAAGTGTACCCATACCTGACAATGAGTATAACATAAAACTCTTGTTTTGTATGCAGGATCAGCATACATTTTTGTTGATAAAAAATTCAAATTATAAGTTATGAACACATACCACATATTTCATTTTCCCTCCCCTGTTTTTTTTTCCTGTGATCGTCTGGTAAATTATTGATGATTGATGATTATCTTGTAATCACGGCTTGGTATGATTAAATAGATGAATGGATGCATTTTGTGATCGGTTCATCATCAAAAAGGCTCTGATTGGTGTGGCAGTTACGAAAGTCTTACATTTTCTAGTTAAATATTTCCCAACATTCGAGAAAAAGAATATCCCGCAGACTCCACATGGAGTTCGACGATAATCTTATTATCGAACGTAACTCCCAAGTCCTTGACACAGCTTGAAGACTTGATTGGCTTGCTTTCTATATAGATGAACTTGTTCAAGTAACAGGATTGTGTTTTCGACTGAACGTCGTTGATGTACATTTTGATTTTGATTTATGGACGGAAATTCAGAAATTGTCGCTTTCTATAATTTTGTATAACTCGCTCGGTCGTACTCCCATTCATAATCTGTTTTTCACATTCTATAAGCCCTTCTTTAAGGGTTTTCTCGAAATAATATGATAAATTTTTTAGTCCAGTCATTTTCGAGAAAGTAGGATTTTCGATTTTTCAATTGTAAACTATAGTCGAAAGTATATCAACTGGTCACAAAATTATTGCTGATTTCAAAAATGTATCACTTGTCAGTATTCACATGAATATCACATGAAAAAAATATAAAATATATTTTCCTACTTTTTAGTTCACTGTGAAATTATAAGTAGTTGGATAAGCATCTTATAAACCTCTATGATAGGAATAACCGATTACTGAATAAAATATTATTCAAATGCATAAAAGTGACTTATAGTTAATTCGTCATTTTTTCTCTTGAAATTTGGAGTGTCGATCTATTTATAATACCTAATAGGATATCTTTATGAGAAGTAAAATTATAGTTCACGATGGTTTATCAAGAATATAAAGAAAATAGAGATAGATATTTTTCATCAATTATGGCATGAAAGTTTTTCATTCTATTAGCAGAAATAATTATTCGATATTGGATGATTCCTATCACAGAAGGATGAGTTCACACAATTATGTGGAGGCATAAAATTTCACAGTGAACTGAACAGCAGGAAAAAGTATTTTATTTTTTTATATAATATTGATGTGAATACTGACATGTGAGTCATTTTTGAAATTAGCGAAAATTTTGTGACCAGTTGATGAAACTTTCGACTTTTGTTTACATTTCAACAATCGAAAATCCCACAAATGTTTTGAAAGTGGCTGGACTAAAAAATCAATCATTTTACCTTTATCTGAATAATCCTCGAAAAAGTTGCTGTAAAATGTAACAAAGGATTTCGAATAAGAGTTATTCAGTGATATTGAAAGTAAAAATTTCCATTGATAATAATTTTAAATTTATAAAAGAAAGGCCGGATCTGTTTTCATATCCGGATTAGTCAGAAAAAAAGAGCCTGAAAATGTGATATCAGTTCTTTCTTAGCTGCTATACTTCTCGAGATTCAGTAGACAACGAATTCCGCTCACCCTGTACATATAGGGATTGTGTTTGCGATTCAGAAACTGTTAAAGTATTATTTAGAAAGACAGAGATTAGTAGAGGTAAAAGCAAATTTATACATTTCGTTTCAATAGATATCTTTTTTCTCAACAAGAAAGCGAAAATCATTTGAAATGAGAAAATGTAAAACAGAATCATTTGTATGAAATATATCATTCAATAAAATCAGATAGCATCGTATTGTTTATTCTTACATTAATACATAATATTCGATTCACATCGATAAATTAGTCTCAAAATACTTCTCCAACAATGTACAGATAGGGTTTGTGTTTGCGATACTGAAACCGTTAAAGTATTGTTTCGAAAGACATTGGGATTGCTCCTCTTTGTTATTTCCCCAGCGGTACAATTTATTTTCCGTTCTATTTCCTACAAGGCTGCCCGACTAATAAATTACTGCGGGAATATCATTGTAAAGAACATTCCAATCGGTTGTACATATATTTCTGTGTTTTCGCGATTTGCGCATTCTGCTCAGTATTCAGCTTGGAAATGTCTGCTATAAGGTGAATTGCTTCGATTCAAGCTTTTCATTCCTTTTGTGATATGCTGCTATATATAATTCTAGCCCACTTCACCTGAAAATAATTGAAATATTTGGGATATCCGATTGAAATTTCGGACATTAATATTAGATAATATTTTTCATTTTAACTTCGTGTTCAACTGAAAATGACACTCACCTCAGATTGAGCTCTCTAAAGATTTGTGTTGAGTGATGGCAACACTTCTAATGGGAATTTTGCATCTCATGTTTACTATGTTTAAATTTCATTTCATCTAGTAGGTACATTATTATAAAATGATAATTAATAATTAATTATAAAAGTGTAGAGTTGTGTTCGTAAAGAAACGAAAAATAAATAACTGTGAATTCACTAATTACACCCAATGGGTTGCGGGCCCAGATAGCGCTGTAAGTTTATCCTGTATTTCGTGAAAATATCTACTAAGAAAAACAACCTTTCAAGTGAGTACAAAATGGCTTTACAAGGCAACACAAATAGAAAATCGGTAAAACAGAGTCCTCATTCTAAATATCGAATTCAATCGGATCTGCGATTTTGATAATATTCAGATCAGATGAGACGAAGTTTGAGTAGTGAGAGAGAAGTAGTTGAGCTAAATCTATCGCAAACATTTCAAAGCCGTAACACGTTGTTTTCGAGAGTTATAGCGACCAGAAATGGATCGGTTCACCAGACGCAAGAAGGTTTTTTATTCTAATGTCTTGATTCTAATATAAATTTGCAGACGTTTGTGCTTCACTATTCTTCTTCCAAATATTAAATTTCGAAATAATCGGATGTGTGGTTTCGGAAATATCGGCAATATAAAAAATATATTCGGCACAAGTGCTTTTCGAGGAAACTAACTTTCGAATCGATTGAGTATGTGGTTCCGAAAAAGTGAGAAAATACCAAAAATTTCGAATGTCAATAAATATCAAACTAACGGAAGCAGCCGTAAACAAAACTAACCTCAGAGCTACTTGATTCGTGCGAAAGTTATCGTGTTCAGGGCTGAGCAGAAGGTTGATCAGAATTTATGATTATTGATCGAATATCTTGTTATGAAAATATGGAAATTCTTCTTTTCAATTTTCCAATTGAATTTGAATCTGACAATGCGATCTTCTTGAAATTTTGCAGGACAGTTCAGTATATCAATCTTCATTCACAAAATGACTTCCACTCGAATGGGATATCTTAATTTCGATTGGTTTGATTTTGTCAAAAATCTTGAGAAATAAATTTTTTGAACGGCTGTATTCAGGGGAACACGCTGTACGATTCTGCTGGTTAACAAACTCAACCAAGGAATTTGAAAATCGAACTAACTCAGAAAATCTCAAGTCTCTAGGACAGTTCTTTAGAAAGTTATCGTGCTAAAGGCCAGCCGCACGGACCGAATTGAATTTGACCACGAATTCTTCATCAGGGAGTTGTTTGGGACCATTTCCAATATAGCACTATTTTAGGTAGAACGAGCCCTCAAAAAGCTTGTTCGTTTTAAGCCAGTAGATCAGTCGAGTAACGAGTATTCTAGCTACTATACGTGTGTAAACACCAAGAGCCCCTCAGATATTTTTTTATGTATGGAATCATTATTATTCTTCAGCCAAGTGCCCTAATCTCGAACAGGAGAGAAATGAAGTTGAATGATGAAGTTCGAACATGCTTTCTTTTTGAGCTCTCGTTCTTCTTGAACGACTGCTATATCGTTTTGCCCAAATGTCTGTAATTAATTCTGAGACAGTGATATAGGTACATAGATTATTGAAAAAGTAAAATGTTTGATATTCTTCATTATTGATCTCTTATGAATCGAACACAAATACTGCAAAGCTATGTAGATTTATTGTTCATGAACATTAGGTTGATTTAAATTCGGTGTTGTAATATTCTACTTCATCAATTTTACTGTTGAATGTTTTGTGGTATCTGATGTTAATTTCAAACTCACTAATGTCTGTTTAAAAACTCTGATGTCAGTTTCAAAACCTTTGTGGTGTTTTGATAGTTATAAAATTAATTAGAATAATTCTTTATATTCATATCAGCCAGTATGTCGCGCGGCAAAGAATTTGTTGTTCCGAGTGTTTATAGAAAATGAATAGATAGGATGATTTGATTGTAATTTTTGTGAGAATAATTTTCGTATCAAGTGTGTCAAATTGTCAAAGGAAATTTCCACTAAAATCCGGGAAGACGGAAAGTGGAGTGATTGGAATTGTGAGAACTGTTTTCAGCCAACAAAAAATATCTCAGAAATAAAGAAAATCAAGTCTGTATCTGGAGAATTTCGACCAACAAAGGTAGATTTGTTAGCAATGAAAATGGAAATTATAACTGAGATCACCTCACACATGATAAAAACGTTATCTGCGATAAATATATCTTAGATTCCGAATGATCGGAATTCTGCTGATTCATCCGAGTCTAAGGAAGTAATTTCAAATGATACTACCGGAACTTTCCGACTAAACAACAGAAAAATTTTGAGTGATATCGAAAAAGCTCGTATATCACCGAATCTCAGAACAAATCAATCGAAATAGACAGTTGTAGCATATAGAAAAAAGCTGAAATCAACAATACCTTCATCACTCATTATTTGATAAAGAAAGAAAAAAGCCAATACAATCTGAGATTGGCGAATATAAATACACAATAGGGGAGATTCCTGGTAAGGCATAAACTATTATCATGATATGTATCTATAGACCTCCTAGTGAAAAACTTAAAGCTCACATTGATAGCATGTGATTTCAATATCGAAATGATGGAACGCAATGCAAATAAATCTGAAATTTTCAACATGATGAGATCGTTTAACCTGAAACCAACTGTGAAATTCAATTCCAAAGTAAGGAGAAGTAAGAGAAGTTGTATAATAGATGATATATTCACCAACATAGAAGAGCTCAGATTTTACTCGAATGGACATATACAAAACCGTAAAATTCACAAAAAAAAACTTTCAGTGAAAATGACTAGAATTTATTTTTGGAAAAATCAAATGAACAAAACTGGCAGTTAGTTTCAAGCATTGAAAAACAAAATGTGAATTATCAATGGAATACTTTCATGTCGATACTCTCTCATATTTTCGATTAATGTTTTTCGAAAAAAAACGATGAAAATACATCGTAATACGAAGAAGTATACACAGAATGATGAGGCGAATAATATTAAATGAAAAGTAGATAAAATTTTACTGTCGAAAAGTTATATTCCAAGTTTAAATGATATACAGGGTTGGGATAAAGTATGGCACCAAACACAAATGTATTGAACGAAAAGGACAATATTAATGAGATTTTTACCCTAAACCCAGTTTGTGAGCATTCGCAATCCCAAGATCTATCAACATCTGCAAAGATATAGGGGAAATGTACCGATTATGGAATACTTAAGGGAATTCATTTATTTGTTTTGCATTTAGTAAAGGTATATCAATAATGAGTGAACTTATGAACAGAAAATATATTCTTCTTCAATACAGAAATGAATCAAACATGTAACATAACAAATAAAACAGAAATAACAACTCAAATTTGAACTCTCAAAATTCCATATTAGGAGCATAGTGCTCCCAAAATGGAATAGGTATGTTTCTATCATGAAACGCTTATATTTCTAGCAAAAACTAAACAAAAAATCACAGATTCATTAATTAATCAGTTATGAGTCCACCAGCACACTTCACTTTGATCTTTTGTTTTTTTTTAGGTCCTTCAGTCCGGTGCAAGCGAAACTCTTTCTTAGGGTTTCCTGCACATTTTGAATGGGCCCATTCGCGGCATCCTTGGCACTTTACCCATTCGCCCAGACCCGCACTCTCGGACCATAATTTATTGCAATACAGACACTCGGACATACAGGTATTCCAAATTAGGAACAACAACAAAGAGTACATATATATATATATATTCTTTTGAATTGAGAGCTAACAAAATACAATACATGAAACAAAAAAAGTCCCTAGCTGAGGTTGGAAACGGGGTACCATACTATTCTGTCGTATGATACCAGAGTACAGGGAAAAACCTCAGTAGAAAAAACCCTGCCTAGCCGTTTTTACAAAATTGAAACTTAAAGCTATTCGAATAAATACCTTCAATATTTAGAAACAAAACACTTAATTGATGCTCTTGGGCCAGGAGGGTGTTTTAAACCAGGTCTGGCGTTCCAAGTGATGATTTTCGAATCTTCTGTTCTTCTAAGACCGCTACAGGACCCTTCTGAAGGGTAATCATCTCCCATAGATTTAAATAGTGGTATTTCATCCTAAATATCGAATTTGATTTCGGAAGAATGATAAAAAACGTGTGACAAACTTATGTCAAAATGACATAAAATGGCTGTAACCTTAAAATTACAAAAGCTTTCGACAAAAAGCGATCGGCACTTTATTAAAAACATGTACTTCAGTGTGTTCAAATTATGCGGATGTTTATAAAACTTACCTTTTAAAATTTGGGACTCTTTCTTTCGGAGACAACTGATATATCGAAAACAGCCGAACACGCAATGACCTGCGTACAACGGATAAACAAGAACATTGAATTCTGACACCGGGGTAACAGTATGTAGTGAACAGGCAGAGGCATTTCGAAGTGCAAACTATAGATTGCAGCATCTCGTTACTGAAAAACGATGGTATTCCAAATTAGGCATATATTCCATATTAGGTACCTTTCCCCTACAGGAGGTCCCATATAAATTAAAAAAGTTTTTGATCGAAAAGGAAAATAATTTTTTAAATTTTTACACTAAACCCAGTATGTGCGCATTCGAAATCCCAAGTTCTTTCAAAATCTGTAAAAATATATAGGGTGTCCCATTTGAATTAAAGAAGTTGATGGCATTTCCGGTTAAACCGGAAGTATCTCATTAATGAAAATATGCTCATCAGATGCATTGTGGTCCATTACACTCAGCTGCCAAATTTCAAAAATATCGCCCGTTTCCTTTTAAAGATATTAGTTTGGTGCCAAACTTTATCCCAACCCTGTATACAGAAAACAAAGATAGAGTATGATTCATTGATAAAATACTATCAAACTAAGCAATATAAGAGCATAATAAATAAATCAGATAACAAAAATAAAACAATGAGGCAGATTTGCAATGAAATCAGGGGGAAATCTCGAAGTACAGAGAATTGTGACGTGAAGGGTGAACTGAACGTTGTCGCGAATTTGTTAAATGTCTATTCCATCCAGGCCGCTACCGATGACTTTAAAAAAAACCAAACCATACCTACGAATTATGAATCCATCATACGAATTGATAGATCTTTTTATTTGAGACCAACTAATCCCGAAGAAATAAAAACACTAACAAAAATTATTAAAAACAAACTGAGTTCTGGAGATGATGAAATACCGACAGTCGTGGTAAAATTGTCACTTGATGCAGTTTGTACTATTCTAACATATGTGATCAATAACAATAAACATGCTAGATGAATTTATAAAAAAACAATTCAGTGAAACTTTGTTGGGACTCGAACCGACCTGAATATTAAAATAGGGAAACGAGACTGTTCTAAGGATATTAATATTCGTTGCCAGGCAACGGTAGTTCGTAGGTCATAGAGTTTGACTACTGGCTAAATTATATGCAGTGAAATTCAAATACCAGTCAACCTCTTTGAACTACGAACTACCAATTAATATCCTTAGAATAGTCTCGTTTCCCTATTTAATACCTACGTCGGTTCGAGTCCCCATTAAGTTTCACTGAATTTTTTTCACAAAATCATCTAGAATGTTTGGAATTACCAATAAGTAAATAATTAGACTCTAGAACTCAAATTTTTTTTCAGAGGTCTGAACGAAACATTTGAATGACTGTAGTGACGAAACCGTTTGATATTTAGCAATTCTGTTTTCATATTCGTGATTGATAATTAAAAGAGTACAAATGTACAAAATTTCATCTATTTTGGGTGAAATTTGCTGTGGACATGTAAAGAAAATTTGTGTTCGATTTTTGAAAAAAAAATTTCACAGAAATTCCTAGACAATTGTTTTCAATCAGAAAATAAAATTCAATTTGACAACCGAAAAACAAAATTTGGAACATTGCAGGTTTTCTGCCATTTTGTAATTTTTTTTCGGAGTTCGTCACTTTTTTTTGAATAGAGGACCAAAAACAGTTACCTTAAGTGTCATACATATCTGACCACACTCATAAGAATCTTGCTCAAATATTACGCAAAAGCTTCGAAAACGCGATATATTGTATGGGGTAAAAACGATTCTGCCAATGTTCTCTACACGAATACATAATAATATGTTTGGCCAGTTTATGATAAAACACCCTGGGCCGTTATTGAGAGTATAATTATCATCTCTCTTGTAAAGGATTCGGCATGATGTTCTGGAAAATAATTGTAACATAGTTCTCAGTGCCCTTTTCTGTATGACGAATATTTTGGAGATATCCGAACTATTTTCTCGAATAATTATTCCATACGATTTTAAGGGTTGGAAGTTTGAGAAATATATTGTTCTTAGCAAATCGTAGTCAGCTTGCTGAACCAAGACACGTAGGGTATAGAGAACATAATTGAGTTTTCTCAGTAGTGTGCCAATATGATCACACCAATTCAGATGTTCATCCAGAGTGATAACCAAGAAGTTGATACTTTTCGTGGGTGTCAGGTCTTGTCCTAGCAGATTTACTGTCTCCGGTTTGATAATGTTGCAATGAGATATGTTAAAGATGATAAATTCCATTTTGCTTAGATTCAGGCAGATTTGATTAAGTTGGCACCAGTTGGAAATCTTACAGACTTTTCTTTGGGTCAATGCTACTGCTTCGGATACGTTGGACACCAGAGTCAATATATTGGAATCATTAACATACATGACCTCTTCGTTGGAATCATCTACACTTTTTATTGGTTGTGAACTCTTCCATAAGTGTGTTGGTGTCAAAATGGTTTGAATGAAAAGGCACACTCCGTTTTTCAAAAATAAATCTATTGGCTATCGATTTCGGCTTTCAAGCCATCATCAGGCCAGCTGAAATATATACAAATGTAAAAATTGCAATTGGCGCGAAATATGATCAATAATAAATAAATATTTCAGAGTTATTATGTCATTCATTATAATAGTTTGAATAGATTTCCTTCTGGAAATTCTGATATCTCGTTCAGTAGGCGTTGGTTCTGATTTTTCTCCAGAATTTCATATTGTTCAAGAAGTAACAATTTGTGATAGTTATCTTCTCTCTGTAATACTCTCAAATTTTCTATTGTGGTCTTATGATTTTGCTCTATCAGATGATTTCCTAGTGCTGAATTAGGTCGATTTTCTATGTGTTCCTTGAATCTTTTTTTTGCTGCTCGAGTTGTCATTCCTATGTAAATGGAGGGACAGTCAGCACAAGTTATTCTAAGAATATTTTGTCCTTTGATGATTTTTGAAAAACCTCTTTGTTTCGAAGATACAGGGGAAAAAAAATTTTAGATAATAACATTTTATTATGAAAAATTACATGAAAATTTAACTTAACCTACAAAAACTGTTGAAAATGACCACCTCTAGCCAGCATACAAGCATCCAATCTTCTTCTCATTGACTGCCGAAGCCCTTCAAAAACACCAGGATTTTTTCTTATTAATTTAATCTGTATTCCTTTACCATCTGAACTTATCAATTTTGAGTCAAAAAACTGGCCGTTTTTAGTAATTGGAATGTTGTTAAACAAATTAAAAATAAATTGTACCTACTTAGTAAACACAGTGCTGTACGCATTTCTATTTAAACTATTATTAATTTTAAAAATATGAAAAATGTTCGCCCTCTATCTTCGAAACAAAGAGGTTTTTCAAAAATCATCAAAGGACAAAACATGCTTAAAATAGACCAAGGAACAACCCACTGAATTTTTGCCGCATGTTTAGGAAACACCCTGTATAGTATTCATTTCCTTTCGTAGTTTTCTCTGGACAACGGTACATTCAACAGACGATTGAACAAAAATCTAAAGGCAGTTCTCATTATTGGGGCAGAGTGATAGGAGTTGAATGGGATGATAGTGTCCGTCTGAGTAGGTTTTCTATAGACGTCAAAGAAGAAGTTATTATTTTTGAGTTCAATCTTCATATCGAGGAAATTTATTGAGTTGTTGATGGATTTCTCTAGAGTGAACTTAATTTGGAATTTTGTATTTATCATATTGAAGAAAGTTGAAAGTTCTTAGTTTTTTATGTTTTCTTAAAGGTAGTTTCATGATTTGTCGTTCTACATAACTGACGTAAATGTCAGCCATTAGTCCACTAAATGGAGAGCCCATAGGATCACCGTCTTGCATAATATATACAGGGTGTCCGGGAAAATGCGACAAAAGGATACTACGAATCAAGTACATCAGGAAGGACTCTTATCAAGTGGTTTAAATCGTTTGAGGTCCTTCGTTTGAAATATACCTATATATATACAGGGTGAATCCTGTTGAACTGTACATACTTCACACAGAGATAAAGGACACTTTGCTGATTTCAAAAATACCCCACATGAAAGGTCTCAAACGATTCGTTTGAATTATACAGGGTGATTTCCAGTTTTGGGTCATATTTTCAAAATGCTCTATTGGACGAACGAATAATCACAAATTCATCAAATTTGGTACGTAGGAGGACAATATCAATCTCCATACAGCTGAGTTAACAGATTATCAGTTTCCAGGACCGGACTCTATTTTTCTGATATTATCGGAATTTATGAAAAAACACCCTGTAGATGAAAAAGTCAATAAACCTGTCATGACAGTTCAAACTACACTAAAAACTCTACAATGAAGAGTAATAAAATCACGTGGCACACCTACAAATTTAGAGAAAAAAAATATTGAATATGCGTACTCGGAGATAAATTTTTTGGACGGGCCTAATTCACATGGAAAACCATACCCAAATGCATCAAAAGTGAAGACAGGAGAATATTATCAGTTTAAATCCTCTCGATATTCAAATATTCCAATATTCAGGTAATTTTCGTCAGTTTCCAGGACCGGACTCTATTTTTCTGATATTATCGGAATTTATAAAGAAAATCACCCTGTAGATGAAAAAGTAAATAAACCTGTCATGGCAGTTCAAACTACACTAAATACTCTTCAATAAAGAGTAATCAAATCACGTGGCACACGTACAGATTCAGAGAAAAAAAAATTGAATATATGGGTACTCGGAGATAATTTTTCTTGTGCGGCCTAATTCACAAAAAAAACATATCTAAATGTATCAAAAGTTGAATATAAATGGTTAAGATCTTCTACGCATTCAAGTATTCCAATATTCAGGGACGGACTCCCATTTCAGATTGGGTTTTTCAATAGATGATAGGTCGAAAGATTCGCCCTGAATTTGGAACACCCCAAAAAACTGTTACGGGATACCAAACAACATTAAATTGTGAATTAGGCCGTACAAAAAAAAATTATTTCCGAGTACCCATATTCAATTCTTTTTCTCTGAATCTGTAGGTGTGCCACGTGATTTTATTACTCTTTATTGAAGAGTATTTAGTGTAGTTTGAACTGCCATGACAGGTTTATTGACTTTTTCATCTACAGGGTGTTTTTTTTCATAAATTCCGATATCAGAAAAATAGAGTCCGGTCCTGGAAACTGACGAAAATGACCTGAATATTGGAATATTTAAATATCGAGAGGATTTAAACTGATAATTTTCTCCTGTCTTCAACTTTTGATGCATTTGGGTATGGTTTTCCATGTGAATTAGTCCCGTCCAAAAAATTTATCTCCGAGTACGCATATTCAATATTTTTTGTCTCTAAATTTGTAGGTGTGCCACGTGATTTTATTACTCTTCATTGTAGAGTTTTTAGTGTAGTTTGAACTGTCATGACAGGTTTATTGACTTTTTCATCTACAGGGTGTTGTTTTTCATAAATTCCGATAATATCAAAAAAATAGAGTCCGGTCCTGGAAACTGATAATCTGTTAACTCAGCTGTATGGAGATAGATACAGTCCTCCTATGTACCAAATTTGATGAATTTGTGATTATTCGTTCGTCCAATAGAGCATTTTGAAAATATGACCCAAAATTGGAAATCACCCTGTATAATTCAAACGAATCGTTTGAGACCTTTCATGTGGGGTCTTTTTGAAACCAGCAAAGTGTTCTCTATCTCTGTGTGAAGTATGTTCAGTTCAACAGGATTCACCCTGTATATATATACCTATTCATTTGATGGCTGAAATTTGAAGTTGAATAACTTTTGAACTATTGGACCGAATGATTTCAAATTCGCAAGTTTTGTCATCCCTTACGATTGCCATTTTTCAATATTTCAGAAATTGAAGAAATCAGATCCGGACTAGCAAAATTTTGAACTTTTTCTATTTTCATGAATATTGAAACACCCTGTACGTGAACATTACGTTTTTATCACATTTTCGTAACCATGGAGAATCAATTATTGATAAAAATTCAAAATTTCTGCTTGGCTCATTCATACAAGGTGATCAAGAAGTGAGCAAAAAACATTACCCCATGAGTGAAATTACAAAATTCAATAACTCTTGAATTAGTGCACCGAATTATTTCAAATTTGGGAGTTTTGTCACACTTTACGACTGCCATCTGTCAATATTTTAGAAATTACATAAATCAGATCCGGACTAGCAAAATTTTGAACTCTTTCTTTTTTCATGAATATTGGAACAACGTGTACGTGAACATCCAATTTTTTTTTATTTTCGTAACCGCAAAGAATCAATTTATGAAAAAATTCAAAATCTCTACTCAGCATGGTCATACAGGGTGATCAAGAAGTGAACAAAAAACATGACCCTTAAGTGAAGTTTCAAACTTCAATAACTCTCAAATTATTCCACCGAATTATTTCAAATTTGGAAGTTTTGTCACCCTTCACGATTGCCATCTGCCAATCTTTCTGAATTTTAATAAATCGGATCCGGACTAGAAACATTTCAGACATTCTCAACTTTTGTTGATAGTGTATCGCCCTGTACGTGAACATTATGTTTTTTTTTATTTTAGTAACCATAAAGAATCAATTAATGAGAAAAATTCAAATTCTCTGCTTGGCACTGTCATACATCTAGGAACATGACCTTATGAGTTAAATTTCATAGTTCGATAAATCTTGATCTGAGAAATTACTTCGAATTTTACAGTTTTGTTCCTCCTCAAACATGCCTTCCTTGAAAATTTCCTCAAATTGACAGACAACTCCATCAACTTGCTTCAAAATGTATTGATATGATTGAATACCAATTTGTTCAATTCCTGAACTGAAAATTTTTCCTTTCAATTTGTTTTTAAGATCGAATATTTCCAATTTATTTGCTGTTTATCGTTTTAGAGTGAGGAGTGAACACTCTTTTTTTATTTGATTTTTTGATCTGAACTCTCTACCTAAACATAAGTATTCGTTTTCAGTCGTAAAAGGAAGGGTGACAAAATTATAGAATTTTAAATAATATTTATTATGAAGTACAGACTCTATCAAGGGAATGTTTATTGATCGCCATGTATAAAGTTGCCAAGCAAAGATTTTAAATTTTCATTATGAACTGATTCTTCGTGGTCAAGATAACGAAAAAAACATAATGTTCGCTCACAGGATGTTCCATTATTCACGGAAATAGAGAAAGTCCAAAATTGTTCTAGTCCGGAGTTGATTTATTCATTTTCTGAAATAGTGAAAGGTGGCAATCGTAAAGGGTTACAAAACTCCAAAATTCGAAATGATTCGGTCGAATAATTCGAGAGTTATTGAATTTTGAGATTTCACTCATTCAACAGACGATTGAACAAAAATCTAAAAGTAGTTCTCTTTATTGGGGCAGAGTGATAGGAGTTGAATGGGATGATAGTGTCCGTCTGAGTAGGATTTCTATAGACGTCAAAGAAGAAGTTATTGTTCTTGAGTTCAATCTTCAAATCTGGGAAATTTATTGAGTTGTTGATGGATTTCTCTAGAGTTAATTTAATTTTGAATTTTGTATTTATCATATTGAAGAAAGTTGAAAGTTTTTTTTCACATCCATCCCATATACAAAATACGTCATCTATATACCTTTTCTATAGTTTTATATGTTTTCTCAAAGGTAGTTTCATGATTTGTCGCTCAACATAACTGACGTAAATGTCAGTCATTAGTCCATTAAATGGAGAGCCCATAGGAACACCGTCTTGCATAATATACAGGGTGTTTCATCATAAACTGGACAAACATATATTTTCGTGTAGAGGACATCGGGAGAATAATTTTTGCCTTATACAATATATCCCGTTTTCGAAGCATAAGCGAGATACAGGATGTGAAACGTCATTTTTGAGCAAGATTTTTATGAGTGTGGTCAGTTATGTATAACACTTGGTATAATGGTTTTTGGTCAAATTTCAATATTTTTGGGTCCACTATTCAGAAAAGTTGACGAACCCCGAAAAACAATTAACAAAATGGCGGAAGACCTGCAATGTTCCAATTTTTTTTGCGGTTGTCAAATTGACTTTTATTTTCTGAACGAATATAATTTTCTTAGAATTTCTGTGAAAAAATTTTTTCAAAAATCGAACACAATTTTTTTTTTACATGTCTACAGCGATGAAAAAATTTCACTCGAAATGGAGGAAATTTTGTACAATTGTACTTCTTGATTATCAATCACGAATATGAAACCAGAATTGTGAAATATCGAACGGTTTCGTTACTACAGTCATTCAAATGTTTCGTTCAGACCTCTGAAATATTGAAAATAAAATTGTTTTGGGTTCTAGAATCAAAATAATTAAATTATTGGCATGTTTTAACATTCTAGCTGAATTTTTAAGAAAAAAATCAGTGAAACTTAGTTGGGACTCGAAACGACGTAGGTATTAAATAGGCAAATGGCACTGTTCTAAGGATATTAATATTCGTTGCCAGGCAACAGTAGTTCGTTGTTCATAGAGCTGGACTGGTATTTTAATTTCAGTGAATATAATTCAGCCAGTAGTCAAACTCTATGAACTACGAACTACCGTTGCCTGGCAACTAATATTAATATCCTTAAAACAGTGCCATTTCCTCATTTAATACCTACGTCGTTTCGAGTCCCAACTAAGTTTCACTGATTTTTTTCGTTTAAATTCATCTAAAATGTTAAGAAATGCCAATTATTTAATTATTTTGATTCTAGAACCCAAAACAATTCTATTTTCAATATTTCAGAGGTCCGAACGAATCATTTGAATGACTGTAGTAACAAAACCGTTCGATATTTTAAGATTCTGTTTTTATATTCGTGATTGATAATTCAAGAAGTATAATTTTACAAAATTTCATCCGTTTGGAGTGAAATTTTTTCATCGCTGTAGACATGTAAAAAAAAATTTGTGTTCGATTTTTGAAAAAATTTTTTCACAGAAATTCTAAGAAAATTATGTTCATTCAGAAAATAAAAATCAAGTTGACAACCGCAAAAAAAAATTTGGAACATTGCAGGTTTTCCGCCATTTTGTAAATTTTTTTTCGGAGTTCGTCAATTTTTCTGAATAGAGGACCCAAAAATACTGAGATTTGACCAAAAACCATTACACCAAGTGTTTTACATAACTGACCAAACTCATAAGAATCTTGCTCAAAAATGACGTTTGACACCCTGTATCTCGCTTATGCTTCGAAAACGGTATATATTGTATAAGGCAAAAATGATTCTGCCGATGTCCTCTACACGAAAATATATGTTTGTCCAGTTTATGATGAAACACCATGTATATTGTACCATTGAAAATAAAGAAATTTTGTTCTGTAATTAATTTGGCTAGCATCATAATTTTTTCTATATCGGTTGTTTCTTATTCAGTATCACCATGTATTTAACTGTATTCTACTAAAATATCGTATAGGTATTGAGATTGTGTCCACAATTGGTATATTGGTGTATAAATTGACAATGTCAAACGATATCATGAGATATTTCCCTCGGAATTGTAATGTGAAGGAGAGTTTATTATTTATTAGCTCAAGTGAATTATTTATCGAGAATTGTGTTGACAAATTAATTACAGAACAAAATTTCTTTATTTTCAATGGTACAATATACAGCGTGTCCCGGGAAGAATGCAACAAACGGAAACCATGAATCAAGGACATCAAGGAGGACTCGCAACAAGAGGTTTTAATTGTTGGAGGGCCTACGTTTGGGATATACAGGGTGATATTCATTTTATGGATGCAATTTCAAAGTTTAATAACTTTCACACCATTCGAACGAATTATTTCAATTTCGGAAGTTTTCTCACCCTTTACGATTGCCATCTTTCAAAATTACAGAAATGTAATAAATCAGATCCGGACTAGAAAAATTTCGAACCTTTTCTATTTTCATGAATATTGGAACACCCTGTAGGTGAACACTATGTTTTTATTTCATTTTCCTAACCACAAAGAATCGATCAATGAGAAAATTTCAAAATCTCTGCTTGGCACGGTCATACAGGGTGAGCAAAAAACATTATCTCATGAGTGAAATCTCAAAATTCAATAACTCTCGAATTATCCGAACGAATTATGTCGAATTTTGGAGTTTTGTCACCCTTCACGATTGCCACCTTTCACTATTTCAGAAAATGAATAAATCAAATCCGGACTAAAAAAATTTTGGACTTTCTCTATTTTCGTGAATAATGGAACATCCTGTAAGCGAACATTATGTTTTTTTAGTTATCTTGACCACGAAGAATCAGTTCATAATGAAAATTTAAAATCTCTGCTTGGCAACCTTATACATGGCGATCAATAAACATTCCCTTGATAGAGTCTGTACTTCATAATAAATATGATTTAAAATTCTATAGTTTTGTCACCCTTTCTTTTATGACTGAAGACGAATACTTATGTTTAGGTAGAGAGTTCAGATCAAAAAATCAAATAAAATAAGAGTGTTCACTCTTCACTCTAAAATAATAAACAGCAAATAAATTGGAAATATTCGATCTGAAAAACAAATTGAATGGAAAAATTTTCAGTTCAGGAATTGAACAAATTGGTATTCAATCAATGGCTGACATTTACCTCAGTTATGTAGAACGACAAATCATGAAACTACCTTAAAGAAAACATATAAAACTAAGAACTTTCAACTTTCTTCAATATAATAAATACAAATTTCCAAATTAAGTTCACTCTAGAGAAATCCATCAACAACTCAATAAATTTCCTCGATATGAAGATTGAACTCAAAAATAATAACTTCTCCTTTGACGTCTATAGAAAACCTATTCAGACGGACACTATCATCCCATTCAACTCCTATCACTCTGCCGCAATAATGAGAACTGCCTTTAGATTTTTGTTCAATCGTCTGTGAATGTACCGTTGTCCAGAGAAAACTACGAAAGGAAATGAATATGCTATGTTGGCCGCTCAAGAGACTGCTCCGAAAAATGTAAAACTTTGGGAATAACTGCGTTACACATCAAATTGAGAGCTACCGGTGGAAACAAAACAAAAACCTCTGGACCCGGAGCACAGAGTGCTTTGAGAGCATTGGCCAGATCTAACATGAAAATTGGACGTATTGAAGATCTGACTCTACCCGCAGGAAGGGAGGTCGTCGTGGTAGGAGGTTGTAGATTTATTTCTTAATGATGATATATCAGATCGGGGAGAATAATCAATATTCAAAAGTATGCATGGACAATTTCCTAAAATATATCACAACATAGTATAAAACAAAGTCGCTTTCTCTGTGCCAATGTCCCTTTGTATGCTCAAATCTTTGAAACTACGCAACGGATTTTGATGCGTTTTTTTTAGTAGATGAAGTGATTCAAGAGAAAGGTTTATATGTATAATAACATCCATTAACTAGT
Source organism: Propylea japonica (assembly GCA_013421045.1). Taxonomy (NCBI): domain Eukaryota; kingdom Metazoa; phylum Arthropoda; class Insecta; order Coleoptera; family Coccinellidae; genus Propylea; species Propylea japonica. The sequence goes on along the minus strand of CM024242.1, from coordinate 41,972,176 downwards.
GGAGAAGTACTGTTATGTTTGGGGTTTATAATGTGATGTCCGTGCGAAGCCGAGGCGGGTCGCTAGTAAAGAATAAAATGCTTATCAATATAATATATCCATACATATCCATTAAACAACACTACGTCGCATTACCATTCTATAAAGGTTTCAATGATAAGATCAACGCAACTCTCAGAAAACATCACTACACATTAATTAAAAAACGCCATCAAACACTAGAAAACATCTTAATAAATAACAAGAAAAGGTTGAACAACGAAGAATGCAGTGGAATTTAAGAAATAACTTGTGCTGACTGCCCCTCCATTTACACAGGAATGACAACTCGAGCAGCAAAAAAAAGATTCAACGAACACATAAAGAATCGACCTAATTCAGCATTAGGAAATCATCTGATAGAGCAAAATCATAAGACAACAATAGAAAATTTGAGAATATAACACAGAGAAGATAACTATCACAAACTATTTCTTCTTGAACAATATGAAATTCTGAAGAAAAATCAGAGCCAACGCCTACTGAACGAGATATCAGAATTTCCAGAAAGAAATCTATTCAAATTATTAGAATCAATAACATAATAACTCTGAAATATTTATTTATTATTGATCATATTTCGCGCCTATGTTATGTTATCTATTTATCTGTTGTCGATATCTCAATCATTTCTCAACGTTCCTTAACTGTTTACGTCATTCTCGAAGATTTTTACATGAAATTGTTGTTTAATTGAAAGAAAATCTACTCCTCTATTTATGTATATATACCTGTATATTATTGTAATTTATTTTTAATTTTTGACCAAAGATTGTATATTTTTACTGACGGTGAGTTCTAGTCGTTATTTTCGTGACCCAAAAAATTTTTACGATTGCAATTTTTACATTTGTATATTTTTAAGCTGGCCTTGAAAACCGAAATGACAGCCAATAGATTTATTTTTGAAAAACGAAGTGTGCCTTTTCATTCAAATCATCTACATTTGTTGTTTACGAATGCAAAGTATCGACTACTGTGAGTTCCTGAGTTACTGGACTAGTAGGTACTTTCGTAGATCTTCAACGTAGACCAGGAACAGTTATAACCTAGCAATGATCCCCTGAAGTACACCAGCACTCAATATTTCATATGAGACATACGCTTCCCTATCGACCTCAATAGATACCCTCTGTACTTTATCCTCCAAGTAATTCCGTATGAGACTGAGCTGATCGTCCCTGGTTCGATATATAAACAGTTTGCTGATTAACTTTTCATGTACGACGCAGTTTAATGCTTTAGAGAAGTCAAGAAAGAGCGCCATCGGGACCTCGTAACTGATCTTATCAGTTCAAACAATGCACTCTCCGTTCCTCTTCCCTTCAGAAAGCCATGTTGATGTTTGGAAAAGACTTTTGATTTATGAAAAAATTGCAGGATCCTACTCACTAGTAATTTAAAAAAAAACGAGGTGAGCAAACTTATAGGACATCAGATTCCGAGACTGCTATTTTGAGGAACTTCTAAAATACACCATTTTTGAATGCCATATTTATTGATTATGTAAGCCAATGGTTCGCCTATTATTGTGACGGACTTTTTGATTGCTGTAACTGGTATTTCATCGTGACTAGAGGAGCCTTTGTTATATATTTCCCTAACAGTTCTAATAATCTCGTCCTCTGTTATTTCGAAAAGAATGACTCCCTTTTATGTCGAAATGTAGATCTGTCTGAAACATGGGAATTATGTGCAGAAGTCTGTAATGAAACTGAGGAAGATATTATATTAATAAAATGTTTACTGAACGCATCTGTGAGCTTTCGTGATTCGTCCGATGTAAGTACTTGTGATATATTTTTATTCGTTTTGCCTTTCACATGATTGATTATATTCCATACCATTTTTGATTTATTTTTAGAGTTATTGATTTTATTATTCAAGAATTTTCTTTTATTCAATTTGATACGATCGTTGTATGATTTCCTTGTGTCACGGTATAGGTTGATTAATTCTGGCTGAAAGCGTGAGATGATATTATGTAAACAGTCAAGATGTTTCTTAAGATCACTGATCTCTGGGGATCTATCTATGCATTTTTTTTTAGATGATTCAACCCTGATGACGACCAGAGGGAAGGCGTCTTCAAATGTGGACTTATACCTGTCGAGAAAAGTATTGCACATGAGATCAATATCCTTGATGTTCTGGTAAATGAAGAAGTCATTCCATTATTGACCGATAAATGTTCTATAAATGTCTGAATTGTCGACTCATTTATCAGCAAAATTCGCTCCTTATTTTTGGCGGTGTGATCAGAAATATGTGATGGAATGATAAAACAGTCGGTGTTGTCTGAATTGGTGATGAAATTATCGACGCATGTGGAAGAGCTCGAGGTGATTCGCGTGGGTTCCTTAAGTGTAAGCTTTGCTCCGAAGCCCTACAAAATGGATAAAAATTTTTGAGAATCATGGTTTTTGGAAATCAAATATATGTTGAAGTCGCGTGCATTTTTTTATTTACTATTAGTATCAGTTAGATTTTGCAAAAGATGATGAATTATCTGAAAGAACTTAACCACATTTATCACATTTTGGATATGTGTGCAGTTACTGTTTTTTTGAAAGAAGGCTATTCATTTGATCTCTTTGATTCTATTGTTTCACATATTATACTGTTAAAGAAATTGTTGCTGAAATGTTTGACCTACGTTTCAGATGTCAGTGTAGGTTCCATTTTGCGAACATGCAGATATCCATACTTAGGGGCTCCTTCCATTGTCATTGCCTCGGGTTCACCATTTCCCACTACACTTCTGTGAATTCTTCTGGGTTTTCTGTTTCTTGCCAACGTAAACTCATTTTCTGTAGTGACACGTGAATCATTTACTCTGAGTTGACAATGTTCTATAATTTGAGATTCTTGTCTTTCAGGTTCCGGAAGTTGTTTGTTTTTACTGTAGTTTGACAGATTCTTTGGCGCTCAGGGTAATTGCTGTACTTGTATTTTTATTTTTATGATCAGTGTTGACTTTGATTATCCAAACTGTTGTTTGTATTTTGTTGTCAGAACCGTTTATACATTTCAGGAGTTTCGAGTTTTCAGTCAGTTTTGACACTTTCCCCCGTAGACTTGATATTTCACACTTCAGCTCCTCCACAATAAGTTTAAAAAGTGAATTGAGTGTTTGAGCGAAGATTATTTCAATTATTCCTTGGCTAATATCTCCTGAAGATTGAAAATTGGCTGATTGTTCTTGCAAATTATCAGTATTTGAAGTGATAACTTCTGATGAATACTCGTCACATATCCAAGTCTTAAAAAGTCCGTTTTTTTCGTTACTTCTAGATTTTCC